>VXBH01005714.1:488787-652830 GCA_013400035.1 Rynchops niger
CCGCTCCCCTGGGGAGGCGGGGAGGGGGCGAGCGGGGGGGGCGGCGGCTGCGGGAGCCTGGCTCATTGAGTGCGGCAGCCCCCAGCTGTCGCCGCCGCCGCTGCTCCCCGCAGCCGCTACTTCCTGTGCAGCGATGGTTCAGTTCCTCTCGAGCGGCGGGGGGCGGAGGAGGAGGAGAGAGGGAAGGTCGGGTCACATAGCGGGGGCGGCAGCGGCTACCGCCGCCGACCGGTCCTCCCGCCCNAGGGAGCGCCGGCGCCCTGCCCCCCGGTCCCCTTCCTGAGGAGAGAGAGCCGCCTGGCCCGGGCGCCGCCGCTCACCCGCGCCATGGCTCGTTTTGCCGCTCTGAGAAGGAGCGATCTGTGTCCTCCGGCAGCGCGTCCCAGCCGCCCCGCGGCGGGGAGGTGCGGGGGCTTCCCCCCGCCCGCCGGCCTGGCCCCGCCGGAGCCCGGCCCCGCCGCCCCTCGGGGCTGGGAGCGGGGGGCCGCCGGGGAGGGCTGGGGGAAGCTGTCGGGTACGTACAGGGGGGTCGGGGGAACCCGTGTGGAAGAAAGGCNACCGTGAGGAGGCAATGACGGAGATTCTCAGTAGCGCAGGGAACCTCTGCGTAACGCTGTTAATAAATAAAGAGGCGATCCCGGGCCGGAATGAAGTAAAAAGAGGGGGAAGTGGGGCTCCCGGCTGCAGGGGGGACGCTCCACAGGCAGTAAATCGGATGCCCGGCCAAGGACTGGGTTTGGTGGAGGTTCTTAATGAAAGGAGCAGGGTCTCACCTAGGTTATTTGATTTCAAACAAATGTAACCTCCTAGACTGGCCATATCTGTGTGTTCCTGCACGTACCATAAAGAAGTTGGTCAGAACATAACAAAGGGAATACAAGTTTGGTCCGTTTTTCAGAATAAGCCTTGAAAGATAACGGTTTTGTTTGGCATCTTACTGGTTCTCTTCAGGGTGTGACAGGACGTTGTGTGGGGTTTGTCCTGGCCAGAGACGTTCAACTCGGTGGAGGATTTCATGGGCGAGCATGAGTAAGAGTAGGGAGGTCTTCCTCTCTTTTCTGGGGTGCAGCATGAGGAAGCGTCAAAGCTTGGAAGTTACTGATCTTTTATATAAAATCTTTAAAATTGGCACAGCATTCTCAAATAGCCGTATCTAGCGTTAGCCTTCAAACTCCTTACTGATGCCACTAAATAATTGGGTTGACCTTTCAAGATGATGAGAGTTTGCAACTCCCAAAACTTTTTGTTTCAGATTGCATATGTTCATTACCTCTGAAAACCAGCTTCTTTTATTTGGTTGCAGAATACGGATTTTGAGGAGACTAGTGTTAGGCAGCAGCATGGAAAGACAGGGGTCATAGTGCTCTTTGGGTCATCACAGTAAAGTGAATCCTACCTTCAGCAGTTATGAGATAGCTGTTAAATAAGAATGTTTTTAACAGTTACTTAGGTTCCAAATGTTCCCCTCTTTTGCCTGCGGTATGTGACATTCAGAACATCGTAACTCGACCTACTTTAGAAAAGTACACACACGTAATAACTAAATGTTTATGTTCTGTGTTTACTTGAAGTGCCATTAAATCCCTTAATTGCTGCGCTTTTCCTATCATTGCAGAACTCGCTACTGGTTTCCAGTTGTACGTGAGTTCTAGTAAGAGGCAGAGATTTTACCCTAAGATCAAGGTGCGTATGCAGCTTTTTCTTCCACCTCTATCTCCTCCCGCACAGCCTTTTGCTGGCAGTTCTCATCAGCCGTATCTAATGCTGCTCAGCCCATGCCGGCTTGGCCAATCACAGAATCTTTGGCCGGTCTCCTAATGCCGGTGTAGCTTTATAGTAGGCTGCCATAAATTACAGCAGCCTCCGTGGCTTCCTGGAGAGCATTGCAGGTGATTTCACGTAGCTTAGAACTGAGACAGGACAAAGGCAGTTGAGCTTTCCTCTAAGGGTCCCGGTGCTGAGCCTCCTGTTTGTCTTCATTTCCCACGTTGGTAGTAACACGGGTATTTGCAGCTTCTTTTTCTGCAACTTCTGGGTTTGTACAAGGATGCACTTAGAGTACAGCTTCCATTTTTTTTTTTTGCTGTGTGTGAGCTTTTAGTATACATCAGAAGGCTGTGTCCAAATAAGAAGTTGCTCGTTCAAGGAAATGATCTAACACAAGTAGCTTATGACGGTTTGATTGCAGAAACGGCGCATGACATAATTTCTTCAGTCAGAAGACTTTTCAGATTGTATCACTAACAGGAAGACGGTTAAGCTTGCCTGACCCGTTCCTGGTCCGCCCGAATTTTAACTAACAGGAAAGTATAAATTCCCTATTTTTTTAATATGCTGGCAGTCCTACTTTGCAATGCTTACAGGCTTATAGTGTCCACTGAGAGCGTTGTGCACGTAACAATCAACTGATCAAAACTAAAATCTGAAAGGATGGTGCAGTCATGGGGTGCTTTAGCATGAGACAGATACAGAAGAGAAAGAAAGAAAGAAAAGACATTTAAACTTTGGTGAGTACAGAAACTGCATGGAAAGAAACAAATCCCAAAAGGTAGCACCTATAAAGTTTGCCAAGAAATTAATTTCCAACTTCCTGCTCAGCTGTGTTCTGACATCTTACTGGCAAACAGCATCTTCTGTCTCAGCTGGTAAGAGATCTCTGTGAAGTGCTGACTGTTACCTCTGGAGTGAAACTGATAGCAGCCATCCTGATATTCATCCGTTATCGTTCCCAGGCTTAAAACGAGCTCTTCCGCAGGAGCAATGTTGGTTATGTGCACAAAGCAAGGTTTCTAATAGAGCACTACTAACCCTTTCTGTTGAGCAAAAAACACTTAACATACCGAAGTGGCTGAAATCTGCCTAAGAGCATCAGGAAAGCAGCAATTTCAGATCACCCCAACAGGTCTGCAGGGTCTGCTGGAAAGAAAGTCTCGTACATTGATCTTCACTTGCCTTGTCAGTTTTTTCTGAAAATGTGAGTATAATTAAAAGAAGCAGATTTTCCCTCTACCTGAGGAGACTTTTTTCAACAGTAGTGGGGGTTCAGTTCGCGTGGTTTTTGAAATGTATGCCTTTTGTACTCGTCACACCGGATATATAACCCACCCCCCAGATCTCATTCTGGTTTCTCACACCGTTAGTTAGAAATCCCTGGAGGACATTTCCGTGTTAGTTTTCAATACTAAGCCATGTCTGAGTCACATTCCACACCTCGGTCCGAAGGCAGCTCCTTCAACTGCAGTGAAGCCCTGATTGCCTTCTGGAGTGAGCAGAAGCCGGGCGACCATTTGTAGTTTTGTACAGCAGGTCCTGCAGGAGCCACGGTGCGGCAGCTGCTGAAAGGGCAAGGAGACTTGAAGCTGATGCTGAGTCGGGGTCTCAGCTGTAGCTGAAAATTGCGGGGCGCTCTGGCAAGCGCACAGACACAGCACTGGTCACGTAACTGAAAGCACGACCTAGCAACAACACTGCTATTTTCTAGCTTTGACGCATGCGATCCTAAATTTAAACTCTAATTAGTCTGAGGTCTTAACCAAAAACACAGGCCGACACAACGCATTAATGCGCATGTGATACAAAAGACACAGAAAGCCCGAATTCATCTCCCGAAGAGGTTAATACTTTAAATCCAACCTAACAACTGAATATCCTTTCAGCTTACCGAATGTTCAACATTGCCTTTATAATCGTTTCTACAGTATTCTCTGCTTTCTTGTGTTCTCGGGAGTGTTGTGCAGTTGATTTTGACAAAGCAACAGAAACCGAGCTTTCTAACAATTACCTGAAAATTAATTTCCATTAGCGCTGAAATTTCTCAACTCATAAAACTTTTTTTTTTTTTTCCTTTGGTAAAGTGTAGTCAGTTTTCATTTGGTCACTTTTGAGTTATACAAGCATTAAAAAAAAAAAAGTCCCATCGCCATAATGATGAATACTTCCAGTATGTTAGAAGAAATATGACTAGAAATAAAGAAGTCACAAGCTAAAAATACATGCCGATGTGGAGTGCCTGTAAGGGCCCTGCTTTTCAAAAGCTGTTGAGTTTGTATAAACAGTTCCCTTCCAGATGTCTCAATTACAGCTTGATTTTCTTTCTTTCTTCTTTCAGTTCTAGTGCTGGTCTCCATCAGGAATGATCTGAGAAAGTCTGATAGACAGGGTTGCTTATGAGACTGGGACACAGGAATTCCTGTTTTAGGAATGCCAGAGCATTTTAGCCAGAGGTGACATCCCTTGATTTTCATCTCCATGTGCGTAGTTGAAAAAACTTCAGGCAGCTAAGCAAAATTTAAGCAGCAAACTTAGGCACCAGTGTGAGTCGGGAGGCATGGAAGGCGGCTTAAATTCCCTTCGTGCACTTTAGATGCCTAAGTGCTTAACTGCCATTGTGGTGGGAGATGGACTTTAAATCCTATTAAATCCAAGCATAATTTAATTTGGCTTTTCCCGATGCCTTGTATGCTTTTTGAATAAAAACTTAATGAAACTACAGACTGCCAACAACAGATAAGTATGTGCATATGCTTTATGCATACATACCTTTCAAAAGGGTTGTGAAGTTTAAATAAATGAGTAAAAACAAATGCAACATTCTACTGTTTTAATTGGGCAGAATTAAGGAAAATCAGATTTGTATCTTTTCCACTGGAAAATTAATTCTGCTTCTTTACAGAAGAGTCTTCCAATACAAAAATCACATGATGCTGGGAAATAGGTCATGCCGCTCAGCAAAGAACAAAACCTTGCACAACGCAAATGCACAATACACGTTTTGCTGTAACTACAGATCCCTGTACTTTCTCTTGAAATTGCATTCGTTTTCTTTGGATGCCTTGAGGTGAATTTTAGTTCTGTTCTTCTCACAAGGCACTTGGAGCTGAACCAAACACTCTTCACTTAAACTGAAATTACTTTTTCCCCACCCCCTGTAATCTAAGGGCTGTATCTTGTGCATCTTCTTAAGGAAAAAAAATACACATTAATGTTAGCGGGAGTTTTTCTGGACGAGGAAGGCAGGGTCGCAGTCGTATACATAATTTGATCTGAGGAAATGTTGGATAAATGCTACTTTGATTTAACCCCTCTCTTCACGGTAGATTTTCAACCTCAAAAGCCAGAGCAAGGCTTGCTCTCTTGGCAAGGGCTGTTTCCCACTGGTAAGACAGGGAGCCCAGCTCGGTGTAAACAGCTGTGCTGCAGCTGTGGTGTGTTGGGTGAAATGAACCCAGCACGTGCCGCGTTGTGTGGCTGCAGAAGCGTGGGTCTGGAAGGGAGGCGGGACATCACTTAGCCCAATGCTCTTTTATCTGGTTCAAGGGCTACATCACCACCTCAGATAAAATTAAGGGATCTTCTCTTGTAATGCACCCATGCTGGTTTTCATTTACAAAAAGAAAGCCTTAGGTTCAGCTTTGGGTATCTCTTTACTAGGTTTCCTTTCATGAACTTGCTTATTTTCTTGCTTGCATGCATGGAAAGGTGCATATATGTTTGATACTGAGTTTTGGTGGCCTGTTCCATCAACCACCTTCTGACAGTTTATGAATCATGCATGGTTTGCAGACCAAGTGTGAAAAAGACTGGTCCAATTGGCCTGTAGAACACATCTGTACAAAGAAGGAGGGTGGGGTAATGAAACCCCCGCTTAATGCATAGGATCAAGGAGACAGAGCTGAGTTTACCGGAGATTCTTAATTCTGAATTTTCTGGAAATTGCTGTAGACGCAGGAAACGGATTTGACATTATTTGAGTCTTTAAAGCAATTTTGGGAGCTTAGTCAACTGATTTTCCTTTGCATTGCCAGAACGGTGGATGGGGGCCAAAATGTGAATGCAAATGAGTTTCCTCAGCTTCAGGACTGCATTAGGAGAACTTCTCCATCAACTGCAGTACCTTGCCTTCTAGCTTTAGTGGCACTCGCGTACTTTTCAGTTTTGTTTTGTTTTCAATGGCAGGCAGCACCGTCGGCAGTGCCTCCATACTTACAATTGAATGTTGTCAAACCAATGTACCTATTTCTTGCACTGCGCCAGCAAAAACCTTCCCACTCGGAGCTAAGCCCTTGCTGCTGGTTTTGGCCGGAGCTCCTGGCAGGCTGCCCTGTTTTGTATAAACATGTAAAACACAAAAAGATAAAAGACTGCAATGTGCCAGATCCCTAATATACATGAAAACTTGGTTTCGTACCTCTGTGTGGAAGAAGTTGCCTTTTCCTGGTTTTGGAAGCCTTTGCCATACAGTAAGCTGCTGTTACACGGAAGGGGATATGCTTTCCCGCTACGGTTTTGATATACTTCATAACGCTTTTCTGGAGTAATCCGTGGCTTTGCCAGCCTGAAACTCAATAAACATGGCTTTAAAAGGACAAGGATTTAGTGGTACTGCTGTATGTATCATAAAATAAATCTCCGTTGATTTATTAATGTATGAATGAAGCCAGAGAAGATTGTCCAATATTGTCTATCATCATCGTATACAATCCCTGATCTATGGACCCGACTCCTTGGTTTCTCAGGTGTGGTTTGGTGATGCTGGCGGAGTCAGAGTGGCATTACAGCTACATACCCCAGAGAAAAGCCACACCCTGTTTGTGCCATCAATTAATGTCGTAGGCTAAGGGTATTAGATAAACCCCCAAACCCAGGTGGGAACTAGTATGCAAGGCTGTGGCAACATTTCCCTTAGCCAGGCTTATTTGTATGGTTTTGTAGACTTTCTGGATGTGTTAATCCTTCCATGTGAGTAATTTTCCCAAGACATCACCGAGATGAAAATTGAGTGTCACAGTCTCTGTTTGGTCTGTACATCTGTTGCTGATGCGCTGGTTTACATAATACTGGTGAATTGTTGTGCGGTTTAGAGCATATACCATTTTCTTATTGCAGATTTCAATGTAATTGTCACATTTCTGAAGCTGAGGGGAGGAGAGAAAGGAGCCAGTGGACATCTCCTTCTCCCCCCGCCCCCCCACCCCCCAGCCCCGAGAGCTTGAAAGGCATTTATAATTCACATAGCCTTAGAAATCCTATGGCTGATGTATCGTTGCTTCAAAATCTACTTTCAGGAACCACAAGTTCCGAGAAATGCCAGTTTCACAGTCATGTTACTGCCTGTATTTGCCAGAAATGGAAATGAGAGTAAGGTACGGCAGATTCGGTGTCATCAGCAGTGCTTTAGCATATCTGCAGTTGGGAAGAAATGTTTGGATGCATTTGTGTCAGAAGAGAAAAGCAGCAACTACTCATAGGGAGTCTCTGAGGTAGATCCAAGTGGATCGTCATGTGAAGCAGACTGTCTCTGCTGTCAGATAAAAAAACGCAATGTATTTGAAAGAACCAGGGATTCATGAAGTGCTGGTTAAGCGTAATGTGCAGTAATCAAATGCCCAAGTAAGAAAATCTGCTGCAAAGGAAATGGACAACAGGTGCTTCACAAGTTTCAGTAGGGAGATTGGGGCTGCAAAAGCCTGTTATCATTATGCGTGCTCCCATATATACACTGAGAATGAAGAGATTGTTATAGCAAAATAAGTGTGGGACTGGTAAAATGGAGTCTGGATTAGAAAGCACTCCTTAATGCAAACATTTTCTGGTTTGGAACAGAGTATCCATTAATCCAAGTGCAAAAACTATGAATGACTTCACGGTAAGATTTATACCTCTATGAAATCATAAATCAGTAATTAAAGGATTCATGAAAGAAACACTTCCCATTGTAAACTAGAGACTGAATTTGGGGACTGCTTCTAAACACCCTTGTTGAGATGGAAAAAAAATAATACATCCAGATAACTTGTTTCTAATATGCTTGCTATAGATCATCTATAGCCGTGGTGGTAAAGACGTAGTTAAGATTTTAGAGCTTAAACCAAGCAAATCCAAAGCAACATAAAGGCAAGAGGTTTTGGTCAGAGTAGCACTATGGCTAAGAGTTGACTTCACTAGTAACGTGGGGTGAATCACTATGAGAGAAAGAAGGCAAGCAGAAGAGAACAGGAGGCCAGCCGAAACCATCCCAGGAAACAGCTCTGCATTACAGAGTGAATCTAATCAAAAGGATGAGTGGATATTCGCAGATCTTCCAGAAGATCTCTGCATATTAGCACTCCAGAAGGGAAGATGGAAGCTGTAGATTTGACATGGCATATGACATTTGCCAGGAGAGACCAATAAAGGCATTGCAAGAAGCAAAGGATACTTCTCCTCCATAACACACCCAGAGGGCACTTGGTCTAAGAACAGAGGCCTTTTCTTTATAGCCCTATTTATAAGTCAAGATTCATCAAATTATCACTTGAAGAACGGAAAAGATACTAACGAGAAGCTGCATGACAAAGTTCACTGTCCCACACATGAATCGTTCTGCTTCATTCTCACCAAAGACCACTGAGGGAGAACTGAGGATGCTAAATCATCGTGGGAGGCTACACAGAGATGTGCTATTTCTCACGTTCTGCAGGGTGATGGGACCAAATCAGTCATCACTAAAGGCACAGAAGCTTGTATGGTACCTTGGATTCCGCAGTGCTGTACTGCACTGTGGCTGCTTTCTTGTTTGCTTTTTTTTTTAATGAAACACAGTCCTGGGCAAGATTCACTGACAACAACAACAACACCACCAATAATAATGATAATGATGATGATGATGATGCATATTCCCTGATGAGTGGCTTTTGGGATGAGACACAGCTTATTAGTGTTTCTGCAGGAAGCACAGCATCAGGAGCCCCACTAATTACAGACTTTCTGCAGACTTGGATAATCATGGGGCTTCCCACCAGAAACTGTGAGATTCCCACACTGTGGGAATTGTTGAGACGGAAGCGCAGTGTCCGGTGCCACTGGGCGCTTCTCGACACTCGCCTGTGCCAAATGCAGATGCGGGAAGAGCTGGGAGATAGGAATTAACTCCATCCCCTTATTACCACCCGACAGCTACCAGCACTCAGCATGCCTTGAATGGGTGCTTGGAAGTGGGAAACCGGAGACATTCCCTGGGATGGGAGCGGTCGTGCTGGGTCCAGCCAGTGCTGGCTCCATCCTCAAAGGACGTGCAGGCGATGCGAACCCTGCGTGAGAGGCTCACCACAAATCAAAGCCACCCTCAGGCTGCTGAGAGGACGGGACAGTAACTGATGGACGCAGACACTTCAGCAAACAAACCAAAGTGCGCTGAGCTGTGCGAGATGTCAGTCCAGACCAGCCCAAACACTTACGATAAAGACAGTGGCATAGTGTGTGCGCTAATTAATTTCAATTGAGATTTGGAGGAGAAGAAAAATGACAATGTTGCTTGAACTATCCATCTTGTATCATAGTAGTGCCTTGCAGTATTCATTACGGTCACTCGTCAAGGGAGAAAAATATGCCATTTGTTTATGGTGCATTTAAACAATGAATATTGTTATTTGTATTAAAATTTTCCCTTTTAACTATAAGTATGTGAAGTTTAAGTGTAATTACACCAAATACATTTATCACTGATGGAAGTCACCTGAAAAACATTAATTACTGATAAACTAGCATGAAGAAAAGGGTATCATATCTAAATCAAGCCTGAAAACATAGATGTCTCCAACAAAGCGTCTTTAGAATTTGCTGCTTTCAGTGATACCAAGAGCTGAAAATTCCAAACTTGTCTCACTGACTGTATGACCCTTAAAGAGTAAAAGGAGCAGCATGCTCTGCCTTTGCTATTATTGCGTGGCCATCTCAACAAAATTTCATAAAGTGACAATTTTGCCCATGTTAAAATTGACAGTACCCTCAAAACATTAAACAGGAAAAAAAAAGAATACACGGCAAGATATTAAAATCAGCAGCTGCTCAGTACTGAAATAAGTGTCATTTAAAGATTTTCTTACCCAGAGACTGAATAAAGTCTTGACAAATTCATGAAATGTGAAAAAGTCCAATTAGCTGAGCAATTAGAACATCTGAAAAATATGTTCTAAGGTTTTTAAGTTTGAGGAAAGGAGCAAGTGGTCTTTTCTTTGTTTAATAATTTAAATGCAGACAGGTACCAGTGAAGGTTCCACAGCAAATAAATCACAAATATGAAATATTGACTTCCCACATTTTATAATGAGTTCCATTCTTTATCAAAAATGCTTGGCACAAATTAGTTCAAATAATTTTTTTTTACTGACATTCTATCACTCAGTACATTAAGAATGCAAAAATTAAGTATATTTGGATAAATGTATGTTAGAGTAGGTAATTATTTTAGTAAGTATATGAATAGACTCTGTTTGCAAGAAAGAAGTATGAAGTAGTGTAAAACTATATATGATTGCAAAATGACGCATTTTAATAATTGTAATGCAATAATAATCAACTTCTCCAAATGAAAAGAGCAAAAAGATGAAGGCCAAGAAAAGATTAAGATTGATCAGTGAACATCCAGCTACGCCTTGAATCATGATTGAAATGACGAAGGATTCAAACTGGAATAATCAAGCACCACAGTTTCCAATCTATGAAAAACTTTTGCTTATAAAAAAGGGCTTTTTTCCTCATACGGAACTTGTCGTGGGAATATTTCTTGCAGCAGAGCTTTTAAAATGCTAACTGTTGAAATGCTAAACACAGGATACAGGCACGTACACGCACACACCTGAATACGTGCAGGTACGTTTTGCCTGGCTGGCAGCTCCCCAGTTACTCTTTGAGATGGAAAAAAAATACGTAGAGCGGGGATGAGCGAACCGCATCCCCCACCTCGCCGGCAGCCCAGGGAGACAGCCGGGGCCCAGAAGCCAAGGCTGAGATGCGGGGATAGCACAACAGCCCGCACACCTACCCTCGGCTCTTTCAGGGAGCCATGGCGTTGCCCAAGACTGCTGCTGCTGGTTGGGTTTGCATCACACATCTGGGGAAAAGAGGTGTGACAAAGCCAGAGAGAAACTAGTCAAAACAAGCCATCGATTGCAACCTCTTGTTGCCTTCCACCCAGCTGAGCAATTTCAAGTCATGGCTGAAAGCTGAGCGACGTGCCGTGGCTCCTGGCATACTGCAAGGGTGTCTTAGAGGTCCGGTGCTGTGTTGCTGTCAGCTTCTCCCGACTTATTTCAGTGGCAATAAAACACAAGGGATAAAAAAATTCCTTCTGGTTTGGATCCTGAAACAAAAAAATCATTGTCCTAATGTCATATATCACCGTACCTGCTTTTATTTCACGTGTGTACAAACCAGTTTTCCAGTCTTAGGACTAACTGCTGAAAGTACTGAGAAGGTAGAGAGTAAAAATTAATATCCTGATTTTCTTTTTTCAGATCAACAAGATATATTATTTCCTTACAACAGAGTCCTCCATGCAGTTTACAGAACAAGTACTGATGATTAGAGTGTTTGATGAAATAGTCTGAATGTGGGTTTTTGGGAAAAACAGGAGAAGTTGCTGTTTCCAACTGGGAGACAGCTCATTAAAAGGCATGAGATGAGCTCAAATTCTGCCAAGAGGGAGAAACAAGAAGGCAAAAAGATCCCCAGCTAGTCTGGTACTAGTATGGATTATTTGCTTTGCTTTACATTTGAGATGTATTTAACAAAGGGGAACTTTTCAGTTACTCTTTGGAAACTTGAAAAAGAGATCTACTCTGCTTTCTATAATTTTTCCTTGGGTTTAATTGCCCAGGGCTCCTGGGTTCTGCTGCGATAGCGGTGGATGATACGCATCAACATCTCACTGTTTGTTTACATACCTCTAAGCTTGGGATGGTCTACCTAGTTTTTAGTGGGTGTTAATTATTTTATTGTAAAATCCACGCTGTGCCTGAAAAATGCTTCCTGTGCCATTTGATTGTCTTTTAATAAATTCTCCCAGGCCTCTCTAGTGTGGCAACCTCACTAGTTAAATGGAAAGGCAATCCTAAATTCACTCAAGGATGTTCAATGTACTGAACCTACCCCTCCCCTGCTGCTTTTCTAGCTGCTGCCAACTGGCTCGTCTCACCAAGCAGTGCTCCACAGCCTTGTCCGTATAGACATCCTTTGCTTATTGGGAAAGGGGGATACAGAGGCCTTCTCACGGTGGATAACTGCATGGAGGTGTTCTTTACCCAAATTTGCTCCTTGTGAGCCTGATTCAATACCTATTAGAGCAATAGGAACCTTGGCACTGCTCGTGATGAGGAGGCGCAGCGGGCTTGGGCTGATTGGGTTTGGGTTGTTAATTGATTTTCAAAGCTTCACCGGCGATGTTGGGCTATCAAGTGCTGTACCTGTGTAGGGAGTTTCTGGCTGTCAGCATGGGATGACACAGAAGAGAGAAGTTTTGCTTAAGTTACGCTTTGAAACTTCACTGATAAGAGGAAATATCCGCAATCTTGAATTAAAAGTTTTCTAGGCTCACTGTCTGAAGATCGTATGTGTTTATGATCATAGTATGTAGATATACCAAAGTATTCCCCTAGCAGCATTAAATTTTATAGCTGTTGTTTTACCAAATCTGCTGTTCAAAGTAGTCTGAAATTATTAAGTCGGGAGTTTAAGGGCAGTTTCAAGGGAAAAAAAACCGAACCCAGCAACACAGACAAATGTACTGCAGAACACCAGAAACAATTAAGACAGGTCTTAAGAAAGATTAATTCAGTGTAATTGCCTTGTCAGAAAGAGGAAGGGAATGTCATGTTCGTGTCGTTTTCTCTTCCCCTAAATCAAGAAATGGAAATAAGTGAAACTGATGCAATCACGGCTCTGATTTGGCCATGATCTTGTGGCTGTGCCAACCAGTGACGGCTGTAGTCTCCGCCATGGATACAGCCATGGCACAGCGCAGGGAGAGCTGGAGGCAGCTCCAAGGAGCCCTGTATTACAGCTCTAGCATGAAACAGAAGGGGAGGCTGATATGATTTCCCTAAACTTTTTCCCTTGAAATCATACCTGCTATCATTCTGAAACCTCCCTACCAGAAACTAGTGCTTCTTATAGTGAACATTTTTTTGTTTTAAAAGCTCTAGGCAATCATTATTTTCATAGTGCTGTTGAGGTGCTTAAATCAATTGCTTCTTTTTTCTTCATCTTTCCAAAGACAATACCTTCATTTTCCCTCTTGTCCACTTGTCCCTTTCTTTCTTCTCCATGTTGCATATACCAAGCACTTTGCACAGTAGCATTATATTCTGTAATGTTTCAGAAAATATGCACAAATATTTACAGTAAATACATACAGTGTATGGTGGTTTTCCATGCCATTTGCCTGGATTTATCCACTAGTTAAAATTAAGATAAAGTTTATATTAAATGGAAGGGCAAGAAACACTTTCTGAACAACACTGTCATCTCAAATTTAAGGTAGGAGGAACTAATTATGGAAAGAGGGCAGGGAAGTGGTCCTGGCAGCCAAGGGGATGAGGAGTATTTTGTGTGGTGGGGGTGAACAGAGGCCTACAAGCTGCGGGAAGATGATCTGAGAAATTCTGCACAGCCAGAAGTCATTATTAAGAAGCAAGTTATAACTGATGAGATGCTTGATCAAAGACAGTGGAGATAAAATTGTGGACTATTGCTCAACAGAAGCCATGTAATAGTGAAGTCTGCTTTCAAAACGGCGATCCAGTTACCCAAAGACAGGCAACATTTGTTGGGAAGTTCACTCTAAGAAAAAGGAAACCAACGTCTTGCCCAAGACAAACACAGAGACCACAGAAGTAGTGCTCTTCCTCTCATGGGGCTGAGCCTCATGGTGTAACTCAGGTCACAGAGCCTTCCAAGCTTAACAGGTCAATCATTTGTAGTGACACCAGCATCAGTATCACGGCCTCCTGTGACACTTGAGAAATTTTAGGACTTTGGGGGAATTTGGAGGCTACTGAGTGAAAATAATTTCTGAATTAGGAAGAGGAGCGCAGACAGCCAATGGCTCCGTAAGCGATGCACACCTAGGAAGTGTGATGTGGACTGAGAGATTCAGTTTTAGTGCTCCAGCTTGTATGTAGACAGAAACCTGTGCAGTCAGGGTGGTCTCATAGCAGCAGGAGGACCTGTCCTCAAAGAAAGTAAACCTGACTGAATTATTCAGGAGGGCAGCATGGTAACAAGTAATGGGAAAGAAGAACCACCAAATAAGGATTCGTTTAGCACTAAATCATACCTGAAGACAAATTTAGTCAAGTTGCCAAAGACATGACAAGAAGAATGTCTTTATTTTCCTATACATCATCTCTGGATGACTGGGTAATAAATAAGATTTGGGATCTCTCAAGTAGCTCAGCCTGTTTATCTTAATAAGGAGAGAGTGATAATTAGATCATAGGCTGTAAATATCTATCTACATGGGAACAGAAATCTGATAAGCGAGAGCTCTTCCATCTAGCGAACAAAAAAGTCCAATTGACTAGCTGAAGCTATAAACTCAAACTAAAAATGACATGCGAAATCTGAAAGGTGAGGATAGATAACAACTATCAAGCTGTACTAATGTTGGATTTCCTATTTCTAGCAATCCATTAGAAAACTGTAGTAATGGTTATGGTGTATTTCCTACTCCTGGCAATCTTAAAATTGAAAAAAACAAAAGCTGTGTCTGGTTGGTTTTGGTTGTTTGGCTTTTTTGAGTGGGTTTCTCTCCCCCACCCCCAAAATTGTCCTAACAAGATTTTTGGGAAGGTCAATTGTGTTGTAGAGATGCTCACCCTACATAATCAAAACTCCGTGTGGTTTACAATCTGCAAATCCCTCTTTTGTGGAAAGTCATCTGTTCAAGGTGCTTAGCAGGGTCTATCACAGGTTAAAGGGGTAAACTTCTGTGGGAACTGCTTGCCAAAATATTGGCAGCCCCTCACTAAAGCATCCTCATTACGTATAGCAAATTTGAAATCACAAATGCATCTGGGAAAGACCCAGAACTACGTATACCACCACTGGTAAAATTACAATGTTCTGTAGAGACTTTTCTCAAGAATATATATAAACAGAAAGAAATGTAAATCGTTCAAAAGACAAAGGGGAAGGTCTACGGTCACATCCATCGAAACTATGGACATAAACCTGGTAGTTTACGGTAACCAAGAATTGCTCCCAAATTCCCACCTGTCACAAATAGATAGGCTGAGCTAAACAGACCATAATGTGAGTAACGAGAGCAGATGAAATTGGACAAAGGGTGAAGGGAAGGCTAAAAGCTTGGTAACTGGTGTTCTAGGAAAAGAAGAAAAGTTTTCGGAGAGACTGGCCAGTAGCTAAATCCAGTCCCACTATAAGTGAATACATCGCTAGCTTCCTGCAGAGAGAAATGTGGACGATGCAGCTGCGCAGTAAGGTGGGCTAATAGCGCTGCCCAGTCATGCAAAGCGTGAACGTGTCTGGGATCTGCCTTAATTTGCAAAAAATCAGGGCAGAGATCCAATAAAAAGGAGAAGTTTTCTGCCCCTGTTCTGCTTCCCCGTCCGAGGCACGTAGAAACAGGTTGCTACAGAGTCTAGAGCCTGAGGGTTTGGGCAAACGTGCATGACCACCGCTGGCATATGAAGTGTATGTCAACATATAAGAACAGAGTACCCTGAAGGACTACCAAGACATGGACTGCACTCCTTGGGTTATTCCTATGCCTTATTTTTGCAGCTTTTTAGAATAGTACCAGAGTGTGGCCTCTTCTCTTATAACTATCATGTATAGCCGTCTTCTTAATATGGATTCGGTCAAAAGCAAACTGCTCTTGTTTTTTTGGGAAAAGAATTTCACATCTGAAATTTTAGGCATACTGATTTGAAATTTCTGGAGTCACTTTCCATGAGATTTGCTTCCAGACTTGTTGGAATTATTGATTGTGCAGCAAGGTTCAAAATCAAATGAAATGCATTGATTTGCTCCCAGAAAAATCGAGTACAAAAGAAGAAGCTGTTTCTCTAAGTGAGTCTCCTAAAATTAAAACAAAACAAAAAACCCGCCCATTGCTTAATAGAAACTCTTCCTATTTGACAGAGTCTTTGTCTCTTTAGAGGGAATTATTTTTAGCTTTGATTGTGAAGAATACTAGTGGAAGAGCTCTCGTGTGAGTCACAGCAGGTAAGCAGCAATGGTGAAAACGTAGCTAGGATTTTGCTAGGTTGCTGGAACGGTAGCGAAGGTGATGTTGTGTCACCTAGGAACATAAAAATTACGCACTCGTTACAAATTCAGACAAAAATGTGATAGCAGTCAGATTTTGAGCAGGAACATTTCAACCCCTTGTATCAAACTGAAGCTCATGTTCTACCCTAGTACAATCTGATATATTTTGGGATATTTTCTTACCAGTCTTTTCTCTCCTCTCCTAGCAATATAACAAATCAGTCAGCTTACAGCATTATACATCAGCAGCCAAGGAGAGAACAGGGAATAAGACGTTTCTACCAGCCCCATTTGCAAAACTCATATTAATCAAAATCAAGCACTGTGGTACTTTTAAGCAGCCATAGCTGCTGAACCCTGGAGCTTTAACTTGTCATTTGAACAGTGGGGTTACTGCTTCTGTAAGCAGTTGTGTCTGAGCTCTCTGTAATTTAGGAAAACAAAAATGTGAAGTCAAACTCCCCTTTTATTTCCCTTATTCTGTCTCAATTAGAAAGGCTGTGATTCCCCGGGCGAGATCCTGCTGAGCAATACTGTCATGGTATTTGCTTTTCATTCAGCACAATTAATAGATGATTTGCAGCAATCCGTGGTGGTGAAGGCGAGTTCCTCCCCGCTCACTGCCCAAAACCTTGCCCCAGGCACTAACCCTGCCTCTCAGAGCAGAGCACGAGTCCTGAGCCCTTGAAGTAAAGCTGAAGTTAGGGTCAGAGCGATACTTCCCATAGGGACATGGGAACCCCTGCCCCAGCTGCCACAAAATCCAAGCTGAAAGGAGCTCTGGTGGGAAAGGGGACAGCTGGAGAGGGTTCCCTCTGTGGGCATGGGACAATCTGATTTGGAGGAGGTCTTAGTAGGAGACTGTGCCTTTGGGAGCTGAGTATATGTATAAAGAGAAAGAAAGGTGAATCAATGAACACGTTGGGGGGCAGCTGGAGAAGGGAGGCTCAAAGTGGACAGAGGAAGGGGTGGATGAGGTGGGATGACATAGCTGTGACAGGTAGAGATAAAGAGGGAGGGGAAAATGCACACAGTTTGTGCGTACAACCGGCCCAAGCCCTTGGCATTTATCCCCCTTCTGTCCCAGCTCCTTTGGGCTGTGGCCTCAGCTGGGATAATGCAGCACGCCCAGGCAGGAGGCAATTAAACTTGCTTCTGTACACCAACGGGGATGCTCTTTTTTGCTTTAGAAAGCACGCTCTCCAGGGCCTAAATTGAACTTTAATCTACAATTGAGCAGCACTATAGGGGCTCCGCTCTCGACTGGAGTATCTGGGAATTACTGCAATGTAAACAGTAATTTCAGAATATTAATGTAAGCGTGTTGTTAGATTGCGGAGTTGCATATTACCATTTAACATTCCTGGCGTAAGGCTGCTTATGCATTTGCGGAGTGCTTAATTGGGAGGGCTAGACAGCTATGAAGGGGTTACTATGACATTTCCTCTGTGGGTAATATGGGTTCCACTGTCTGCAACCCAGTAGATCTCTATGGAGGATTCTGCATTAAAATTGGCTATTATTCAAGGCTCTTCAGAGAATTTTCCTGCTTTGCTTTTTAAATACGGACACAAGAGAAAAGAGAAAATGTTTCTGAAAAATGTCACTGTCATCACTTGTGGCAGTATTTTTTCTTTCATTTTGAGCAGCTACACACTATTTTCCTCCTTTGTAAAGCAGTTTTAAAAAACACATGCTAAAAAAGGCACAGGGTGTGTATTTTTAAGAAGCATTACTAGTTACTGCAGAGAGGTTATGATTTGGATAAACCTCCCAGGTGAAACCTTGCCCTTACATCAGTCAGTAATAACTCTGAGCTGACTTTGTGGGGGTGAGCAGAGGGAAAGCAATCCAATGGCCTGATATTGTCGGTGTGTCCTCTTTTGCTGAGATACTATTTCAACACAACCCACATTGAGCAAAAATCTAAGCAAACCTTAGCTTGACTTTTGGTCTTACCCTTGAAGGTCACAAGTCTCAGTTTTGTTTAATGAGCACACGGACCTACTTCTAAAGACAGTGGATTCTTTCCACAAGCTCATGTGGCGTCTTATCTCTGATGTCCAGGAAATGAGCCTTCCCACTACTGCCATACTGCTACATTAAGAAGGAATTTCTGTAAGATACTGAGAGGAAAAACTATACATGACTTTCTTAATTAAAAAACAAAGATCTTGCACTGTGTCTGAAAAAAAAAAAAAAAAACCAAACAAAAAAGAAACACCAAGAGGGCAGCATAGGTCATCCCCGTGCCAAGATACTGAAGGGCTGTGGAAATCAGAGGACTCCAGAGGGCACCAAAACTATCATACTGTAAAACTGATGGATGTCAGAATTGTGTACATTGACCTTTTGCTTACCTATTATGATGACTTTCTGTTGTTACCTATCACAGTGTTGCAGATATTCCCAAATTTGAGTAACAAACTAGAAATTGATGCTGAACTGCAAGGACTGCAGCACCAATCAGTAAGATTCAATTTCCACACTTCACCTGTTTTGCATTAAAGTCATTTTGCATTAAAGTAATTTGTGTGGCAGGTTAATTACTTTTTTCTTTTTCTAATGAGTTAGTTCAACCAGCTTGCTTAATTATATGTGCATGTTCCAAATTCTGCTTATTTACAGCACTGAATGGACAACTCCATAAATGTCTAGGTTAATTTTGTGGTGAGTTATGGGTGGTGGAGGCCACCACAAGTTGCCCTCTATTAGCCTGGACTCAAAAGCTGTGACAGTGATTGCTGTAAGGCTATAAAGACTGAACAGGACGTTGTAAAAATACAACAGTGAGAATAAGAAATGTAAGTATTTATTGATAGCTGGAGGCTATCAATGTAATATCAATATAATATTTATTGATAGCTGGATATTACAAGCACTGTATTGTGTTATATACATTTGTAATATTTCTCTCTTTGCAATCCATTGCCTGCAGAAAACATAAGACTACAGAAAACTTGACTCTTAACTCTCAGCAGGTCACTCCTCCCCAAAACTGCAGCATTAATTTTTCTCACAGCCAAGAAAGCCAACTATATCCCACGTGCATCAAAAGAAGCGTGGCCAGCCGGTCAAGGGAGGAGATTCTGCCCCTCTACTCCTCTTGTGACACCCTACCTGTTCTGGCGCCCTCAGCACAGGAAAGACATGGACCTGTTGGTGCGGGTCCAGAGGGCCACAAAGGTGATGAGAGGGCTGGAGCACTTCTGTGAGGACAGGCTGAGAGAGTTGGGGTTGTTTTGGGGTTGTTCAGCCTGGAGAAGAGAAGGCTCTGGGGAGCCTTACAGCAGTCTTTCAGTACTTAAAGGGGGCTTATAAGAAAGATGGGAACAAACTTTTTAGTAGGGCCTGTTGTGATAAGACAAGGGGTGGGTAATGTTTTTAAGCTAAAAGAGGGCAGATTTAGATTAAATATAAGGAAGACATTTTGTACAATGAGGGTGGTAAAACACTGGAATAGGTTGCTCAGAGAGGTGGTAGATGCGCCAATCCCTGGAAACATTCAAGGTCAGGTTGTGTGGGGCTCTGAGCAACCTGATCTGGTTGAAGAGGTCCCTGCTCATTGCAGGGGGGTTGGACTAGATGATCTTTAAAGGTCCCTTCCAACCCAAACTACTCTATGATTCTAATTTGTGCTGATAACAGTGGCTAAGTAGCTCATAGAAGAAAACAAGTATTGACAGTAGAAATGTGTGAGTGGGGGCCAGGTAACAACCCACATCAATGCTCCCAGTCTTTGCAAAGAACCTGCCTGTTTACCATATTAATAATATACAAATGCCTCGTTTCCTCTGCTCTTTCCTGAAGTATCTGCCATTGCCCAGAGCTGGAGACAGGGTGTTAGGCCAGGCAGACCTTTGGTCTGACTCACATCCATGTGCTTACACACAAGCACCAAAGATACACAAACCATTCCTCTCCACTTCCTGTTTGTGCATCCCTCGCTCCCTTCCCACCTTGTTTACACCCCGCCTCGCACGCACTTGCCCTTGCTCCCCCCAACCCTATGATGGAGCAAACAATTAACTGTGGTTAGAAGATTGTCCTTTGGGAGGTCTTCCCAACCAGGAAGGGGGCAACTAGACCAGGCAGGACCTTACAGTCAACAGTGAGCAGGACATCGAGGAGCTTGACGAGACACAAAGCAGACCAGAAGTCAGGCAGAGTAATCCCGAGGGTCTGTGCATGCTACATGACAGGTGGATAAAAGTGGAGTCAGTGTGAGCCAGAAGTCAGGAGCCAAAGCCACAGGACTCCGAAAGGGATCATGTCAGGGGGAGGCGGGGGGTATGAGGCAGGGGCTGGAGCCAGGCCAGCGGTTCAGGCACAGCTGGGCACCAGGGTGAGCAGCAGCATGCCGGGGCTGTCACCCCAACTGGCAGCTGGACAAGCAGCCTAAAAACAAAACTCCCCAGCAGCCCTCGGAAACTGCACTGTACACTGGTCACCTGGACAAGGCTTGATGGAAGCTCATGGCTTTTATGTAGGACCCCATTTCCCACCAGCTCCAAGGGCAAGTTTGTTGTCTGTAGAGGGAAATGGGGCAGGAGTATGGTAACAGCCCTCTAAGCCCAGCTCTGCTCTCGCAGCCCAGCAGTCCAGCCGGAGAAGAGCCCATCAGCACCATTACCCATCCCAGATAGCACCATTAGCTATCTGGGGAGTGACAAATTCTCCTGCTGACCGCCCCCTGCTCTGAATATAAAGGTGGTCATGTCACCTTCACCATCTTCTATCTCAGCAGAGTTTTGACAAGGGGAACCAACCTTTCTCAGGCTATTGCTGGACAGTCCCGCCCCACAAGCAAAGGGGACAGAAGAATCCATCTCCCCTCTCATCTTGGCTTTCCCCGCAGCCACTGAGCAGGAGGAGTTTCTCCTCAGAGCATGCAGCTTAAATTAGGGAGGGGTTTGCAAACAGGAATTTTGTCAACAGCAACCCAACAGCCCCTGGTGAAGGTAGAAATGCTTTCAGCACAGAGGAGACAACTCCACTGCTCTGTCCCAGTAAGAAAAGCAGTAGAGAGAAGGGGTATTCAGAGAACAAAGCTGAGGAGTGCCTTGTACACAGGCACCGGTGCTTGGACTGTGTCTAGTCACATCTCCGCTGAGGAGCTAAAGTGAATAAAAACCGTCCTCTCACACTGAGGAAAAAAAATCACAGTATATATGCTTTGTCTGCTCATCAGTTGAAAAGAGCAATGTGAACTGAATAGCTAGGAAGACTGTGGAAAGAAGACCGTGGAAAGAAGACCAAGAAAAAAATTGATATAATTTGTGCTCTTCAAAAAAGGCCAGAATCTCATCACTCCCTTCTTGTGTGGTAGGTGTTAAAGGTAGATCTATAGCCACACTGCTCTGCACAAGCCCCTGAAAGTCAGTCTCTTTTTCCTAATGTAGCAAGTCTCCTAAGAAAGATGAAGATGCAGTAACTTGTATCTCCCTCCAAACCTGCTGTCTTACTGCAAGCAAGACAAACATTACTCCACAAGAACTAAAATAGCGCCTCTGCACACGTAGACAAAACTCGGCAATGTTCGAGACCAAATATCTCAATTTTGCTGTGCCTCTGAGTCATAATCCTTAATGAGGTACAGGCTGCGTAGCTGCAGCTCCCTGAGCTGACATTAAGGAAAAATAAACATTGCTCTGGGAGAAGCAGAGCTGAGGAAGCTTAGTTTTCTATGGGCTTGCATCCTACAACCCTGCTCTCTGATTTTCACACAATGTCCCTTTCTTCCTTCCTTATGTCCCCTGTGATTCACCCTTTCCCTCTAATTTCTCCAGCACCTTTCGCATCTACTAATCACTGCAGCTCATGGATGTGCACATCCTACTTCCAGCTCTTCCCACATACCCACGTACTGTCTAAGTCAGAGGCAGATACTGTTGTGGCCAGTCCCAAACCACAAATGGGCTGATCACTTGGGCAGGATCCACGTGCCAACTGACCACTCTGCAGGTCAAACAAAACCAGTGACTGCTGGTGCAGGCTGCAGTCTTTCCCAAAGCGGGCCACATATGGAAACTTCAGTATCTCTGCATTTTCAACTCATGTCTCATATTTGTATGAAACTAGTCAGTTTTGAGGGGGTAAAATGACAGACCGAGTGACCTCATGAGCTTTAGGATACCCATCGTGAAAGCACAAGAGGTTTTGTTGCAGTCATGCAAATGGGCAATACCAAGGCCCAAGCCTACATGACTTTATCTAGCCAATCTCTCTGGCTTTCTTTTGTCTGTCTTCTTTAAAGCTTCCATATCCGTATCAAAATTCCCAGACCTCTGATGCCATGGTAGCAGTGTCACTAGCAGCGCTGCTTTAAGCTGTCCCAGCACTCCCCAGCAGAGTTGCCCTCATCCCTCTTGTAACTTCAGTCCTCTTATAACAGCCCTTCAGGCAGGGCTGACTCAAGTGTCCACTCAGTCGTGTGAGGGACTGAACCTGAGAGCTGATCTGACTGCAGCAAACAAAGGCAAAATGAGGTAGGCACAAGTGGCGCAGGAACAACAGAGTATGTAGCAGTAATTGCTTAAGCCAGCACCCCTGCTAAGGAGTCATTTCTCAAATATGCCCTGAATGTAGGGGACTAATCCTCAGAGGTCAGGGAGGTGGAGGTAAAAGCTAGCCTAATACTGGCATTGATCACTTGCTCCAAATAAGAAAGGATAACGAATGTGTCTCGGAGCTGCAAGCATCCCCGCACTCCTACAAACCCCTTAGCTGTGAGAGGCAGGGGGTGAAAGAGCCCTGTGCAGAAGCAGCTAGCAGAGCTCATCTGCCCTCTCCACACACAGCAATAGCAAAGCTTGCTCTGACAAAAGCAAAGAAACAAGAACAACGCATCTCAGTGACTGAAAAGACATGAAAATTCAGCACGTTAACTGTCCTAATGCAAACCTTTTACTATCCCTTAGCAGAGAAGAAAAGCAGCTGTCTTCCTGCTGGATTTCAATGGCTATTTCCACCCAGGGTTTTGTGCACAGAGGCAAGGAAGCAACACGATGCTGCAGAGCCTTCACCAACATTGTGTTGTGCCCAAGCTAATAAACCCGACTGAGAGACTGAGCTTCACCTCAGGCTCATTGCTGCAGCTCAGGGCACCAGAAAACTCACCTCACCTCAGTCTGGAATAAAAAAAAATAAAAAAAAAAAAAATAATAAAAAAAAGGCCCTGGGGTTATACTCAGGCTTGAGAGCTTAATTTACAGAGGCACTGCAAACACTGCTTGAAATGGAGGTGATTATTGTCAACCAGGTGACAAAAATCAATCAATGAACCAATTAAAAAAAACCAAAACCACAAAAAGCCCAGGGACTTCTTAAAACATCTGCTGGGGAGTGGTAGGGAAACCAAATACACGTCCATCACCAAGCAAAAGTTACTCCTCTGTGGATGTTTGTAACAGAAATAATCTGAATAAAGCGTGAATAGAAATACGTGTGTGAAAGCACCAGAAAAAACAGCAAAACAAAGGTGAAAAGAGAAACCTCTGCCAGTTCCAAAGGACAAACTGACAGCAATGATATACTAATGAAGGTGTTTATGCCAAGATCAGAAAGCCTATGCTCAGATAAAACCACAGCTGGAATGGTTCCTCAATAGCAGATCCCACAGGAGGAAGGCAACAAAATTACAGGGTGTTGCCTGGGCCGTTCCTCTTGGCAGTATCTCTAAGATACCCCAAAATGTGGAAATACAGACAAAGCACAGCAGATTTTGCTGATGTTCATGAAGGACAAAGTAAGCAGAATTCTGAGGCAAAAGGGTGATACTGTAACTCTTGGCTTCTAATGGGTATAAAAGGCCCACCCAAACCCAATTTGCCATCACCGATGAAGGGGAACTGCTAGCTTGTGTCTCTTGTTCTCCACGTTATGCACTAGTGGTCCTTGGCCAGACCGCATCTATCTTGGCACACTTGGCACACGCATCTATCTCCCCGTGCATGACTGTAATGGAGTATGAGCGTAGAGGGTGAAATCTAGCCAAGAATAAGTGTGAGTCAAATCAGTTTTGTTTGGTATAAAATCCCTTACACTTCCCTAAGACTTCACTTTGAGCTTGGCTGCGCTGGTCTCCTATACCTGAAAACGTAAAGAGAAATAAATAAAAAGATTCATAACTCTGAGACCCCATCTGTTCACCAGCTAGTCCCCTCACTCGTAGGTTTATGCTCTCCTAAGTGATTACACTCGCCAGATGATTTTTGTATTAGTACTTATCTTTATCTATGTCTGGAGTATCTGAAGAGGTAGAAAGGGTTTAAAAGTGGAAAGGGTTTAAAAGTTGGCAGCTTCCAGGTCTGTCTCTTTCATCTCCCAGGTCTTTTCTTCCTCTTCCTTCTGCTGCTCTCCTGGAAGGGGTGGGCTGTGTCCCACGTTCCTGATTCTCCTCCCTAATCTCAACTCTAGACCACTGTGTTTGGGGCCTGTCACAGCAATGAGGTAAATGATCCTTTTCTCCTGAGCATTTCCCATTTCTGCCTTCATCTGGTGACAGCAGCAAAAAATGGACCTGCAAGAAGCCAGCTTTCCATCAAGATGACTGAGGCTGTGGCCTGTCAAATCCCTCTGAAACCTTCTTTAAATTGCCTTTCAAAACAAGCACTTCCTGCAGAGTCCCTTCTTAGGCTCAGTGCCTACTCTGTTTGGACCTGAGTCTCCCTAATGCTTAGTGTCATCTCCAATGTCCCGTGGTAGTTATATACAAAACACGAACCCCATTTCTGGGGTTATCAATCATTTCTTTCCATTTAATAGGTACAGAGTAATCCTAGATTCAATGGTTCTTCCCTGTTCTTCAGGAAGTTGAGATTCATGGTCATTAGAGAACAACTACCATCTTGCTGGGCGTTTTCCCATCTTTTAATGTGAGGCACGAAAGTGGTTAAAGCAGAGACATGGCATAGCTGGAGCGGGACGAAGGCATTTAGCAGAGCTCAGAACTGATTGAGACAAAGTGGGAGATCTCCCCACCTGGGACCCATTGTGCTGTGCCCAGCTGCTCACCAGGGTGACCCACAGCTCCCTGGGCTCTCCACGGCTCTTGCCCTCTCCCCTCCTGCCATAGGGTGATACAGAATTAATCACCTCTCTCCTCTTGTTGAGAGACCTGCACTGTCTCCCTGTTCCTCCTTGTCCTCTTGAAGACTTCCATGACCAGCCTGAGACCCTGCACAGTTTCCTGCCCTCTTACCTGTAAACCTGAGCTAAGGGTTTTTCTTTGCTGCCCAGTGGAGTACAGCAATAGCAAGAAGCTGAGACAAAGACTAGGCAGAAAATCACCTATGTGACTCCTTATTTGTATGCCTGCTGGGGGATTTTAAGCTTTATATCTGTGCTGCAGCTTCTTGAAAATAAAACAGTAGGAGCAGGGAAAAAGCCTCCCAATTCGATCCCACCTTGTCACAGACTTGCTTTGTGACTGTGTATAATTGAACCCATCAGTGGCCCCCTTTACCTACCGGTAAGAAGAAACAAATAGTACATCTGATATTTGGTTTGCAACCAGCATGAGCTTGCAGAAATGTGAGCAGTCTGGTTAAGGAAAAGGCTGTGTAAGTGCAAACTTATGGTTCACAGTAGTCAGTGAGAAGAATTGTTTTACGGTTTTACTTGCCAGGTGCTTTGTAGAAACCAAGTTCTGGCTTTGAAAATCACCGTCTCTGCTCAGTAAAAATGGAGTATTTCTATCACAACAATGATAAGCCTTCCAAAAAGAATGGCAACTTTCACATTTCATCTTAAATATTTATGTATGCATGATAATACATCACTTTCGAAGAAAATGTTGATCTGTATTATTAAATAATGGTACAGCCAGGGCTCAACTTGGCCAAGGCATTAAAGCTAATGCCCCCACATGCTGAAGGCAGTTCTACCTACTTCTATCTGAACCTGTGTAAATTCTGGAATAGTTCAGCTATACAATAGTGTTAATGAGTTCTCATAATCCATATTACCACTCTGGACCACACAGTCATCTGTGGTAGTTAATGTACTTCTGGCTAAACAGAGATCTTTTTCCCTCCAATATTATTCATATTATATAGAAGGAAAAGAATAACTTTGCATTTCTCCAACAATTTTCAGAGGACGTGAACTCCTCTGAGCTACAAAAGACAGAATCATCTCTTCAGCACTCACAATTCTGGAAAAATAGGATGGATATATTATTTCTTGCAACTGTTTTACACCATGTGTTAGCAAACCCACACAAGAGGAAGTTGCTTATTCAAAATATCAGAGACATGATCTAGGCGTGCTGATACAAGAGGCATGTCTTCTAGGTGTGAGGGGTTATTTTTGGTTTCTTTTTCCTTTAACTGTCCAATAACATTTGGATGCTAAATGGGAGTGGTCTGGAGAGAGTGTTTTCTGCAGCTGAGTTGTTGACAGCTTTGCTATTGTAGAAATCACAGCTGATCTGCAGCGAATCCGTATAGCAGAGGGTCAGTGACTAAGAAGAGCCAGAACACGAACATGCTCATGCCTCTGCATGTGCTACAAAGAGCAACAGGCTATCCCACATAACTTTGCGACCCAAATCAGTTTACTCTCATTGGACATTCATACCGGTGTTGCTCAATACTTTGTAATTAAAAGGCTTCTTCACTCTTTGGGCAGAAAAAAAACAACCCCAAGCACCAAGACAGGATCACTACAAGGACTTTGGTTTCCAGCAAAACTAAAATGCACCTATTTCCTTTCCCCCCCACTTCTTTTTTCCACTTACTGTAACACATTGGTGTGAGCATGTTTTATTTTACTTAAAATAGACCAAACCCTTTCAGTTATTTTTTGTACTACCTCAATAAGTTTTAATACCAACCAGTGGCCTGGTCTGAAACCACTGGTTGATACAATTTGGCCATTTCACAGTTTGGACATTAAGACTATTAGAATATTGCTCAGAAAGAATCTCTGCAAGCCTCTCGCACTTCTCTGAAGAAAATGAGTAAATGAGTACTTGGCTGCCCAGCTTTCATCAGCATCCCAGGAAATTTTCCCTTAGACCAGATGGGTTTCATTTGCGATCAGTTGAACTGGCACCTCAGTCATCTCTTTCAATATTCTTTGTATAATTACATTCTCTGAAGAGGAGATAAGTGTGTTTTCAGGTAAGAAAAATTGAGAGAAACATTGGTTAATCTCAGAGTGTTTTCTCCATTAAAGACAATTTTGTCATCTTTCTTTAAAATGCATCAGGTATTGATTAAAGCCTAGAAAACGAACATTTTTGGCATGGGGGAGGGGGACTATTCTTATCATTTAGATTTAAAAAAAAACGAAACCAGCAGAGCAGAGGCAAATCATGTACAGTATTGCTGCCTATTATGGAAAACCAGAGCCATTTCTGCCAGCCTCAGGATCCTGCTAAGCTGGATAACACCGAGCAGCAGAGACACCGGGCAGGAACTTTCAGACCCAGCAGGATCGGCTGTTCTGCTGCCCTGTTAGCCAGGTGGGTGAAATGCTGGGACTGCTTTCCTCCTTTCTGGAAAAGGAAAAAAAACTATTATCATATTTGCCAACATGTGAATGCAAACCATAATACTCCACACTAAGTACTCTTATGAATTGATGATGGCCTCTGTGGTGCACACCCTGTTCTGACAGCTATTTATTCTCCACAGCTGCCTCAAAACTGATGAAAAGAAATCAAATGTGAAACAATGGTAAAACTTTTCTGCAATGTTTTAAGAGTCTTGTGTAAAGGATTCCTGAAGCACAATGCCCTCAAAACGTATGGCTTTCAGAAGAAATCCTTCCACTCTATTAAAATCACTTCTATGGGAGAAGGGAAGGAAAGACAGACAGATTTAAAATATCCTTGAATGGGAATTTTGCCAACCCCTCAGCTAGGGCCCAAGAACAAAACCCTGTGAACGAGATACTAGTGGGAATTTGGTGCCCAAATGCGGGAGTCACTTGTGACCACAGGACTTACCTTCCACAGTCCCACCAGCGAGGCACAGCACCTCTCTCTTTTCTGTGTGTGCCAGTGTCCCAGTGGAATTTGTTCTAGGTGGATTTGTAGGAATTCTTAGGATGGACACCTAGGAGTTATTAGGAATTAGGAAAGCATCCTGGTTCCCCCTTCTGCCCAGCCCATTGCCTCCTCCCAGCTGGTCACTGGTTCTCCTGGCGACCCTCACTCGTCTCCAAAACTGCAGTTTTCTGTCTAAAAAAAAGCATCATACCCTGCAGCACTCCAGGTAGGTCCGCTGTATTTCCCTTGGCTGGGGAAAACAGCCGTCTTCCCAAGACAGCTCTCTGGGTAGTCTGCTATCATGTAACTGTGATGGAGGAGTGTTGAGCTTTGCTATAATACCATTATGTCTCTCATCATACTTATAAATAAAAAAAAAAAACAACAAAAGAAAACAAAACAAACCACCTAAAGTCTTGTGCACTGTAAGGGTCAGATAATAGATCCTTTCTTTTTGTTTTGCCTTTGCCCAGATGCAGGAGGTTCAGAGTTTGTGTGCCATTTCTTCACCCACCTCAGACACCAGCATTCCCAATATTTCTTGGAAATAAGCATGCTGAGCAACATCTCATTTGCTTTCATCTGAGAAATTATAGTTCTGCTCCCATTCCTACTATTGGGAACTACTATTCCAACCTGCTTTTTCCTTATTTGTATTACTCACTGGTTCTGCTGCGAACAAAAGCAAAATATTCATTTCATTTTAGTGACAAACTGGCTGTATTTATTTCCATCCTACCCTCACTATGTGACAGCCCGACTTCTTCACTTTCCTGATGTCTGAAGTTTTTTATACTGTTTTTGCTGGGTTTGTCTGGTTAGTTTTTTTTACTATTTCTATGAATATCCTTTGCAACATCTATCTCAGCTTGATTCTTGGCAATTTTTACTTTCTTCCTGCACTTTGTTAATCTCACGCCATCAGTCTTGCCGTAGGCTGTCTGTTTACTCTTACTCTATCCTGTCGCTGTTATTCTCCTCTGATGACCTTAGCCTTTTCCTAAACATCTTTCCCCATTTACTTGGATCCAAACTCCGCATTGTCATTAAATCAAAGATGCAAAATCTTTCAAAGCCCACTCTGCAATTAAGCTTTTAAGCACACCACAACAGTTTACCGAAAGATTGGATCTTTAAAATCAAAAGCATTGTTTATATGACTGTTATTCCTTTCATTTAATTTCAAGAAATCACTTGATCCAAAATTAATTAATTTCTAAAACCAGTGCATTATAACATTCTTCTTTTTTTACCAAATCAAAACTTCGATCTATCCACACATTTGATTTGTTCAGTGGCTGTGTGGGAAGGAATAGGTTGATTTTCACTTCCCAGAATATCTGAATCCTACTATGATGTACTTTAATCTGGCAGGTTAGCAACAGTTCTCAGTAGTGTTAGTCCAAACAACGCTAAAGAGCCCAGTAGTTGCCTCCAGGTCTAAACCTGGTGATAATTATCCTTTGGGTCTTCTCTAGTGAAGCCTGAAAAGTTATTCTGACACTTTCCTGCATCCCTAGGGTGACTTGGCTTCACGCATAGCATCGTTTCTCGCTTCTGTACTTTCTGTCCTGTTGCAGAGTATCTATTATCCTCCTGTGCTCACTTTGGAAAGCGATAACACAGCATCTACATAGACAGCACCATCCTAATTGTTCATTTTTTCAAGCAACCCTAATTCCTGCCTCACATATGGAAATTTTTTTTTGATACAGGTCAGATCCTTGCCAGGCCTACGAGTGCATCTTCTGAGGGTCACTGAGACTGGAAACAGTCCTTCTTGCTCAAGACTCTTTTTTTGGTCAGCCTCTGAAGGTGGAACAGAGGGACAGAAAGGTTACTTTAGGACAGTAGGAGCAGAAACAATTCCACCTTTGGTCTGCAGTCCTCTTGTAATGAACTGTGGTGAAAGAAGGGGGTTTACTATCTCTGAGTTTTGCAAAGCTGTAAAGATTCTTGTTGCCCATGAGCATGGTAAAGAGATTTTCTATACTGTTATAGTTGTGCCGGTATTTGCTGAAAAAAATAATAAAAATCTAGACTAGATAAAGCTCCGAATAATGGCTCTAAACCTCATCTGAAACTGAACTGTTTCTCTCTTCACTTTCATTAAAAAGCATGAGCACCAGTCAATGCCTGAAAATGTATGTTTGGACCTGGCCATGTCACAGGAGTGACTTCTAAATGCTTTCAGTATCGAATGGCTCAAGTCTCCCTTTCCTGGAGCTGAAGAGTGTCTCACTCCCCACAGAGTCATGCTGAAATGAGTAGAGTACTGAACGAGTAAGGCACTTTTAGAGTAAGAGAAATAAGGACAGAGTGGGGATGGATGTCAGGAACCTCTCTCCTCCAGCACTGTTTGATCAGTCATACTTTGATACTGAAGATACCCTCCCATCACTGATTTTCATATAGTTAAATAGTTACCCACATACCCTAATTATATCACTCTCCTTGTAGGCACTTCTTTTTGAATGGAAATAAAAGATTTCCTGCAGTAGACAACCCCTGAGCTAGCGTGCTTTTTGCATGTAAACAACAAAAATCACCCTTTTTTCTCCTACCAGATTTTTTTCCAAAAAAAAGAAAGGTGGTGGTTTTGATGTTTCCCTTGTAAGTCCAGCAGGAGATCTTAAGCCTGCAAGTCGCTAAGGCAGAGCCCCTACTGACTTAGTACCACAGAGCAGTACCTGCCTCACTTGTGTGGCTGCCCACATGCCAGGTTTGGCTCCCTGGTGGGATCCCACCTGCACAGGTGACAGTCGCAACCTTGCTTCAGGACATACTTAACACAGCAGAGACAATAGGGCAGCGAAGCCATGTAATGGCCACGTGATTCTTAGGCACCTCCAAAGGGGGCCTTCCCCAAAACTCAACTAGCCACAGGACCTGATTTTCAGTTGATTTCGCTCATTTTTTTACAGGTGGCAAAGTGAATTTATGTGTCTCTGTAGAAAATAAGGTTTTCATCCCTATGGACATATGTACGCTGCATGTTTCAGTGAGTATAGATGTATACAACCTATTTTCACACTAGACAATGTGCTCACTCACAGCACAGAGACTTGCACAGGCTGGTATACCCTGCTTTCCACGAGAAGTTAGCTTGAGCTGCGCGCTGTGCCTCCAGGGTGTTAGATGTCTTCTGGCATGAGCTGCTTAGGTATGGCCAGATCACACAGCAGTGGGAAGTGAAGACTCACTACCTGAACCTTTTTTTCCTCTCTTTTTCTCTCTCTGACCCTTTCTGTGAACTATCAGTGAAAAGCGACACACAACACACAGCCCTTGCAGAACAGACTTTGCAAACATACATCCCCCAACATCAGCAAGATCCACTCCAAAATACTTAAACCAACATTTTTGTTAACTCTGTAGGAAAGCAAAAGTGTTAGGAATAAATGTTGTTATAAAGACAATAAGCATCCTAGCCACCTGCTCAGTACCATTCCCTCTGCAGCATATGACCCCTTGCCCATTTGCTTCTGCCCAGTTTTGAATTCATATGTTTCCATGCAGTTAGAGAAGGACAAAGTTTAGCTTTGGATCAAAACCATGAGTTCAAACACAAAATTTTTCATAAAGATTCAGTGGTAAGAGGAAGAGCTCAAGCCCTGAATTCAGGATTCAGAACTGCATATGGCTCTAGCCAAGGCATGAAACAGGGTTTGATTATTGTTCTTGTCCTCATCCAACTTGCAAGTGAGTCCAAACTCACTATCATTCAGAATTCCTGATCAATTTGCATGTATGTCACAATTTTATTTCAAAAGTCTCAGTACTGCATACAAAAATCCCCATTTAGGAATGTGGGAAATGACACACAGAGAGATTAAGTGGCTGTTTCTGATGCAGTCATACTGTATGGTTTTGAACAGGACCGTGTCACAATCTCTTCAAAAACCTTTGACAATGCTTCATCCCTTCCAACTACGGAAATCTTCATGTGATTTCAGGAGACCGAAACAGCGCAGATAAAATGTTACTGAATGGAAAAAAAAACCTGCATAATGAAAAAAACCCCCAAACCACCAAAAAGGAAACATCAATTTCATGACTATACAAGATAGGATCTAATGACCACAAATGCCTTCAGACACGCTGCTTTGCACATGATTTCAGATTAGGTTTCTTGCTTAATAAGAGTCGTAAGCCACTGAACCTTAACAGAAGCAATCGAAAAGATCTCCAGTTCTGTGGACAATCATCAGTGAATATTTAAATGGAAATACTTTGGGCAGTTAGAGTCTCTTCCTTAGAAAATGTGTTCTCTCCTTACTGGGCAGGAACTGCACTGAAAATACACAGGCAAAGCCGCAGTAGCAGCTGAAACCTACAGCATCACTGACCCTGTGAATCATGACTTCACGGTAGTCACAGCTCTCCATGCAACCCAGCTATCTTGGCTAAAGCACTGCTGAATTACAAGAGGAGAGAAAAAAAAAAATCTTCTTTTCTTTGTGGTCCTGCTAGGAATGATGGAGTAAGGTCCGTTTGGCTGGGATGCTCTCCGAGGGCACTGACGTGCGTGGCTGCTCATATTTGTTGGAAGCAAAGGGCTGACTAACTAGCTGATGTCTCCATGAAGGACTAGCTGCTGAATGTGGGCAGAGCAAGTAATCACTCCTTATTCACTTCCTCCACAGTGTGCTTGACATTGCATACCTTTCTCATATCTTCTCTCTCTCTCTGTAGCTGTCTCTATCAGACTGAACTGTCCCCGTCTTTTTGTTTTCCACTCATACAGCAATTGCTCCACAGCTCTCCCCAGCTTTGACACCGTTTTCTCTGTTTTTTCTGGTTCTTCTTACATCCTCCCTGTGATGACGTGAGCAGGGCAATGTGAACCTATCAAAGTGATAGCGCACTGTGGGTCTACAGAATGGTAAAACATCCTGCTTTATTCCTTCATTTCTTTCCCGCTAGTTTTTAATTATCCATTTACCTTTGTGACAACTGCTGTGGGTTTAGCTGAAAAATTCTTGAGCACCAAGGCAGTTTTCCTCAGTGGTAATTATTCCGACCCCACCACTGTGCATGTAAAATTATGCGCTATAAGCTAAGTGAACTTCTCTGCACTTGATAACTGACTATCATCCGTTATTTTATTCTCAAGCTTTTCAGTACCATGAGACCTTTCTGTAACTCTTCCCAATCAGTTTTGATTTTGATTACTCCAAGTCACTGAATGTTGTGGGCAAATTTTGTCACCTCCAATGAAAACAAATTTTCAGGCCACTCATGAGCTGCCCTGTGGCCACAACACATCCCTGTGTGACCTTGCGTGGTGACCTTGCCCTGTTGTGCAGACTGACGGGTATTCCTGCCCTTAGTATCTTGTCTTTAAACTAGTTGCTCGTCCATAGGACAGCCTTCACCCTTATGACAACTTGGTTTATTTAAGGAAGAGACTTCACCAGAAGCTTTGTGGAATCCAAGTACACTGTGTCTACTGGATCAGCTTCATCTACGTGCATGCCGATTCTCGCAAAAAAACCTAACAACACGTTTATGAACCACAGTTTCCAAGCTGTGCTGACTTTTCTCCAATATTTTGTATTTCCCCATATGTCTACTAATTCTCTTCTTCATCACGCTTCTCACAAATGCCCCTCAAATGAAAATCAAATTTATGAGTATGCAGTTCCTTGGGTTCTTCTAGGGACCTTTTCAGAAGTGGGCATCACATGTCCCACTTCCTCTAACCTTGAGGCTAATTTAAGCAGAGCCAATTTAAGCAGTGGGTTATTCGCCACAGTTAATAGTTTGGCAATTTTATATCAGAGCTGCTCTGAAACTCCTGTGTGAGTGCCATCTGGTCCCGTTGATGTGTTGTTATCCATTTTATTCATTTCTTTTAAAAAGGCTTTTAATCTTACTTCAGTTTGAGACCTTTCATCGGACTTGCCCAATTGAAGTTTTCAGTATGACAACTCCACTGAACTCCTAAATTGGAGCAAACACCAATGCAAATAATGTGTTTGACTTTCCTGCTGTTGCTTTGTCTTTCTTTTACACTTTGATCATTTATCAGCTATACTGAGTTTCTGCCAGCGACCTTCTGATTGAAAATTTGCTTATTATTAGTTACATGCCTTTACTGTGCTGCTACCAAGAATCTTTTTATTACCTATTGCTTCGTTATGGTTTTACATTTCCTTTCCCAGAACGTGTATTCTGTTTTTCTCATTTGTACGTCCCACTCTATTCTGCAAGGTATCTTTTTTCTTCTGGTTTCCTTTACTTTGCTCTTTACCTGCACCAACTTTGAAAGTCTTTTTTCAACACATAATATATCCCTATTTTGTGTTTTCAACATGTCTTTAAGTGTGTCCATGATATCTGTAAGTATTTTACTTTTTTAACCGTGCTGTTAATTTCTAAAAAGTTTTTACATTTTTACATTTATTTGTACATTTTTGTCCTTTCTGAACCTCTACACTGTGGTCTTTGTGGTTTTTTTTTTGTTCCTGTGGACTTTCTGAATTTGGATGTGCTGTGGTCACTGTGCTAAAATGCTTGGGTGATACTTGCATCTACAGCAATGCTCTGCTCATGGCTCACGTCAGAACCAGGCACTGTTTTTTCTCTGCAACAAGCAGTTATTTATGGCATCTGCAAATATAATGTCTACCTCATACTTTCTCATAAAATTTACTCAGGCTTCAGGACATCACTAAGACCTCCAGTCATCTCCTTTGTTTTCTACCATTTCATGCTTTCTCATTACCCTTCCCATTCCTCAGTCAAGGTCACCAGCCTGGTCAGGTGGCTCAGAGCATCCCTCTGTTGGATATTCTTCCCTTTTAGGCACAGTATTTCAAACTGCAGGGATTCTCCGTTACCTGTATGCCACAGATGACTTATTTAGCTGGTTTGACTCCAAGCTCTTTTCAAACACAGAGTAGCACAACATAATCTGCAATTCCTTTATGAGTCACAGCCTGCAACTACACTATCCCATGGCTCAGCTTATTTTCTGAGTTTTTTGCATCAATATCATCATTTAAAAGTCCACCCATTTTAACTTTTAGCCTCTAGCCATTTAAATTTTGGACTTCCAGCTCTGATAGAAAAGCCAGCTTATATCTGCTTTTGGCTTTGATGATCAAGGTTTTTTATTCATGGCTGCTCCTTGCTGTCTCCTTCATTAAATTAATCAGCTTCAGCCCTATCTTTTTTTGGTGCAGTTGTTATTTTTCCCACCTAGGGATGTAATTGAGCACTGTATATGGTCAGGAGAGATCTTCAAGTAAATCGACAGAGCTACAGGATGTTTGCTCACTGATGTCTAAAAAAAGCTGGAGAGCACTCTGCCAGTCCCTGGCTCCTGCTGTGTGAGCTGTTACAGTTTTACGCTATTACTTATTAATTAGTAGCACAGAACCGGGCAAAATCAGTCACGCCAAGAAGCAAACCAAGCAGGATAGCTTTTAAACTGCTCATGCTGTAGCCTCAAAATGGACTACTAATGAAAAATAGCTAACAAAGTATAGACGTATCCACGATGTCTGAGCTCCCATCAGCAGAGCCTAAGAAAACCTGCAGCTGCGTGACAGGGACACAAGGAGAGCCAGAGAGCTGATGGTTTGAGAGGTCGTCATCCTAAACTGGAGTCTCAGGGCTTGCTCAGTCAGAAAATCTCCCGGGAGTTGGGCCACTGAAAAATAAAGAGGATTAAACTTCCAAGAAACCACATTTAACACCAGAGACATGATCACAGAGCACTTGCTATCCTGCCAGGTCTGATTGCCCCAGGGTAAAAACATATTAATTACCCTTTCATGACAAAACCTAAAGATTTTAACAGATTCACTACGGCAGAAGGAACTAGTTTTGTGCACCATCTGTCGCATCTCCGCCTGTGTGTCAGCCTGCTGCAAGCCATCATTAACGCATTATCATTATTCACCTTTCATGTAACAACAGCAGCAATGACCCTGCAGCTGACCAGAAGCCCACGATGGTGGGGGCTGTCTAAACCCAAAATTATAATGTCAGCCCCACCCCCCTTCCCCCCCAAAGTTTGCAAACTCTGGAGAGCGCAGGCATTTTTATGCATCAGTGTATTGCAGGCATATAAGGCTCTTTAAATTATCTAGCTTGCTAGCTAGCCTTGACCAAATTCAGCATGGGGTGCAAGAGGCCCTGAGAAACCCATCAAGGGCTCGGGGTGGTTGAGCACTGCTGTGGTTCTGCTCCAGTGGGGCAGCACCAGGGAGCTCAGAGCTGGCCTTTGATGTGGTTATGTTGCAGCTGAGCGCACACGTCCTCTCCAGCCAGGTAACACTCAACGGTCATACACAGATGAAGAATGAGGGTCAGACCAACGATCCACTTGTTGTCAAGTTCATTTTTGGCAAAAGAGACTTCGCAGAACGTGGAATGGATTCAATTGTATTTGGTGGGAACAATTCCTTATTGTGAGGAGAGGTATGGGGGAAAGCACATGAAAGGCTATCTTTTTATAAAGTACTGAGATTAGATAAAGTCTACCAGCGAATATCATGACTCAAAAAAAATCCATTGAAAAACTCAAAAGGAGGCAATAAGACAGTTTTCTATGGAGAGTGAAGAGATAGACCTGCACCTTAACACTTTTTTTGCCCTCTAGTAATGAAACAATTCCTCCTTCAGGCCCAGACTTTTGTGTGAGCTCCACAGCTTGTGAGATTACTGTCTTTCATAGAGTAAAAAAAAGACAGAGGAGGAAGAGGGAGGAGGGGGAAGAAATAAAGGAGCTGAGGTCTTCTCATCCCACGCATCCCATGACAGAAATACCTCCATGAAAAAAAACCCCACCCCCTGGGAGGAGAGCTCATCTGGAGTTGTGTTGCTCATGGCACAGTCATGGTTTTGGGTATGGAGGGACAGGCTGGACCTTTCCATCAGCACAGAAAGAATCTGCTAAGGGACCTTATGGAGACCCTGAGAAGCAGCACTTGCTCCAGGCTTTTGGGCTGCCCTCTCTGCCATGGTGAAGTTACAATACCAGAGAGGGGCTGTCCCAAGTCCAGCACTGAGAAGTGTTTTAATTGTAGGAAGGTATTTAACTTCCCTTCCCAAACCACCCTCCTCCCAAGTGCCTTGTAAAGAGACTCCTTTGCATCTTCCTTTTTATGGCCGGACGTGAGTACAGCTAATTTAGAGTCTTCCAGTTATTATTTCTCATTAGTTTTTAATTCAAGGGAAGCAGCTTACAGTCTGTTAAATGCTTTACTCGCTGCCTTGCTGAGACTCTCACCTGATTTACTGATGGGTCATGAAGATTTTCTTATTGATTTTCCTTTGCCCTTTTATTGTATTATTCTAATACAATAGTAAAAAGATTAACTGTGATGAAGTGGCTAACACAATGAATGTGCTAGCAGAGGAAAGAGAAGCCAGCCTAGAAGAAGACAAAGCAGTTCTGGAGCCACCAAAGAGCTGGTTGAGGCACCTTTATGGCTATTAGCATTTACTTGTGAGACTCCATCAATGACAGGTAGGAGACACCATGAAGCCTGGAAGAGGACAAAACACAAAAGAGGAAAAGAGAGAAGCCAGGGACTGGCCAAAACTTCACTTTATTGAAATGAATGTTGAAAGCCTGGAAAAAATGTTACAACCCTTTAAAGATACAAAAATCAGGAGGCTGATTAAAAAAAAAAAAAGTCTATACATATTTAAACCTCAGAGCTTTGTAACATAGCTGTGGCTGTGAAGGGAGTGTAAACCAAAAGTTTTGTAATACCTGGGTGAATCAATACTGCTGACACCAAGGGACAAAGTAACCTCACATTCACTATGTGCCTGGGGAGAGGTGGGCTACCAGTCTGTTTCTTTATGTCTGAGATGCCAAAATAACCATCTCCTGTTGCTCAGCGAAGTCCTTTCCCATACAGACTCTGCACAGACCACGCGGTCAGTCTATAAATTAATTCCCAGTTCTATTTATTTTTTTTTCATTAAAATGTCCCCAAACACCAAACAGCTCTTGTTCTGTGCAAAACACAGACAAAGGAAAAGGCAAGGGGACATCCCATTTGGGACAAAGGAGGCAATTCTTGGGCAATTAAAATAGACACCTTCCTCCACCTGGAAGCCTAGCAGCTAATCTGTACCAGCAAAGCTGGAATCAGGGAAAAGAGGAAGAAAGAGACTTCTAGAGGGAGGGAAAAAAAAAAAAAAAGGCAGCATGCTGCAATTATTGAACTATCTGACCAAATAATATTGTTTTTCCCAGACTAATTAGTATTCTGTTCACCTCAAGTAGCAGTAAAAAAAAACAACTCTGACATCCCCTTCACTTCAAGCTCTGTTTGGCTATTTATAGCGTCTCCGTTTTCAAGAGTGCACCAACTACAACAGTTCTGCCACGGCCTTCGTATTTCAGTGAAGCCCCGAAGACAGGAATCTGGCCAAAAGGCAGCATCACAAATCTTGCATCTTTTGCTCTGCTTGGTCTCATTAGCAGCGGGTATATTTCATACAGGTACTTTGCTAGATAAAGGGTGCTTTGTCCAAAACCTGCGATGCGAAGGAGAAGACAACCTGTCTGCTTCGTTTTGGCTCAGACCCTGCTCTCCAGCTCTTGCTGTCCGTAGCTAAGCCCGTCTGAAGGCTGCCAAGTGCAGCTAATGGGAAGCCACGCCAAGGCAGCTGCTCTAGTTATCTCCTTGCCTCCCCATTTCCCTTTTCACTTTCCTCCCACAACCTTCTCGGCACACCAGAGATGGTACGTGGGGCCAGGGCAGCTGTTGTGAGGCAGTGGTTGAAGCTTCTTTGTTAAAATAAAACTAAAGAGAGCTCCAAGAAAGGCGGGAATTTCTTTCATATCCATATCCCCATACTAAGAGTTGGGAAGTGTCTCGAGGATGTAACTGAAAACAGTACAGAGTTTTATGAATGAAAGCATGGTGTACAGCTTAATTTTATAGGCATCCTTGTTCCTCAGAGAAAAGCAGCAGATATTGATTAGGGACAGTAAGAGTTTCCAAGAAGAAACATGACTTTTATTTTTTCTGACTTTTGTATGTTTAGAACTGACTTCTGTAACTCAAAGGCAACGAGCCTTTCTGTTCGACTGTGTGATTTAGGGTATATTCACTTTTTTTGCAATGTTCATTTTCGCTGGGCTGGGAGACATGCACATGAACACCTACAGCCTGCAGACCTGTGAAAACCAGTTGCTCAGCACCACCATGTCCTGCACGCCTTGGAAGGTAAAAAGGATTGCAACAACTGTATTTTGACTGTGAGGACAATTGCTGTGTCTCTCCTACTTACAGTGCCCAGAGCACCCCCAAAACCTGCCTGTGAGCATTGGAGTTGATCTTATTTTTAAAGTCAGTTTTGGGGGTAGCATCCCAGTCTTCACAGCAGGAGGCAGCTCTCCCAGGGAACCTTAGTAGAATGAAAACCTGGAAAGGTCACCACAAAATATGCAGCAGCAGTTCTCCAGATGTGATATTTGGCAAAAAACTATTTTAGCATTTCATCTCACTTCAGCTCAGAAAAATCATATTCCTTTCACCAGATAATTGTTGATTTGATAGAGCTTCTTATGCTCACTTCATTCAGCATTTTGTGGTGCTATTTATTTTAGAAAAACATTCTTCTGCTCTTGGCAGGTGGAGAATCCTGTAGCCGAATAGTTCTGGATGTTATCCCAGGCCTTTTTTTCTCCCTTTCTCATTCCCCTTCTCTCCTACATCTTCCCCAGATTGAAGGAGGCTTTGCACAGATTTGGAGGATTTTTAATTTCACAGTGTGTTTGAAAAATAAGAGTGACTCAGGGGATACGAAACATGAAATGAAGCGATGACTTCTACTACAAAATTTTGAAAGCCAATGCCTTCTTACACAGCACCTGCATTAATTTCATTCAACAAGTTACTGGTGTTTTCTGTATTCCAGGTATTCCTACAAATGCCTTCCCAAGAAAGAGCATAAGTTAGTGCATGAATTTTCAATTATTTCCTCTTCTGCATTTCCTGAGATGTCCTACTATCACCTCCCATCTCTTCCCTTCACCCCTAGCCAACAAGACTACCCCTGAGCTCAGAGCTAAGCCTGCAGACAAGGATTTGCCAGACTTGAGTTTCTAGTCTGGTGTTAATTCTTATAAGCATAGAGCAGACTGTGGATACACAGGGGCAGTGAATTAAAAACAACTGCTGTAGCTTTAGTCTTGCTACAGTGACAATGGCTCCAACTTAATTTAATATCTTTGGCACTAGGAGCCAGCTTCTTATCTCTTGCAATGGGACACATCTCTCAGGGACTCAACAGAAAAAGTCTGAATTATCCCAACTAAGCAGCTATGCCTGTATTTTATGGATCAGAGAAACAGAATTTTCTCTAGCTATTTCCCACCCCTCACCTCCCTCCCCATTTTGTTTCTATAACTTTCCTTACGGCAAACATTCCCTTTTCCCACCTTTTTAGAGCAACTGAATACCTCACACATAGATATTACTGAATGTACCTATGCCCATCTCAAATTTCCTAAGCTCATTTCCTGAGCTATTCCTTCTGAATGTCTATATTCTGTGCACAAAACAAAAACAAAATGGGAAGGGGGGTGAGGAGAATGTCCCAGAAGGACAAAGAACCAAGACAATACCTTTTACTTGAATACACGGGATTTATAGCAATGTGTTACTGCAGTTTAGGGCCGTCACTGAGGCACTGCAGTGTGCAATGCCTGTTTGACCCTCCAGGGAACACAAGCAGACGTGTCCACCACCTGTAGCAGGAATCTTTTGTGGTGAGCTCCTGCATCCAGGCAGGCTGATGACATAGCAGCGTCCATGTGATGCCCCTCCAGTGTCTCTGAGTCTTCTCCCTACCTTGAATGTCATCTATTTCTCCAGCCCTGCGAGGGGAAGTCCCACACACTGACCACAGGCATCAAACTGAATCCCCAGAAGCCTCCCAGAAGCTACTTCAGTGATGGTCGCCCCTCACAGTAATTGACCAGATCTGACTGCAGGCTGAGTTTTGACCATCTGGCATGCATGACATGACCATAATGCTGTCCATTATAAATCATACTGTGCAGATATTGAAAACAATCCTAACAGCACACATGATAGGCTCTGCAGGGCCTGTGTGACTACTACCAGCAACCTTCTCCTATTTCCTTCCGCCACCCAAAAAATTCCTAAAAATAAAAGGTTTATGAAGTGAAACAAATACTATGATATCCTTTTGCAGGTAGGTGCTCCCATACACCTGTGCAGTTTCCCCCTTCAGAAACAGGCTTCCTCTGAAAGGACGTTCCCAGTTGCCCCACAGCCCGGGACAGCCAAGGCCCCGGTCTGTGCTTTCCTTCTTTTCCTCATTCCCTTATATTCTCACACAGGATAAATTCCGTTCCTTTTCCTCTATCTTGTCCATTACGAATGCACTGTCACAAAACCACGGTATGAACAGGAAGGGGCGACTCATCCCCTGTCCTGGGCCCTCTGGGCCTTTCTAGAGTTGCAGCAGGAGGTAGAAGAAAGAACAGGAGGAAAAGCAAGAAAAAACCAATGATTCGGAAGTTATAGGTGACCACCACCTGAGGAAGAACGGGGAAATGCAGACATGTCACTCTTCAGAAGCACGCTTGTTAAGCACATTTCAGTGGGAGCCCTGCCTAAATGCCCACAAAAGTTGGATAGGAAGGAGGGCACCACTGGGGCAAGCAATCACTAGGCATTGTGAGGACAAAAAGAATAATACCCGCATGTTTTTTCTCTCTGTTTTTAAACTTTCTACTCAGAATTCTGTAATTAAAAAAAAAAAAAGAGTGCGTGCTACACCCTCAGGCCTTTGGCTGGCAGTGTGTGCCAGACACGCACTGCCGCTAGGCCCTAAGTGTCGAGGCTGGCTTCTGTCGTGTCTGACTTACCAGCCATAAGAGTCACAGTGAGGAAGAGCTGGGGAGCCACGGGAAACATATAGGTAAACATACGCTTCTTATAACAAGGTACCTTTTACCCAGGCAGCCTATTCAGGAAGCCAGCCAAAACCTGGCAGTCAAAGATGAATAAAAGGGGTGCATGGCCCGACTGCCCGTGCGCAGCCGCGGCCTTCCGGTGCAGAACAGAGCGAATAATTCATTCGTTTACAGAAAGCCAGCGTGGGGCCAAGTCTGGGGAAAAAGGATGTGCAGAAAATAACTTGCGGCTATTTTAAACTCAGTGTTTGGTTCCCCGCTTGCTGAGCAGTATGCTGATGAAAATGACCTTACTCCTGCTGCATGCTGCCTGCTGAGGAGCACAGTGGGGGGAACCCCTGAAACCAAATAATTGTTTCCTTGAGCTCAACGTTTCATGACAAAAAGCAGCAACTTTTAACACATTATGTAACCCTCCTGTTTATTCCTGTCTTTTAAATTTCTCCAGGCATCATCATTGGCAGCACCTCCATTGATTTTAATGCTGGGAAAAAGTGTCAGAAGAATAGCTCTAGAAAATTACAACCCTTGCATGGCTGGAGAGCGGTACCTGTATAGCCTTCCTTCCAGTGCAAGATCAATGAGCTTCCCCAAAGATGGATGATAACCACCAGGGCTAATGAAGGTGTCTCATTCCCACTGCTCACAAGCTCCTTGACTTCTTGCCTGAGATTAAAAAGAAGAATCGGGCAGCAACTCTGATAAATGGTTTTGGGTTTGTTTTTTTTTCAAGCTGCTTTGTTTGCTGATGGCGAAATGCAAGAAGCTGAGCTGCTGGAGCTTGCTGTTGTTCCAGGGAGTCAGGCCCTGGGTTTGCTTTTGGCAATCAGAGCAGGCCTAGGGTTGGTTTGGTTTTTTTTCTGATGACAGCATGGGAACTTTCTGGGAGCCACTTGAAATGCACGTGGCTTCCACTTCACCTTGCTAAATATTTAAGTAATGGGAAGGAATATCAGAAAATAGCTCATCCTTATATTTTGTAGAATCTTCTCAGTTACTTATATAAAGATTTCTGTACCTGACCAGTCAGTCTTGATCTTTCCTTGTTTAGACCAGCATCCATTGAAATAAGTCAGTTATGTGGGAACACCACCAAAGCTGTGCCTTTGCTGGGAGCTGTGGTTATGGACACTGCTGCAGAGTTTCATGATCAAGTCACAAGAGAAATTCTATCCTCCAGAAAACAAGTGCTTCTATTGTGTCAGAAATTAGGAAATGTTTTTGAGTTTTGACATTGTTTTTTTTAAAAAAAAATGTATTGCAAAAGTCTCTTCTGATACATATTTTTTAATCTTAGAAGTACAGTTACATTTTGTTTTGGTTATCACTTACCAGGGCTGAAGGTGAATTTATAAGAATAGGATACAACATTTGATTTTAGCTTATAGTTACAGTACATTTGAAAGACCAGCTGTCCCAATGAACCACATATGCACACTTGATCAGTTCATTTTAAAGTACATGTCAAATATAGTGTGTATGTTTCATAATTATTTTGCACATTGATAACACAACTTGACCTGACAAAAAATAACTGGTTCAATATTAGAATTATGTAGACAGTATTTTCCACTAAACATACTTACGCACTTTCTGCTCGGTAGTGAGAACATTTGGTTTTTTCCAGAGAAAATTTTTCTTATGAAAATTATATCATTTCTTTTAAATGTTTTGAGTTACAAGTTTCATTTCATGGAAATGTGCATGCCCTGAAAATAAATGCATTAAAATGAAGACAAGTGTTAAGGTGAATATGGAAGTCTCAAGAGATATCTAGACACCTGCACACAGACACCATCCTAGCAAATATGAGAGGCAGTTACACAACTGACTTAAAACTTTTAAAACTTTATAGAGAATAATATAGTTTTTGTACCTGTCCTTAATCAGCCTGAACTCACAGGGATGTAGTGAGCCATCAGTAAGTGTCCCAAGGCATTTGTGGTGGTGGCAAATTTTGTTTTGTTTCATTTAGTTAGCTCTCCTCCTAAAAAAAAATAATTTTGTACATTGAAATACCTCAGCAATATTAAAATATAGCTCAGCATTCTGGCCTCACTAAATCCAATGGCAGATTTCCAAGCCAGATTGTAGTAGGACCAATATTTCATCTCCAGGTAGAAAATAAAATCCATTCCACCTTTAGCAAGCTAAAAGCACCTCTGTTTTCTGTCAGACGTTTTTAGGGACCTCAAAGATAAAAAAAAAATTACCTTAGGTGAATAACAGTGCATCAGATTTATGCTGTGTGGCAAAGCGTTGAACAAAGTCTGTTATGTCGGGGCTGTGTCTGAGGCTGGGGCTTGAACTGCCATAAACTCTGCTTATTCCCATCCACTGGTGAGTCTCCTATGATACTGGGGTGCAGAGAAATAAGCAGAGAAGGATCAGAGGGGTAAGGAGGGATTGATGAGAGAAGTTGAAAACACTACATATCTCATTTGGCTAAGAGAAGATGTAAAACTCTGCAGCTATTTAAAGTACGCTCTTGGAAGTGAGGGGAATTGCACATTTTACTCTGAAGGATGGAGCGTAAGCAACGTCAGCTAATCATAACCAGAGTGAAACCCAGCAAAGCGTGGTGCAAGCTCCCTGGGGGAGTTTTTGGAAATACCGTTCTTCCAGAGTTATGCAAAGCATAACTAGGCATGGCACTGGGCAGCGCAGCTTTGGCTGCGTCAGTAGCCACCATGGAACCTAAAGGCGAGAAGGGTGGACTTGGAAGGGGACAGGGGCATAGGCAGAAGCAGTGTGGATGAAGTCTTCACATTTCCTAGTTAGCAGCCACCCATGGGCTTCTGCATCTTTACGGTTTGCCCTGAGTACCAACACACGGGCTGGGCTTTTAAATTAAAAATAAACCAAGAAAAAAAACCATTTGAGCACACTGAAGAGAAGACGTGTTATTAAAATATGACTGGAGGTCACAGAAAAGGGTGTTTCGAAGCTACTCAGGCTACCCTGCTGTAAAAGCTGCCAGGTTTTTGCAGTGCCGCCTCTGCGATGGTGACCGAGGCACCGCTGGCAAGCAGAGCCTCTGAAGTTCATTGTGGGCAACTTGGCAGCGCCGGGTGGTTTCTGGCAGGTGAACAAAACTCTTGCGGTTGGCAGGCCTCTATCAAGACTGTGGAAGTAGATGATATAAAAAGAAGACTGTTTTCGGATCAAGCAGAGGCAGGGGGCTGCGCTTGCAGAGGAGCTGCCGGCCGCCCGGCCGTGTGGGAGAGCTGCTTCCCTGAGACGCTTGGCAGGGGACACCAGCGGGAGAGGGCTGACACATCTGTTCTTCATGGAGCCAGGATGAGGTCATCAAGGGTTATTACTAGAAAAAAAAAAAGAAAACTGACGTAACTCTTCCAAAATAGCTGATGTGCCGTGCAGCTAGTTATGAGAGTACTCTTCATTTTATGTATGACTCGGCAACAAAAAATTTGCTTTAATCCTCTCATTTCAAAGTGCCTGGGGTAAGAAACAAGCTCGCCTGAGAAAAGCTTCAGTTTAAACAGATTTTATGGCAGCTCCATGGGGTATTTAGATCCAGTTAATTTCTTGTAAGGTGAGAAAATTTCCAGTGACACCTGGATTCTGTTTTTCCTCCTGCAGGCACACTGTGCCCAGTCTGTGCTCTCATAGTAAAAGTTTAGAGTAGGTTGAAAAAAAAATCACCTGCAGACTTGGGGGGGAGGAGGAAATCAATCTTTGGTTGAAAAAAAATTATTATTTTTTCTTAGTGGCAGCCTTTTCCCCAGCTGAACTCTGAATGAGTTAGTGGTAGTCCCCATCCTCAGCTGGCTCAAGAACCCCTCCTGAACATTTCAGGGATCTCATTTTCCCATGAGAAGGGTATATCGTTGCCTCTACATCATTTCTCTGACAGACATCATAGGAAAGGCTTGGGTTTTCATCACTGAGTAAAGCAGACCATTAGGCTTCTGGATAGATCCAGCACCCCAGTCTTTTTTCATCTGCTGTCCTTTTTGACCAAGTGAGGCACTCAGGCTATTCTAATTGTGCAAAGAAACAGAGACCATTATCAAATGACTTTGATGTCAGCCTATTTGTTAACACAAAGTTAACAAATAACACAAAGTCCTGCTTTGATGGAGAAATCATCAAGTTTTCCTGCTAGCTATGCTAAGCCCGCTCTGGACAGCATCCCGGCTGCGCCTGGGGTGCCTGTTCTTTGGGTCACAAAAGCTTGTTCAACCTCCATCAAACTCTTTTTCACATACCCATATACGTATGGTTACACATCCTATCCCCCAAATAATATTTAGCTAAAAAAAAGCCTACCCAAGGCATTAGATTCCTCAACATTTGCCTTAACTAAGCCCATCATGTGGACCAAAGCCAGTTTGCCGAGTAAACTCTAGATAACGGTGTTTGAATCCAGAGTCAGCAAGGTATTCAATCTGTAACAACACTCTGAAGACAAAAGGTCCAAGCTCTCCTCTGAACTTCCCTGCTAATGAGCACATGTATCAAGAGGCAGAGCGGTGCCCATGCTACCTGCCAGATTGATTGCTGCTGCTAATGAACAGCCCTGATTAAAAGCTGTTCTTTTCTGTCCATAATAGTATTCAGAAGGAAGTTCCTCTAGTAAATTAGATCTTGAACAAAATGATCATTAGAGGGTGTAGGTTGTTAAAGTATATCAGAAAGCTGCTAAAGTGGAGGTAGAAAGTACTTTTAATTAATTTAGGGTCAAATAGTCCCTGCGATGTCAAAGTGATCTGTCACTATCCCCCTCCAAATTACACTTTCAAGAAGCAGGTGCGAGAGGCATCAGGATTTATCAGGTAACAAGTGGCAGGAGGTAATTAGCTGCTCTGCTTCTAAAGAAGAGGCAGTGGAGAGCAGCATGCCTGTTTGAACCAGTAGGCAGAAGGTGTGTGGGTACTGACAGTAGGGCTGCCTCTGGTCCGGTTACTGTGGACTTCTTCCTTCAAAGCCTGCAAGTAACATTCAGGGTGCCAGAAGGCTCCCAGGTGCTGGCTGGGGCTCACAGCACTTACCAGCCCCTTGGATTGACAAGAGCAATATAAAATAAGAGTCTTGAAAAGGTAATGAGCTGCAGACCTGACGCTATCTGTAGGTACAGTGTAGATCCAAGAAATGTGGAAAGCAGTACCAGGGAGTTGTTCAAAACAAATTCAAATCTTTAGGAAGCAGTTGGTATGGGATATAACCACTATGGAGGTGAAAACCATCAGGGAAACAGAAGAGAGCTGGAGGAGAGGACCACTCCTGCCCAGAACCAACCAGGGCAAGCTCTTCACGCCAGAGTTGTTGTAGCTGCACCTTTCCATGGGCTGCACAGGCAGGCAAGGTCATTGTTGCCTCAAAGGAGATGCTGTCCTGCTGCTGGTAAGTGCTGACATGGATGAGCTTTTCCCTGTAGGAATTGCTCCATGTGGAAAGAACAAGGGAGAGTTTGAGAGAGACAGGAAAGGAACAGCTGAGAGCTGCTGGTTAGCAAGGACCAGGATGCTTCAATGCCAAGCTCAACCCAAGGAATGTGATAAAACCAGAAGAGGCACCAGGAGGCAATTTGTGAGGCTTGGTGCCAAAGGTGGGTTGATGTGCTGTGACAGGGTGACTTGAGTGTTTCTGCATGCCTAGGTATGTGGCTGAGAAAGGACCTTTTGCTTGTAAGGGAGACAGGTGAAAGGCAATGGTTCATGAACTCCATAGTTGTGCAAAGGAGAGAGAAAGGAAAAATGGGAACTAAAACTGACCTTTTATTCCTCAATACAGCCAACACAATATCTTCTCCATGCTGGTACAAGGAGTAGTAAGAGGAGTTGGTACAGACTCCAGAAAATAAGCTCCTCATCCATTATATGTTTGAGATCAAACATATATGATGACCACCGGAGCAAAGGTGATTAAAATGCTTAAATTTTTTTAAAAATTTGAAGAAAGTACTTAATCTTGTATTGCAAGATAGCCTCTGGGTTACACTGGAAGAGGCAGGGAGCCTGCCTGAGTTGTTGGCACAGAGTTACGTTAATGAATGAGAAAATGGTAACGTCTGTCCCACTGCAGGCAGGGAGTGCCCCTATCCCTATGGTCCTTTACCCAGATCAATCAATCTGGTTCTACAGAACAGAGGAAATTTATTTGCCTTGCACTAATTATTTGTATATGTTAATAAGTTCTCTGTCATGGCTAGGTAATTGCAGGAAGCATCTGAGACTTTAAGAAGTGCATCTATAAATCCAGATGCTTAGTTAATGAGGTCTTCAAGAAATCTAGCTAACAGTAATTAAGCAGATAACAAGTTTAACATTTAAGAGCACAGATTACTAATTTCTTTCCTTAGCAAATTATTACTAAATTAGAAATTGCCATTGCTTTGCTCTGTGGATATTTTTTAACTCAAATTGAAAACAGGGAGGTGAAAAAAGCAGCTCACAAAGCCTTCACTTGTCTTAGTTTTCAGTGTGGTGCAAAGCAGAGAAAGGGGGGAAGACAAGCAAACATCACTGAATTTGAAGTAGAGTGATGAGTACCTGGACACGGAGAGGCGTGTGTGGAGAATATCAAATAAGAAACTGCAGGAAAGTATTACAGAATTACAGTGGATTGGGTGGTGGTGACTCAAAGAGAGCAAAATCTAAGTGTTCCATATGAGAATTACCAGTGGCTGACAGCAAATCCATCCTCAACGGGCAAAGGTGGTGGCACAAGGTCAGAAGTCAGGGACTCCTCTGAGGCTGGAATAGCAGGGAGCCTAACTCTGCAAAGCACAGCAGGGTACTTGCTTGGTGTCAGGGTTTCAGTTCTCTGGCCCAACATGCACATTTCCTACATTGCCTCAGGCAACTCACAGACTTTCTCTGACTCAGAGAGCAGCCATGGAAAGGGGACGTGGCCCCTTCGCAGCTCACAGGATGGTACAGCATTTTTGGGATACCCACACACCTTAGTAAAGCAGGAGGGTGGGCATGGGAGAGCAAGACTACAAAAATGAAGATTTAAATTCAAAATATATCAACATTACAAGAATGAAGAACAGCATTAACACTGCTCCATATTGACAGAACAAAGCAAAGCCCAGGAAACACTATTTTCAATTTTTTTCCCCCATTTCTATGACACTATCTAATATAATATAGTGGAGACCAGTGACAAATGGCTTTCCTCAGGGGTTTGTACTGGGACTGCTGCTGTTTAACATCTTTGTTGGTGACGTGGACAGTGGGATTAAGTGCACACTCAGCAACTTTGCTGATGACACCAAGCTGAGGGGAGGAGTTGACACACTGGAGGGAAATGATGCCATCCAGAGGCACCTGAACAGATCTTTGGTAGATGAGAAGCTCGACATGAGCTGGCAACGTGCTCTTTGGCTGCATCAAAAGGAGCATGGCCAGCAGGTTGAGGGAGGTGATTCTGCCCCTCTGCTCTGGTGAGACCCCATCTGAAGTGCTGCATCCAGCTCTGGGGCCCCCAGCATAAGGACATGGACCTGTTAGAGCAAGTCCACAGGAGGCACGAAGGTGATGAGAGGGCTGGAGCACCTCTCCTGTGAGGACAGGCTGAGAGAGTTGGGGTTGTTCAGCCTGGAGAAGAGAAGGATGTGGGGAGACCTTACAGCAGCCTTCCAGTACCTGAAGGGGGCCTACAGGAGAGATGGGGAGGGGCTCTTTATCAGGGACTGTAGTGATAGAACAAGGGATAACAGTTGTAAACTGAAAGAGGGGAGATTTAGATAAGATATTAGGAAGAAATTCTTTACTGTGAGGGTGGTGAGGCAGTGGAAGAGGTTGCCCAGAGAAGTAGATGCACCATCCCTGGAAGCATCCAAGGCCAGGCTGGATGGGGCTTTGAGCAACATGGAGTAGTGGAAGGTGTCCCTGCCCATGTCAAGGCGGGTTGGAACTAGGTGATCTTTAAGGTCCCTTCCAACCCTAACAATTCTATGATTCTACAATAATAACTGGGATGTTATTATATCATTCTGGACTGTTACTAGAGAAGGTAATGAACCTAGGGAATTTCACAAATGTGGGAAAGGTTGTGCTGAGCAATGGTTTGGGGTTTTTTTCTACCAAGTTTCCCATAAAAGATGAGACACGTGACTGGGAGAAGGAAGTAAAGACAGGTCCCACAGCCCCCAGGAGCCCTCATTAGGTTTCCTGCTTTGGGTGGCATGAGTCCCAGGGTGGTGATGACAAGAAAGTCTGGCAATTTTGTGGAGCCTCAAACAGGGAGCAGGTAGGTCAGTCAGATGAAGAGGAGTTTCTTGTGTGGGCTGGTTTAGTTCTTGGCCTTCCCAAGAGGGACAGCAACCAGTGCCAGCCACGAGGCAGGGAGCAGACTGAGGTGAACATTGGCCAAGTGGGACCGATGGCTATTTACTTTCAAGTTTTCTTTTTCAGTTGAGAATATAAGGTATGCTAAATGCATGACATGAAATACATACAAAATAGCATGTTTGTGGAAAGGCAAAAGTTAAGATTAAACAAGGAGAAAGACGGCTGTAAACTTATTCTATAGTCAAGCAACTAATTTTTTGGTGGGATGTTGTGAATCTTGATTTTGCACAACTTTGAGCTAGCAGCAATTTAAGATTTATTAACACTGTTATGGTATATCACAGGATTAGATTATATGATATTTAATAATAATACTTAATCATCAGCCAATCAATAGAGTGATTTAATTAAATTTGATATAATCAACACAGCAACTTAGAGGTTTGAGAATGGCAAGATTCACACGAGACTTATGACAGAGTTTCCTAAATCAAATCACACACGCACATAGATATAGAGGTTAATAAATGATCAAGCTTTTTCTCTTTTTGCACATTATAGTGAATTATTGGCACCAAACGATCTTTGAACATCACAAAATCTAATTGTAGTGAATTACTTACCCTTCTCCTTTGTCAGTGTTTTTCAGTGGACAATCTTTGAACCCTTCTTTTTCATTGGCATCTATCAGAGGATGATCTTTGAACCTCACAAAACTGACCCTGAGAGGCATCCCAGCTCAGGGGGAGATACTGAGTCACAATCTGCTGTGATCCCCCAGAGCTCAAAGGATCTCACTTAGGATTGACCTTTATAGGATTGTGAGATGATTGACTTTGGTCAGTGTTTTTCCATTTTGGCCACAATTCTTGCCAGGTAATTCTAGTACCTTCCAGACTGGGCTACAATGCAGGCAGTAGGAGATCCAGGTGCTGTTAGGGAGTGCCTGATCATCCCAGTTCACTGCTCTTGTAACCAAGACAAGAACACAATGTTGGCTTCCCCTGATATCACAACATGGTCCGGAGAAGGCTGCACCACCACATTCCACCACATGACTGAAGCCAATCTATCTCTTCACAGAGTGGTGGTGCGGTCACCTCTTGCCTCTCTGCCTATTAAAAGACAATGCTGCATTCTAATTAGAATTTGAGGGAAATTTTTATGTTAGGTTAACCTATCTAACTATTAAAGAAGTATACAAGTCGTTTCATCAAATGTGGTACAGACTATTATATACACGGGAACTCCTTGTAATAGTATAAGTTATTTAGTCATCTTCCAAACGTTGATATAGAGAACCATGTTCAACAACAAACATAATATAACAAGAGCCAATAGGGCCACGATGGAGTGTAGCATCAGGTTCAATGTTCCAATTGCCATTGGAGATAATCCAAAAAGAGTTTCCCATCAGTGATGTTCTCCATCTTTCTTCACTCTTTCTAAGATATGGTGTATCATCTCCTTTACATCATGATGAATGGTAATCAGGGTTCTTTATCCACTGCTTCGAATTTGTTTTAGCAACCAACTCAGATCATCATGTCGTAACAGTTTTTTTACTAATGTGAGATTCATTCCAGTAGGGGTAGTAATAAATCTTGATATAGTGTTTAGTTAGATTGTAGCAATTGAGAGCTGAATAATTGAAGTCTCATCCCAGAATTTTGGTAAAATCACAAATACAGATACTTGAGTGATTATTTGTCTCCATGGTGGTGGAGACAGAATATATATATTCTATATATATATAGAATTACAAAGGGTTGTCATTCTATAAATACAGAATTACAAAGGGTCCTTATACAAACACATACATTTCCAATATATACTAGTACAGTTTCGGGGGTTTCATCAGGATGTACTTCAAAATAATAAACATCTTGTTCAGAGTCAAGACAAATGTCTTGGGCTTTAATGGTATTAATTTCACAAATAAATCTCTGTTGTTCCCGTGCAACACTTGCATCAACATCAACAGTTTGCCAGTTTTTTCTCTTTTGTTGGGCCCATACTCTATGTTCTTAATGGATAGATTACAGTTCCATGGCGATTTAATCTCAGTTCAATGACTGGGTATATGTTGTATACCAAGGCATCGTGTATTGGCAAAACAAAGGCTTCACTGTTAACTAGATGCTAGTGGGATTAAAATTCTCTTTCAATTTTAGTTGCATTATCCCATGTTACCTTTTGAATTTCAGTGGGTAAGGTGCCCCTTCCCCTTCTCTTACAATCACTACCACAGTAGCTTGTACCCACAGTTGAGACTGAATACAGCTGAGAGAACGANCAGGGTTCTTTATCCACTGCTTCGAATTTGTTTTAGCAACCAACTCAGATCATCATGTCGTAACAGTTTTTTTACTAATGTGAGATTCATTCCAGTAGGGGTAGGTAATAAATCTTGATATAGTGTTTAGTTAGATTGTAGCAATTGAGAGCTGAATAATTGAAGTCTCATCCCAGAATTTTGGTAAAATCACAAATACAGATACTTGAGTGATTATTTGTCTCCATGGTGGTGGAGACAGAATATATATATTCTATATATATATAGAATTACAAAGGGTTGTCATTCTATAAATACAGAATTACAAAGGGTCCTTATACAAACACATACATTTCCAATATATACTAGTACAGTTTCGGGGGTTTCATCAGGATGTACTTCAAAATAATAAACATCTTGTTCAGAGTCAAGACAAATGTCTTGGGCTTTAATGGTATTAATTTCACAAATAAATCTCTGTTGTTCCCGTGCAACACTTGCATCAACATCAACAGTTTGCCAGTTTTTTCTCTTTTGTTGGGCCCATACTCTATGTTCTTAATGGATAGATTACAGTTCCATGGCGATTTAATCTCAGTTCAATGACTGGGTATATGTTGTATACCAAGGCATCGTGTATTGGCAAAACAAAGGCTTCACTGTTAACTAGATGCTAGTGGGATTAAAATTCTCTTTCAATTTTAGTTGCATTATCCCATGTTACCTTTTGAATTTCAGTGGGTAAGGTGCCCCTTCCCCTTCTCTTACAATCACTACCACAGTAGCTTGTACCCACAGTTGAGACTGAATACAGCTGAGAGAACGACAGATATTAATTTGGGTTGCACCTAGTGTGTTCACAATTAGTTGGTGGTCTTTTTCATTAATTCTTTCCCATTGAGGTAATATATCAGATAAAAGCCACCGGTTGGTTCCCAGTGCCAACAGAGAAGATTGTAATGGACGTTCTAATTTGTGTAAATTACTTGTTGCTGAGCTTAGTTTGTTTGCTAAAACTTCAGTGTCCATACTGTTTAATATCCCTAATCCTATTCCTAGGCTAGTAGTCACATCTCTTCTTGATTGTTTTGGTGAGATGAGGGTTTGCCCATGCAATCACGCTAGCCGTCCTTTGTAAGATGTATTCAGGACTGGTGAGCAGGTAGGTGTAATTGCAGAGATATTAACCTGCATTGATAGTTCTGCTCGTTTGAGGGACCATGATGTGTTAAACAATATCCATTGCTGACCGGTATTTTTGATCACATGCAGTCCCAGATCAAAAATTTGTGGTGATACGAGTTTGCTTGTCCTTTATGATTGCAGTGGACGTTAAGTGAAGAGTGGTAGATATTGTTGTGCTGGGCTCAATAATGTCTGTTTTAAATCTAAATGATAGTCCCACATTATGGAAAGCCCAAATGCAACCTACAAAACCAGGTTATACTAAGGCAAAATTGTACCAACAGTTCAAATATTTTTTTCAGAGGCATGAAGTTTTGTATCTTATTCTGTTGTTGGGTTTGATGTAATGTTGTACACATAAATCTCATATGCCTTTTCATGAGTAGACCCATTCACTGATCATCTGACACCCTATTTTAATTTCTTCCCCTGCTGTTCCCCAAAGTAGGGAAACTTTGCCATAAGCTTCATCTTTATACCAGCTCCACTCATTCTCTATGTTTGCATCTCTTTAGTATACTTTAGTTCTGTGCATGACCATGATGGAAAGATTTAGATTTCCCTTACAAGAGAGTGTTCTCATGGTCCCGGTATACTTAATATGAGCTTGACACCATGGCCACTCTAGTGTTTCCTCAGTAAGACTCCTTACTAAAACTGGGGGAGTATTTAAAGTAGGCACTGATTTTTCTGTGATAGGTTTAGTGACTCTGAGAGGTATTGTTCCTAGTATTACATTGCATCCCTCTAGAGCATTCCATATATATCCATATGTATGATATTTTAATATCATCATGTCCCTTCACTATGTATTGAGCAGTGACTCATGTTATAGCATTTTCTATATGGCATGTAAGAATTACTGTAAATAATCATATTATATATATATATATCCTTCATTAACAGGTGGTCATGTTTTACAGGTCATGTTTATATTATTGTCTGTTAATAACAAAATGGGTGGCTTATGTGTATTGACACTATGGTGGCTGATTCCTTGATTGACAAGTAAAGTGAGACAGGTGGGCCTTTGTGGGGAAGTAAGTATCATTGAAATCTTCAACAGCAGGAGGGTGAGGTAGCTTACTTTCATCTTAGAGGAAGCTGCAAAACAAAAAGGTAAAATAGACTGGTCTCTTGGGGTTTTCTGGTCAGGTTACCCTGTTAGAAAGAAGGAAAAATCCACCGTGCACTAATTCTATGTTTTGCACCACTGCTGTTGGTAGCTTCCCAGGCAAGTGGGCCACGAGGTTTAGTTATAGTCATAGGCGCAGTACCAATGAATGGTGGACCGACCATCACAGGCTGTCCTGGCTGCAATTTTGTTGGATATTTTCCCAGAAGGTGGAGTGCTAAGCTTGTTTTTTGCAAAGAATGCTCGACTCAAAGGGCTCCCAGTGGACCCATACCAATTATCCAGTTGATGAAGTACTTTGGAAAGTCAAGTGTCCCACTGGCCTCATGTGGCTTAAGGCTCTTTTTCAAGAGACCTATAGATCTTTCTACTATCCCATTTGGTTGAGGATAATAGGGGGTATGAAATATCCATTGAGTTTCTTCCTGCTTTGCCCGCTCTTGCACTTCATAGGTAGACTTGACAACCAAGATGGTAGCCCTCATACTATATATTGTCCATCAGCCTTTTGGCACTTAGTCACCATAAGCAATCCAGAGACTACTTCCACTCCTGGGGGGATATACTGATATCGCACAAAGGGTTTGAGTGGCCCAGTACAATCAATTTGACATGTAGATCATAGTTTTCCTTTCATTGATGCGTAGAGGTGGTGCTTTAGCAGGGTGATCTGTTTGCAATTTCAATTTACACTGGGGGCATTCTGTAAGGATGGCTTCACATGGTTTTCTGTTTAGAGACCAACTTCAGCTTTGGGCTGTAAAATAAAATGCTTCTTGGCCTGTGTGACCTAATTTTTGATGTAACCATTCCCTCAGTTGGTACCATTCAGGTCGAGATGAATAATAAAGGTCTCTTTGGTGAGTCAGGGCCAGTTTGGAATAGATTGTAATAAGTACCATGGTCTCCAAAACCCCATTCTGCTGTAACAGGGATGTGGAGGTGAACTGACCCCAGTGATTGATATGTTTTTAATTCCCATATTAAGGTTTTGACTGCCTCTTCACGTTCTGGGTCCCTTTTCCACAGCTTTCCCTTTCGTAAAAGTGAGTACAGTGAGTGAGCAATGATAGAAAATCCAGATATATGCTTCTTCCAGTACCCTGGAGTACCAATGAGCTGTTGTAATTCTGTCCTAGATTGGGGTATTTTCAATTGTTCTATTTTACTTAAGGTTTACTTACTTATTTTACAATAGAACAATTGTTCTATTTTACTTATCTGGTGGATCTGCTGCACTACCTGCAATCCACCAAGTGCCTAAGAATTTTACTTCTTTACTTGGTTCCTGACATTGTCGGGTCAAATCTCAACCTTTGTTTTGTACAGTGCTTGCCACACTGCTTTTGTCACTTCCCCCACCTTTTCAGGGGAGGTCCCTCCAGTTAGAATATCCTCTATAGGTCGGTATGGTTTCACTCCTCGAAGAAGTGAGACTCTTTGTAAAAGTTCAGCGAGTGCACCATGAGCAATTGTGGGTGAGTGTTTATATCCCTGTGAGAGTCTGTTAAGGGTGCATTGTACACCCTCCCAAGTAAAAGCAAATTTCTCTTTATCCTTTTCTTGTAAGGGGACCACAAAGAACATATCTTCCACACCTAGCATCGCCATCCATGGGTCGGCAGTTGCTTGCAAAGTAGCTGGTAGTTGCGAAGTTTGCAATGTTTGGTACAGCAGCTGTTAGCGGGGCTGTATAAGCATTCAGGCACGAATGATCAACTGTTAAACACTACCTCCCACCTGGTTTCCAAACTGGCCAGACAGGAGAGTTATGTGGAAAATGGGTTCTGTAGATAATTTGTCATTTGTCCAAACCTGCTATTACTTCAGAAATTCCAGTTCATGCCGCAGCAGAAATTGGATATCGCGGGACATTAGTAATCTTTGAATCAGGGAGCGTGGGGGCTGCGCGGGGTACATGCACTGCAGCCTCCCCATCTCTATGAAGGTTAGAGTCAACATTTGAACAGAAGGACCACATGCTGCCATCTGGCAGGCACCAAGTCTGGCTGTTTAAAACATTGAACCCCAAAATATTTTCGTTGTGATCTTTAACTGCAAAGGGACTAGACAACGTGCATTTCTCGACTGGGAGCCATAAATTAACTTTTGTGGTTTGGCAAATAACACTTGCTCGGCTTACTCTGGTGAAGTTAACTCCTTGCTGCCCAGGTTGTACACCCAGTTTCTCAGCATCTTTTGTTAGTATTGAAATTTGTGCTCCTGGATTTATTAGGAATTTAACTGGTTGTTGTGGAGAACCTACAGGAACCATAATATAAGGGCCATCATCTCTTTTCCATTGGTAAACATCAACTTTCTGGACAGGCAGGTCCAACAACTATCCAGGGTCTACTGTTCTTTTGGTTTCTGTTCTTGCAATTCATTTAATTTCTTTCATGGAGGAAAATAAAGGTTGGGAGGATTGAGCGGGGAGCAGCAGCAGGTAACAGTGCTACGTCTTCACTTTTGAAAAGCTTCCATCAAACTCAGAATAACTCTATCTGGTCGTCTATGAACAGCAGCTTTGGGAATACCCATTGCCAGGGCTTGTCTCCACAATTCATTCCTTTCTACCTGGACTCTTGATTGTCCATCAATGGGTCTCAGCTCCTGAGAGCCACTCTGGGGTGCTTGCTTAACCTGTCTAACATTTCGATTTGTATTTCTTGTTCCACTGGACACGTCATCCCATCCCACTTCTCACCCATGATTTACAAAGTCGTGCATCAGTTCTGCCCAGGTGGGAAGGTGACTTATGGCTCTTTAAGCGGCATTGCCATCAGCCTCTATGGCTAAGAGGGCATTATATTCTGTCCCCCTTTTAATTTCATCTCACTTTGCAATGAGATAAGGTTTAAGCACAGCGGGGGCTCCCCTACTTAACGGTTTCAGTATGACAAAGTCTACAGTTGTTGAGGTACGAATGTCATGGGGAGCGTGTTCATGCATAGCCTGTATATAAACAGCCTTTGTCACTGGAACTGAAAGTTCCTCTAAAGATTTTATAGGTACAATAGATGGTTGTCCTCGCTGTAGCGCATCTATTCCTGCAGCCCAATATGCCACCTACTTGTTATTGAAAAGGAATCATGTTGGGGGTTGGGGCCAGCACTTAAAAAGATACCTGGTCCCCAATACCTCTTTGATTCATCCTCATTCAATAAAATTCTGTCCCCTCTGTGACACAGGCCACAAATACTCGCTTTCAGTTTCTCTGGGTTTATGGCCATAGCGTTCCTGCAAATTTGCCATTTGAATTGGATTGAATGGTATTGTTTTTCTAGTGCAATCTCCCGCTCCACCCCGTGGTCCGGTAGTTTCTTCTGGTTTTATAATTGGTCTAGCAGTGTATTGGGAAGGTTCAGGTAGGTGAACAGGATTATCTTCGTCTAAGCTGTTATTATTTGAATCATACCAAATATTACCATCCCAATCTTAGGGGGACATTATTGGTTTTCTAATTTGAACTACATCAGGGGATTTGGAGCTTGCATTGACATAATTTCAACATATTTTCCTAACTTCTGTGTTTTTAAATGAGCTTCCTGAAGTTGTTTTTGCATTTGTTCTATTCTTAAAGATAGTAACAGTTCAGTAGCTTTATGTCCCTCTATTTCATCTTGCATATATTTCATCTTGGTATTAGTTTCTTTCCTTTCCTAGTATGCCACTTCTAAACATGTTTCTAGCATTTCACAGATTATACCTTTGTTGTTTTCATCTTTGGTCGAACCCCTCACAGCATCCAACTGCTTCTCTACCATTTCCCTTTCATACCAATTCTCATGGACCTATTCTCCTGAAAAGCCAGGGTTTGAACTAATACTGTGCTTTTGTAAGTAATTGGCGACACTACTTGCCATCCTGCTGACTACGCCAATTTGTAACAATTCTTTATTTTACACTACTTTGAGCTAGCAGCAATTTAAGATTTATTAACACTGTTACGGTAAATCACAGGATTAGGTTATATGATATTTATTAATAATTAAATATCATGATGGTTAAGTAATATGATAATATAATACGGTGATTATTAATATAATATGTATAGTAATATAATATGATGATTAAGTAAATCATTAGCCAATCAACAGAGTGAAATAATAAACTTTGATATAATCAACACAGGAACTTAGATAGAGATTCGAGAATTGCGAGGTTCACACGAGACTTCCAACAGTTTCCTAAATCAAATCACCCATGCACAAACACACACACAGATATAGAGGTTAACCAAAGCTTATTCTCTTTTTGCAAATTGTAGTAAATTATTGGTACCAAATGATCTTTGAACTTCACAAAATCAAATTGTAATGAATTACTTACTCTTCTCCTTTGTCATCAGACTATTTTTGAACCCTTCTTCTTCGTTGGCATCTATCAGAGGACAATCTTTGAACCTCACAAAACTGACCCTGAGACGCGTCCCAGCTCAGGGGGAGATACTGAGTCACAGTCTGCTGCGATCCCCCAGAGCTCAAAGGATGTCACTTAGGATTGACCTTTATAGGATTGTGAGATGATTGACTTTGGTCAGTGTTTTTCCATTTTGGCCACAATTCTTGTCAGGTAATTCTAGTACCTTCCAGACTGGGCTACAATGCAGGCAGTAGGAGATCCAGGTGCTGTTAGGGAGTGCCTGATCATCCCAGTTCACTGCTCTTGTAACCAAGACAAGAACACAATGTTGGCTTCCCCTGACATCACAACGTGGCTCAGGGGGGAGGCTGAACCACTCACTGCATGGGGACAGAGTTGTTTCTATAAAACCATATTGCAGAACCAGAAAAGACTGTACCTTCCCACTATTAGTAACAAAATATTGAGAAAAACCCCTTTGGTGGAGCAGCCTGTCTGTAGTCGTCTTCCCCTGCATCATCAGTGGAAGTTCCGGCTGTATAAGCAAGGCTGCAGAGCATTAACACCTTCAGCTGGCATTGCTAAATACCCTGGCAGAGCAATATTCCACGTCCTCTAGTCTGTCTTCTATCTGTTTCCAGCCATACATTCTGCTCCCCACTGGAGCAAATGCCAGAACCTGGCATCATGCCTGCCAGCGGCCGTTGCTTTCCCTGATCCTTACTCTAAATATTCTCTCCCCCATTGCAAATCTAGACCACTGGGAACATCAACAAGCACTCTACAGCCACGCATGTTGCCCTGTCCTAGGGGCTACGTGGCCACCACTAGCTGCTTGTCTAAAGGAAAAAATTGACCCCAAACCCCCAGAAATGCAGGAGTCATTCTCCACACTGCGGCAGTGACGCTAAGCTTAGACAGCTACAGCTATTTACTAGCACAGAGCAACGTGGGGCCACACAAGTTCCCACCAGTAGGTGAAAAACAGCAGAAAAATCAACTGGAGGGAGCTTAAGCAGGTAGGCAGAAAACCTGACACAGGACAGCTTGTGGCTAGGACACCGCTGTTAAAGTGCTCGTGGTTAAAATACTGCCTGTGGTACTGTATCGATCACTTTAAAGTGGGAATTGTCTGGTGTTGATGGTGCTAGTGGGAGGTGTCCCTGCCTATGGCAGGGGGGTTGGAACTAGATGATCTTTAAGGTCCCTTCCAGCCCAAACCATTCTGTGATTGTATGCTCTGCAAGCACAGCAGGTCTAGGTGCTAGCACCCAGCCATAGTCACTATAACCCAGTTATACTTATCGGCTCCCCAATTTCTTTGTGCCATGAATAATTCTTTAACACTGCCGGGCTTCGGTTTCCCACATTACTGTTTAGCCCGCTCCTGGCTCAAGCGTGGGACTAAACACCCCCATGACCTCAGAGCACACGAGAGCTCAACAAGGTGAGAGAGCAAGGAGAGAGCCCTTGCTGCAGTGCCAAGGCTGGTATGAAACAGCACCTGAACCACTTGCATGTGTTTGAGCGGGCAGTGAAAGACTAGCAGGGCTTTCTGTTCGCTGGGCATCACTGGCAGCGTTATTCTAGCATCTGAGCAGAACTTGACAGCTGCAGCCACAACACTTCTGAGAGTTGGCACGGGAGGTACCTTCCATGTGCATATGTAGGCATTGGCAAGACAATGCACATTGTGATGGTTTCTGGCTACTCCATCTTCCCTCCTTGAGGCTTATAAATGATTTCCCCAGGCTGATCCCATGATTCTGAGGTGGGGTAAGAGCCCTCAAGAAAATGATGAAGAAAACCATAGTCATTTAATAGTGAATTAAAAACAAATTCAATTTATAATTGTTGAGGTCATGAGTTAACGCCTTGAATTGAGTTACTTCTAAAATGGAAGCCACCTTACACTTCTCTCTCAGCATTTCCTTGGCCTTTTGGAAGGCCACGCAGCCTGTGTGGCAGCTAATTAAAATGGCACTTTGGGATGTAAAAAGTATAAAAGGGCTTTCTAAAAGACAACTTCTGTCTTGCTCCCCAGTATCCTCATGCTACACTGCAGCTCTTGTGCTCAGGACAGCACACAGGACTGTATTGTGTCCTCAAAGTCAGTGCTTTAGGATAAGGTCCGTTAATTGCTGAATCACAACCTAAACCTCGAGATGCACGTTCCTGGGCTGCCACAGTAGGCACCAGTCAGGTGTCGAGATTCCCTATGTGGGCTGAAGCTTTAGACATTGAAGTGCATGCTTTACACATCAAGGTCCTATTTGATAGATAGACTCACTTAAGTGGGCTTCCTCAAAGATGGGGGAACTTTTTACTTTATTCTAATGTATCCTCTTTTTTTTCTGCATCTCTATGATAATGACAATTTGCTTTTTAAAAATTAATTTTGTATAGTCTTGGGTAATTTCCCCAGTCAGCTAGTTAGAGCCCTTTGATGTTTTCCTCCCTCTTTGCTCTCTAGGACTGGCAGGAGACCTCCAAAGGACATGAAGAGTTTATCAGCGTCAGATCAACGCAATTAGCCTGTTCTTCTGATGATAACTCTAGAGGGTAAACTCTGGGCCCAGTCAGTAATGGTTCTCCCACATGCACCAAAATTAAAAACACTTAATTTATCACTTGCACGTGTTCCCTTAAAATGTGCATTCACCATATATTAATGAAAGTTAAACAATAAACAAATTGCAGTAAGAATACCCAACGTGGTCCGCAGATAAACTGTTTTTCTTCTGAAACACAAGGGCCTTGAGTGCTTTAAATAAATTTGCTGCATATGGCCTGAAAGGACAACTGTCTACATCTGTATGCATATACATGCACGTTATTGGGGTACCTCAGCATCCCAGAATCATTAATACAGTTATGGGAGGCAAAGTGTACTCATTTCACAGAAAATCTGAGGTTATACAGAGTTGTTACAGTAGAGCAAGAGATGGTTCCAATACCATCCTTTATGCCAAATACCTCCCTCAACCACCTAATATGGGTAATAACAAGAGGACAGGCACAGCAGCACAGGGCAGTCCTTTCTGGCAAGCGAGTCCAGCCTGGCCCAAAACTTGGGCAAGCAGCGCTGTCCTTAGTTTGGTGTTCAAGTGAGGAAGATCAAACCCTGCAGAGGCAAGCATCCCAGCCCCGACAGACCCGAGGGGGACATCCCAGGGCTGAGCAGCTCTGGTTTCTGCTCTACATCCCAGAAGAATGTTCCCTTTGACTTCATCAGGAGACACCTCAGAAGCATGTTAAGGACGGCAGCAGGACTGAACCCTGCATGGAGAAAGCAAACCTGGGCCACAGCTCTGCAGCGCTCAGAGGCAGGCAGCTGACAGCTGGAGGCTCATTTGCTCTTTCTCCCCCTTCTTCTGGTAGGGGAGCATAACTGCTCCCTCTGTCCATCTGTGTGTCCTGCCTCCGGCACTGCAGGGACAGAGCCCTGCACAGAGGCAGTGAGGTGTCCATCAAGGTCAGCTAAAACTTCTCTCCACATCACCAGTGAGTTGAATTCACCTTTTCACAGCTTTTTCTCACCTGTTTTGTCTTCCAGAGCATGACTAATGCCTCCCAACCTGTTGAGGGACATCTCAGTCAACAGGAATCAAGCAGACAGTCCTCATCTGCCTCTTCAGCAGTAGAGCAGAAAAGCAAATGAAACCTCAAGAGCTTCCCAAGCTCCTGGGGGAGGTCAGTATCCTACCAGCAAGAGCAAGTGGACCTGAAGAGGGTGCCCCATGTCAGCACGGACAGATGTGGCCCAGCATAGGGAAGGGTGGGAGAGGGATGCAGCTGGGGGACAGCCCCCTGACATCCTGCAGCGTGCACAGAACTGCCAGGCGGACAGGGCAGGCAGCCCCAGCCCAAGGGCTTGCAGTGAATCTGCTCAGCTGTGCCACCAAACCCAAAGAGCGGGGACCTGTTTGGCACCTCCTGTCCTGCAGCAGACAGCAAGCACGTACCCAGCTCCATCCTGCCCCCCTGAGGAGTGATCACTGACCCTTCCTGAGTCCCCTGCAGTGATGCTGCTGCGACTAACCCTCCAAATGACTCTGGAAGTCATATAAAGGGATGGAGTAAACCCTGATCACAGGTGGCAGATTTAAGTGCCATTAACNCATGGGATGAAGATAGGAGGATAACGTCTGAACAGCTGTATGATGAAATTACCAAAGATGAGCAAAGCCAGGATTTCCTTGAGAAAAGGGGCATCAGATTTGCTCACGGGCTCCAAAATAAAGAGGGTGAGGGAGGGTACCCCGAGCATACCCTGACACCGTGAATCGGTCACCACTGACTGCCATGTTTTCTTGCCTGCTTGCAAATCCCTCACCTCTGTGATGTTCAAATGTCTTGCACAGAAGTGAATTTAACCCGAAGCTCTTCTTTAAGACACAGAAATATTATTCCCTGTCTACAGACACAAGCAAGGAGGCACAAAGACAACGTTGACCACCTAAGATCATGCAGCTGTTACCTTCCCAAAACCACCAGAGCAGGGCACCACTTCTCTGCTTTGGAAGGAGCAAGAGCATGCTGAAGAGCCTCCCATCACACCTGGGATGCTGTGTGGTGGCTTGTGGGGGCAGCTGTGTGCCTCCAGCAACAGTGCCCAGTGGCCACCTGGGGAAGGGTGAGCAAGGGAGAGAGGAGACTGTGGTCTGAATGCTGGGGCAAGGTGAGGTGGAAGAGGGAGATGAGTCAACAGAAACATGCAACACAGCTGAAAAAAGAAAAGGTGGAACAATATGGGACGGATAAGACAAGGAAGAAAAGAAGTAGGGGATGGGGGGCAGGAGAAGGAGCTTCATCCTAAACCTGAGTGACTGCTTCAGGCTGCAGTAGCAAGGGACAATAGGGGCTGCTCCCACAAAGCAGAAGTGCGAGTCACTGAGTTGGTTACTGATAAACATCAAATGCGTATCTGTAACTTATAAATAAATTAACAAAAGTTTTAAAAAGCAGGTTTCTTTCATGAGGAAGCCTTAAAATCCTTGCTCCTCTGAAAGCTGCCGGCAGGTCTGTGCTCCCACGCCAGGCTCAGCTCAGACACAGAGCCCGCAGACACATCTACGTACCTGCTCAGCTTTGTGGCGGGGAAGAGCCATTAACTCCTCAGGGGAAAACTCACCAGCTTCAGTTCAAGCACCATGTTTCTGTGAGACTTCGGGAGGGCAGAGAGAAAGGGTAGGTGGGAACGACCTGGACATGCCGTTTTTACCATGGAGGGAACAAACCCCACCATCCCCATGTCCCTTAGGAAGGGTCGCCCAGCGGTGTTGCTCAGAGGGGAGCGGTGGCAGCAGGGCCACCAAGCCCCGAGCCTGGCCATGCTGCCTTCGCTCTGCAGCCTGACCAAGGTATTTCCAGGCCTAGTGCAAGTGCAGTGCTACCATGACAGACCAGGAAAATGCAAACTACCCCCTCTGCTACGTTTTCCAAAGCCATTAAATACATCATAATAAACGTAATTTTCTTTTGAACGCTTGGAAGCAAAGCTCAGACTTTTTTNCGTTGCATTTTTGTGCGGTTAACACGATGGAGGTTTTCCTTTTATATTTCCAGTGAGCCATGCCCTTATTTCAAAAGGTTATTCCCACCCATCTCCAACAGCTCTGGGTTTCCAGGTAGGCACCTCCTGGGGTTATTCACAACCCTCCATCCCAGGCAGCGAGAAGCACCCCTTGCCTCAGGGATAAGCAGCCCAGTATTTGGGGGTGCTCCTGGGGGCCTCTGAGAAGGGGGAAACAGAGAGGGAGAAGCTCCCCAGACTCTCCCTGGGGCATCACGACCAAACCAAGGAATCCATTTACCTGCCAGGTGCCTTGCAGAGGCTGGTTAGCCCAGGTTTGGCAACCATCAGAGAATTTCGCCATGACAAAGATTAAGTCAAACATTTCCTACTTAGCTAATAAATCAGCGGCTACATTACTTCTTAGCTATTGCACCATTATTATTTCATGCCTTACTCTGCTCTGCAGGAAGCCATTTAACAGGCAATAAAACAGTCCTTGGGGAGTGCAGGGGTCAGTCAGCTCCACCCCGGCCCTCTTACAATATTCCCCAAAGGCAGAGCCCACGGGACAAGACACCTCCCTCCTCCAGGGTCACCCCAAAACCACCATGTCCCTGATCCCAAGGGAAAGCAGGGAAACAGCCCACTTCTTAAACCCATTTATCTGCCTGAACGAAGCGAGGGCCTCACTATCCATCTTCACACAAAACACCAAGATTACTGCAGAAAAAGCCTTTATGCTGAGAGTTGACCCCCCCCGAGGCCTCCCAGGGAGCTAATGAGTTGTTAAGGGCTCAGCCAGGTGTTGAGAATCTGTTATCCACCTGAGTCTCAGGTGAGCAGGTGAACCTGCTTGGGCACAGCCCGAGAAATGCCAGCTGCTTTGGGAAGCTCGGGCAGACTCCCCGCTGCTAAGGCTGGGCTGGGGGAAGGACTCTGAGGAAGCTGTGGTTCGTACCCCACAAGCAGATGGAGGGTGAGGGCCAGGCTCTCTGCTGGGTGTCCACCTGGGCACCTCCCAGGAAAGCTCCTCAGCTTGCTCCAGAGGAGGAAAACAAGCCTCTCAGAAATGCTTTGAGGATAAGGTCCCAAGCAATTTCTTAAATTTCTGTGATGGATTTGCTTAAAGGCCGTCATAGGCATTCTAACTATTTTGGCTGTAATAAACAAGCACCTCTTTCCTCCTGGTGGGGGGGGGCAATTTCTGATAAATTTTCCAACTTCAAAGCTCATCATATCTAGTTGCCTGCTCTTGCATGTGCCCTGCTCATCTGTGAGGGTTGATTTCAGCCCCGGTGATGCAGGGAGCAGAGAGGTGGGGAAGGGGCTTTGGCGCGTGACAGCCAGGACTGGGCTCTGGCGTGAGCTCAGGTAGCAGGTTGCCCAGCACGGTGTCACCACTCTGACTGAAGCCTGGGGCACCTGGTGTGATGTGTCGGTCCCCACCAGGACCAGTGATGCCAGGATGCTGCCCTCAGTCCCTCCTTGCTCTCCTTCCACCCCCTTGCCCCTGCCCTGGCAGCGTAGCGTCTCAGGGAACTGATCCAGCTGAAAAGCAATCCCATTTTTCAGTAGCTGTGGTTTCCAGCAGGATCAGCTCCTTGATACAGCTCACCGTGGGCTTCCTTGCCAGCTGAAGGCAGGGTTCTGGGGGTGAGGGGCAGGGGTCGGTGGGGCCACAGCAGCCCTGCACTGCATCCACCTTCATTCTGTTTAGCTGCTTCCTCAGCTGCTTTGAACCATGTGCATTCAACTAGCAGAGCACCTGGAAAACTCACCACCCGGAAACCTCGTCTCTCCCTGCCCACACCACCCCGACCCCTCCGAGGAACGTACAGCCAGTGCTGCTGGACCGGCTGCTTGCTCCGAAGCTGCAAGAGCCTGAATTGTGCCAGCAGAGTGAAAAAGCCAAAATCTCTAGAATTATTCAACACCAGGGAATAATATCGGTGACCTCTAAAAGTGGGCCTTAGATTATTTTGGTATGTTTGCTCTTACTGACAAGGGCACCTGTTCTTTTGTAGTACTAATTTAGCAAAACTTTGTTTAAATACTAAACACAAAACTTCAGCTTTATTAGCATTAGCAATAGGGCTTTTTCGCACTTGGTCAGGCTTGCTGCATTGACAGCACAGCTTAAAAACCCCAGCTGTAGGAGCCCAAGCTGAAGATACCCAAGTGGGTTAGTGCTGTATCATCACCCTCAGCAGCTGAGACCCAGCCGTGAAACACTGGATTCTGGATACCAGTGGAGGGGAGTGTTAAATTCCTCCCCATCTTTCCTGCAGTCAAGGTATTGCTGAAAGGAGGAGATTTAATTGCCTTTGTCTTTGCAGGCATGACTAACAAGCATTACGAATAATGCCATGGCTCTCCAGCCCTCCTGAAGCCATTCACCAGACCTGTCTCATAATTCAGCTCAATTCAAAAGGCTGCCAATGCTGTGTATTACCCTTCTGTTCATTTTTTACACATCTTTGCTTATTACCCAACCTAGCCTTTGGAATAAAAAGGGGGCAAGGGGGTGTGGAGGTGATGGCAGCTTTTATTATTTCCTTAAAATTCCTCTTGGTTATGTGGCCTGCAACAATTTTCTGCTGTGTTTGAAACTAACCTTATTTACAAGAGGAAAACAGGGAAAAAAAAAATCCACCACTTTTCTGTGACAGGGCTAACCAGCCTGCTCCATGGAGAGGGCTCGGCTTTGGGCAGCCGCGGTCCATGGCTGGGACAGGAACGTGAGGACTCCAGCTCCTTTCATCCACAGCATCACTCCTGGGGCACAAATAGGAAGAGCAGAGCTCAGAGGCAGAACGTGGCCCTTCTGTAGCAGTTAAACACCCTGTTCAGAAGATGAGTTACATCCAAAAATACTCCCCAGAGTCACACCTACCTCCTATGTCTTCTCCTCCTTTTGTTTTGTTCCCCCTTGCTGCCTGGTCCTGTCACAGCTCCCGTGTCCTGCCAGCTTCACTGCCTCCGGCTTCAGACCACTCGGGTGGTGAGCAATGCCATCCGTGGCTCAGTCTCTACACCACATCACAACGGCAGCATTCCAACCCGCAGAGGAGGCAGCAAGAGCAGCGTTTGTCACCCGACTCTCAGCCCCTCCAGGCTGCCAGCTGGCTCAGGGAAAGACTTGACTGCCCTGGTGTCCTCCTACACGTGCATGAGATGTTCCTTTTTTCGGGAGATAGATACTCCTTTTTTTTGGGACAGGTGAGAGCCGTGTGTCTCCTGTCAGCCACACATATCCCCCAGAGGCTGGCATTCCACCCCGGACACCCTCAGATGGTGTTGCTGGTGTGGAGGGTGTGTGGGACTGGGTGATGGAGAGAGCATGTGGCAGCCCCCACTGCTGCAAAGGTACCTGCTGGAGGCTCTGCTAGATTTCTCCAGGAGGAGGTACCACTCTTCCAAAGTCTCTCCTTACTTTGCATGTGTTCCAGTTCTTCTCCTAAGCAAACTGCAAAGGACAAGAAGAATACAGAAGGGCCGGTGGTCATGACAGGAGAGAGCCCCAGCTGGTGTGGTGCCCCATCCTTGAGGACAACAGGGCTACGAAGAGGACAGCAGCTTCAGCACTTCCCCCTAAAACATTCAAACTGCCTTTTCAGCCTTTTCCCCCGGTTTCCTGTCTTCGTTCCCCAGAGCTACCAGGGAAAATTGGGCTGTGCTCCCTTCCCCTTCACACTCACTCCAGCCCTCAGCTGGAGAAGCCAGCCAGGCCGGCTCAACATGTATCTCTTCCAAAGGCTGTGGTGACAGGCTGCTGCCATAAATTAAGCACAGGCTGGAGCATGGGCTGGTAGAGAAGGGCACTGTCAGTGTGCTGTCAGGCAGCGATGACAGCAGTGTCTGCGGGGGCATCACCCGCTTTGGAGAGGGGGGTTTCAGGAGGACTCTGGGGTGGGGAAGGATGAAATTTTCTGGCTGGGTTAGACTGATGACAGTATCCCCGATGAACACATAGAAAGGGACTTTCTAGTATGTATGTATGAGAAGTATAAGAAGTATGAGCAGTATGAGAAACAAACAGGATGAACTGGAAGCCTTGGTCAACTCCCAGAGCTCTGATATCATCGGTGTTAGCGAGACTTGCTGGATTGAGTCCCACGACTGGAGTGCTGGGACGGAGGGCTACAGCCTGCTCAGGAGGGATAGACAGGGCAGGCGAGGTGGAGATGTTGCACTAGACGTAGAGGAGAGGTTTGATTGCACAGCCCTTACAGTTAGTGATGTTGTGGCTGAGAGCCTCTGGGTGAGGATTTGGGGGATGGAAAACAAAGGGGATGTTGTAGTGGGTGTCTACTACCAATCACCCAGCCACGGTGTGAGCATTGGTGAGTTATTCTGTAGGCAATTAGGAGAAATTTCTGCATTGGGCAGCAGACTCAACGGGCGTCAGCAGTGGGTCCTGTCAGCCACAAGGGCAAAACATGTCTCGGTGTGTATCAAACCCAGCACGACCAGCCAGTAAAAAGAGGTGGCCATCCCGTGTATTCAGTGCTGTGTGCAGTTCTGGGCCCCACCATTTATGTGAAGGTCCTTGAATGCTTCCAGAGGAGGGCAATAAAGGTGGTGAAAGGGCTGGAAGGCACGTTCAGTGAGGAGCTGCTGAGGACTTTGGGCTTGCCTAGTTTGGAGAAAAGGAAGCTGAGAGACCACCTCATTGCTCTCTGCAGCTTCCTGAGGAGGGGATGTGGAGAGGGAGGTGCTGAGCTCTTCTCCCTGGGATCCAGTGATGGGACACGCGGGAATGGTTCAAAGCTGCATCAGTCAGGGGAGGTTTGGACTGGACATTAGGAAGCATTTCTTTATGGAGAGAGTGTTCCCAACACTGGAACAGTGTGCTCCTACAGAGGTGGTCAATGCCTCATGTCTGTCAGCGTTTAAGAGGCATTTGGACAATGCTCTTAATAACATGCTTTAACTTGGTCAGCCCTGAATTGGTCACGCAGTTGGACTAGATGATCCTTGTACGTCCCTTCCAACTGAAATATTCTATTCTATTATTCTAATATTTTGTTCTCTGATGATGGATGTAGTCACCATCCAGCGACTCCAGTAGGGAGATACCTTGATACACCTGGGATTAGCATTCACAAAGTGTCTGGATTAGCCATGTAAATAAAATTGACTAAATCAAGGCTCGAAAGACAGGATCAGGAAGATGCGTAGCTGTTGTCATACCTCTCCTCTTGGACTGCCATTTGGGAGCCCTAACCCAGCAGCAGCCGGCAGGCTAGTCCTCCTCCTGACACTGGCCCGAGATTTACTGCCCGTTCCTACCACATGATTTACAACCAGTGAAACCTCAACAACTGCAAACAGAGGCTATTTAGATACCTCAAACCCCCAGAGGAATCCAGCGTGTTTTACCTAACGTTACTCCACACAGTGAGGTTTTGAAATGTCCTGGCACAAGCAGGATTAAGTATTTTCCTTCTGGGTTTTAGGTATTCTTCACAAGAATTATTTGAAATTAACCAGAGCTGCAAGAACTGGGGGCAGTTAATAGCAAGGCACTGCATCAGGGAGGGAGATTTCCTTGTGTAGGATTCCCAGGAGGATGCTCCGTCCGGCTGCAGAGGCCACTGCTCCGTGCTGCAGCTCCCGGAGATGGAAGCCAAGCAGAGGAGAGGTACGAGGCAGCAGGATGGATGGGCACAAGGCTCAGCTCCAGGTAACTCACAGGAGTTTTTTGCCAGAGTGGGGGCAAATGCCAGCACACAAATCCCACAGGTACCGTCTCTGGTAAAGCTGGGCACTCCCACTTCACTGGGGAAAGAGAAACATCACCAAGGGGAAAAAATAAAACCCAAAGCAAACACCTTTAGGAAAGGAAATGTATTTTATTGAAAAAAAAAAAATTACATTTCACTTACACACCATGAAAATACTGAGTTGTGTTATTTTCATAAGACGAGGTTAAGACTTTCACAAGAAAACCACATTCTTTATTACAGCGTTACTCCACGAGATGAGGCTCTGGTGGCATCTGCACTGGGCGTTTTCACTAAACAGTAGAGCAGGACTAAATGTGCTTTGGGCAAAAACCCTAAATATTGGCCTCTTCCAGATGCTACCCCCTGTTGAAGACATGGCGCTCATTTGGTCAATACTGAATTATTTCTGAATTAGAGACCAATCTCAAGTCTTCTCTACTCACTTAGATCTTAGGCAAATTCACAGCTATCCCTCTCTTCCATTTTTAACAATCTTGATTTGTATTTCCCATTCAGCCAGCTAAAAGCATATTAAAATGACATGTAAGCCCTCGCCCTCCCATCTTCCAGAAAGAAAACAATACTGAAACGTTACACCAACAATCACTGACAGCAAATGACAAGATCACCGGGTGGTGCTAAAGTCTCCGGCGTTTCCTTCCATCATCGCACCTCCAGCAACAAGCCCTGCAGCCGTCTTCCCTAGCAAGGCACGTATTCACATATAGCGCACCTTGGGCACGTGAAGACAGGTGCCGCACGAAATGCAGGCCACAGGAGAGGAGTACCTGCCTGCGGCTGGTATCCCAACGCCATTTGTCACAGGTGTATCACAAGAAGCGCGCTGTGCTCCGAGCCAGCTGTGACAGGCTGCGTCACATCGCTTGGCAAGGCACCATCTGAAAACCCCTTAGGAACTAGAGACCTTTGGTGTGGTCAGATTTAAAAATCTGCAGGCAAACCCCAATACTAATGCCACTTAAATTCCCAGGTAACTTCCCTTACTTGTTTACTTACTTATTTATGTGATTTCTTCCTTACCTAAAGGGGACGGGAAGGCAAAGAGCCAATTCTGACAGACGTAAGTGCTGTGAAAGCGGACTTGAAACTTTCTCCACCTGGATCTTCCCACTCTGTTCCCTGGTTAGAAAACTCCTTTATTCTATGCTATTTTCTACCATTAGGCACAAGCACCACACAGATCATTAAGAATAGTCACACAAAATCTTTTAGGACTGTAATGTTTTTGCGATACAGGGGACATGGCTGGGCTGAGAACACCAAACTCGAATTACTAAACCTGCAGCTCGTCTTTCAAGTGCTCAGCTGACAAAGATTTCTTGTCTTTACCCCTAACACTGCAGCTTTGCAATTGGGTTCTGCTCATCTCACTGCCGGGAAAAGAGGCATTTTCCCCGGTTTTGTCCGGCTGCATCTTCCCAACCCCTCCCCAGCAGCAGCACCAGCGCCCATCTGTTCCCAGGATGAGAAGGCTGAGGGAACTGAAGGAGGTGAAAACTTCAGGGGTTTTGGCTGGCTAAATTCCCTGTTGGTTTTAGCTCCTTCACTTGACTCGTCACGGGGAGAGGCAAGTCCCAGGGCCAGCACAAGTGAGGGGAGAGGAAGGTCAGGGCGCAGTTTTATGGCGTAGCTGAGCTGAACAAGTTAGCTCTATCTATAAAGCAGCTGATAAGTCTCTACCTTATTTTTCCAAAGAACAAGAACCCAGCCTAAGTCACCTGAATCATTCACTTCTAGAATCTTTTGTTCTCCATGGCCTACAGATGAAGTCTAGGGAAATGACAGGGCTCAATCAGGTTCCTAACACAGGGAGGAGAACGAATACCCTGCCGCCTTCCACCGCAGCCAGGGAAGCAGCGTGCTGTTCATCGAGCGCTTTAAAGCGCATCCAGAGTTGTGCGAAACCAGAGCTTTGGTACAAAGCTCTGAATGAACAGCCCAACAGCTTCACACAGCCCTCATCTCCCGCTCGCTCAGAATCACTCCTCCGCATTTCCCCCACGGGAAAGTGCAGGCAAAACAGGGGCTCTGCCACCACCACGGGGCTATCGCACCCACGGATTCCCAGGGGAGGAGAAGCGAGACCCAGCGAAGCGTGCAAAACATAGCTGTTGCCTTCCGGAGCCTCTCTCCTCGCCAATGCATTATTAATCTCAGTGATATTTTTCTTGCTAACTCAGCAAAGCAGAAGTACTTCTAACATATCCAGAACTTGGGAACTCTTGAGAAAAAAAACTTCTGACAAATTCTCCTCTGCTTTTTGCAGTGGTGATTTATTCAGAAGTGTGGTGAGGACGCCCCCATGTTTCTTAGAAGAGACACCATAAACGATGCTCAGTTTTTCCAGATCAACCAACTGTTGTGGCAGGAGCACAACGTTCAGCAGAGGGACATACGCCACAAACTTATTTATGTTGCAGACCCTTGCACTTTCTAGAGAGCCCCTAAATGACAACCAAAAAAATAAATATATATGGACGGTTGTGCTTTAGCCCCGGTCTCCAAGCAATAAGAAACAAAACCTCAGGTAATACAGCAAGATGGAAACATCACGCTCTGATTTTCAAGTACGCTAACAGCTTGCCTTTTGACTGAATGGGATTTTGTTGGTAGCTCAACTCTTCTGAAAGCTAATATATTTATGAATTTAAATTCAGATCACCCTACTAAAATTCTTCACGTTATTACGACTGACAAACTGCAGGGGAAAAAGCCAAAATCTTTACTCTCTCCCGTTTGGCCTACTCATCTACCTGTTGCACACATTCAGCGCAAGCTATGAAGTTACCTTGGCCAGGTTCATAAAACGTGAACGAGCTACTTTTTTTCCAGTGTCTTGGCTTCTCCGTTTATATGTTGCTATTAAGCACTTGCAAGACACACACACACACCCCCCCCATCTTATTTAATTAAACAAACAAATCCCTCACCTATTTTTAACGTGCCCTAGATGGATTTGATATTTTATGCCAATGCAAGATCTAAATTTCAGGCTTGTGCCACAACTTACCTGATTCTATAACGGATAAGGTAGCAATATTTAGGGTTTTCTTTTTAAACAATGGTATCCACCATCCTATTGCCTCTCTCTACAATCAAGCGTACAAGCCTTACTGCAGGAAGAATACAACTTGTAACTGCCAACCAGAACAATACACAAACACTACAAAAGCCTACAGTTTCATTAGAAATTAAATATTTTGCTGTTACACAGAACTTCATTGTTTTTCTGGCATAAAAGTCATTGAATTACTACATACGCCTCGATGACAATCATTAAGATGTGTAAACATATAACAGGTCCACCTAGTCGGTACAAAGCACCACACAAACTTGAAATACATAGAAAGTTTGCTCATAAATATTTCTTTTGTTTAACAATTCAGCACTAAAAAAATATTACTTAAAAAGGCATCTTTTATTAAGTTATTCAGTTTGTCCAGGGCTGGTGGGGTTGTACGATCCCTACTGTATTACAGCCACCTGACTCTCTTGCCAAGCCATTGGACTTTTCTGGAAGAAAAGGCTATGCGTGGCTGGGACCCAAAGCTTCAGCACAATCTATAAAAATAGAATTCTTTAAGACCTTCTGCTCACATCCCGAAGGCCTACACAGCCAGCCCCCAAATTCTGTTTCCCACCCCCACCACATTGCAAATAAAGCTTCAACATACGTACAACACACGCACAAGAGTACAGATATTACACTCTTCTACACACAGATTTTTTTTTTTTTGTCTAAATAGCAATGCAACCACAAGGGCAATAGGTAAGGAGTACACGTGAGTTCAGTGGTAACATATGGCACAGCCTTCTCATATTGCTGGTTTTCTCTATCTGAATCATGTGCTGCCTTATTCACTGCTCTGCAAATTGTGGATTTATTACTATTATTTGCGCTGTGGAGGCACTAAGTCAGGAACGCGTGCTTATTGAGGGGCATCCCATTCACCTCGAGGGCCACTGTGGCTGGCGCAGTAAAAGCACCAAACTGGTGGCTGGTGGGTCTGGGGCTGTCACCTGGCACTGGTTTCCCTGGTGACGCAGATGGGAGTTTTCCTAGGCTGTTGAGAGCAAAACCGCATTCTTCCCTTCTGGAAAGCGTGAGAAGTAGCTTGGGGTCTCCTGAAAGAGTGTGCTGACAAGAGCAGCTCCCTTGCATTCTGTATTCAACACCCTTTGCCAGGCACCTAGGGCACACTCCTCCAGTTTCTGATTGAACCTTGTGGGTTTATTTTAGATCTGCTCCTGCACGCATGTGTAAACTCGCTTTTTTTCTCATTTATTTTAAAGAGAAGAGCTATTTTCAGGGCTGTGATTGAACATCTCAAAGCTTAGTTTCCATGGTTGATGGGTAACTTTAACAAACATGCTTTAGAAAGCTACAAAGCTGTTCAGCAGTAGGCTCTCACGTACCAGAAGCAAGTGTCTTTCATGAAGAACGGCTCTCTGAATAACCTTATCCTGTGATTCTAATAGGAGCTGAATGCGTAGTCAATGAGCCACTAAGGCTGCAATGGGATGCAAAACAGGGGGTTGTATTTCCATTTATGAAGAAATATTTTGGTTTCACGGCGGCCAACATTTGTAACACTTCTATCTCAGCTTCTAAAAGTACTCTTTAAATGGGCAAGCACCTTTGCTCAGGAGAGGTGATTTTCTTTTGTATAAGCCAAACTCCTCCGCTGGGCATACCCATAATAGTTGGAGCTTCTCCAATAACCAGTGCCCTCATTAAACTGGATATGTGCTCTCTTCCTCTTGCGAACCACTGCCGTAGCAGAGACACTCACAGAAGCGCTCACAGAAGCACTTGTTCTGACGTGCAGGAACAATTGTTTCCTACTGTATAGTCTTTGTATGCTCTAACCTACGCAGTAAGGCAAAAACTGCCCTGTGAAGGGGAGTGCAGCTAAACACTGCACAAGAAACAGACCTCAAAATGAGCTGTGGGTCTTATTCCAAGTGCCTCTTCTCACCTTGTATGCAGGAATAAAGAGCACAACGCAGAGAGGCCCCACACATGCAAGTAAGAGGCATACAAGAGCACTGGTGCAGAATCACAGCAGCTGTCTTCCCATGAAACTTAAAAAAAAAAAAAATTAAAAAAAGCCAAGGATGTTACTTCCACATACCTACTATCTTACAATGAGATGATTTCAGCGCACAAATGTGTGCTCTTCCATTAGCTATCCCTTTGTGTCTCCTAGGCTATAACTAAGGAAACCTTTAATTACATCCACCTTATTCAGCAGAACTATCAAACTCTTCTTTTCTGTTTAATTCTGAAATTATTAACGTATTAAAAAATAGGATCTAACCATTTGTGTGTGCACGGTATGTTAAATGTAGATACTTTTATTACAATCTTCCTTGCCACATATGGTAAAATCAAATCAAATCAATACAATCACCATTAACAGTCTCAGACAACAAATTAACACCATCCAATCAAGACGCAGTTAAGATACTCAAAAAGGCAGTATGAGCAGCTGGAAACCTTGGTCCTCTGATTGTTTTGTATAACACATTGATTATAGATTTCTTCCACTTATGATAAAAATCAGCAAACAAACATTAATGTTAACAATTTATACTGCAGATTTCTTAAATGTTTTATATCGAGTGTGAATAGCATTGATTTTAGCACAATGTCTTTATGCACGTCTCCCAGAGAGGTACATGGGAATTTTAAGCATGTAGGGACTAATCCAGGCCCAGAATAGAGTAGATCGTTGTAAACAACTTCTGGTCTCTCCTGCACGATGGCTCCGCAAATGACTGCGCTTGCAGTAATCAAAATGGCTGACCACATACACTGCCAAGTTCATTCCAGAAAAAAGGGATCTAACACAAATTACTTCCACTGAGCGAAAAGGAAAGAACGGTGGGAAGTCGACTGGACAAAGACACAAAGCATTCACCGCTCCCAGGCCTACATGTCCATCAGCACTAGAAGCATCCTTTGCTGCTAACTTCACACGTGCACGTGGGTGTACGCGTGGCAGTGAAGTTAGCAGTCCCTAACTGGTGGATGCTGGACTGGGTTACAGACACCTTTCATGCTGTTAGGACGGTCATGGAAGATTATCCATTTGTTATTTAGCCTCTCCGGGCTGAAGTGCTTGTTCTGTAATCAACTGGGATCTAAACTACTTTAGACTAACCATTTTTCTTTTCGTAAGGATCTGCAAGTGGATCAGACAACCCTGATAAGTCTTCTCCAAGCCCTTAAATAAATAGTGGGCAGCTGTCTAATACTGAGACACTTTCCAGCTGCACCAGAAAGACAGAAGGAACTCCAAAGGAGATACAGATGTTATATGCAGGAGGAGAGGAGGGAATAAAAGACTGGACAGGACTGTGATAAGTCTTTGCATTTTGTTCCGCAGACATTGTGAACAAGCACTGTGTAACTCTGAACAACTAACAATGCATCCAAGTATTACGTATGTATACCTTGACATTTAAAAATACCCATTAGCCTGTTGTGACTACAAAACGTTAGTTATAGAATGTATTTACAGATAATTTCTGATGTTTGTTCCTGGGAAGAAATGTTAAGCCCAATTCTTCACTGAAGACAAAAACCTGACCTAATTTAGAGCAAGTCAGGAGGAGTTTAAAAGAGCAGCTCCCAGGGACATAAGCAGAAGCAGCTATCAGCCCGTTGCTACAGAATCCAGCTACTGCGAAATAAGAACTTTTGCAAACTGAAAACATTAGTGTCATTGTCTTTTTGTTTTTTAACATGGATATGTCACAAATTCTAAGGAAGGTGTGAATTACTGAACTGATCCGTTCTTTGAAGCAGTGGGAAAAGATCACACCTGACAGGTGGAAGCTGCTCCAACAAGCATATCAATTTGTCTTTTATGGCAAGATCACAGTTCATTATGGTTTACAGATAAAACCTTGTTTGCAAGGTAGCTTTAAGTTTCCTAAATACCAAACTCGGTTATTTCAGAGAAAACCAGCCCTTGCCTTTCTCTCAATTAACTTATGAAAGTCTATTTTTTTTTTTAGTGGGGAAAAAAAAAGTTTGTGCTGTCTCACACTTACTAAAAGGGCTTTTCTGTAGCACATGCTTGCAACAGGGAGGGTTTCTCTGACAGCAAATGTTGACAGTGCATATTTATTGCTGCTTTAAAAAAAAAAAAAATTAAAAGGCCAATTTTGAGCTTCTCTCTCCTGTTGATCCCCTGATGTGAAGAACTGAAGAACCTCAATTTTGCACTGCACTAGTGCAGGGACGGCCACCACATGGCTCTTAATTTGGCCCCATGCAGCTCCCCAGCCAGGCCATAAGGCTGTGTTACATGACTGGCAACGAAGCCACTGCTGGTGCAGGGTGTTGGGCAAACCACAGCCCTGGCTGTAGGAGACACTGCACCAGGAGCCACTTCCAGACCCAGCTGAGATCTGTGCTGGAGCCACGAGACCATAGAAATCAAATGTCACTTACTGCATGTGCATTGTTCCTGGGATTTATCTAATTCTTGGTAATCTGAAGGATGCGGTAGAGGTCTCAAAGCTTGGCCATCTGACAATTTTTGTACGTGACCCACAGGAGCTGCAAAACTGGACAGACCTGGGTGAGGGTGTCAGGCATAACGCTGTAAAGTCAACCATGATACATAAAGGCAGGGAAGTTCAGTATGTTGATCCCTTCTTCCCAAGAGGATGGCAGGGATTATATGCTTCCACGTGAAATAGTCTCATTTTAAAAGATAAATAAATTCATAGTTATGTTTGGAACATGGCATGCAAGACTCCTTTAATCAATGGTAGAAACAGCTAAGATCCTTTTGTGTACAACTGTTGAAATGCATCACCAGCTACAGTATTTAAACATCTTTGCTGAAAGCGACTATCTCAAAGAAGGCAACTGTATTCCTGGCACAACTGCCCAAGTAACAAGCAGTTTATATAAAATGGAGCGAATTATTAATTATTATTACTAATATTTCCTAGCCTACCTGCAAGAAAAAAAATGCATCAATTTAAAAATACAGTGCTGCAAAGAAAGGCAATTTGTTGTACTTCACAGAATCACAGAATGGCTGAGGTTGGAAGGGACCTCTGGAGATCGTCTAGTCCAACCCCACTGCGCAAGCAGGGTCAAGTACAGAAGGTTGCTCGGAGCCTGCTGAGTACAGTCAGGTTTTGAACTCCTCCAAGGACGGAGACTCCACAACCTCTCTGGGCAACCTGTGCCAGCGTTCGATCACCCTCACAGTGAATTATATTATTTTAATGTTTAAATGGAATTCCTTGTATTTCAGTTTGTGCCCATTGTATTTTATCCCTTCACTGGGCATCACTGAGATGAGCCTGGTTTCTTCTTCACTGCTTCCCATCAGGTATTTATAGACACTGTTAAGATAGTTCCTGTCTTTTTACATGTTGGATATCAGTGATGAGCTCATCTCTGTTACTGACTACTAATTTTAGCAACTGTTCACATCACCAAAATTATTATTGCTAGCAAGTTATTTCATGGCAGTGGTTACTAAAACCTATGGCAGGAGAGTCACATTTTCAAGGTAATTTCTGGGGTCTTTTTCCCCTTGAAATTTTCAAGTCATATGAATTTTTTTTTTTTCATTTTTAGTACCAAATGCATGAGAGGAAATTAAATTATTAGTTATTGAAAGTGAAAGCCTGAAGTTTGCCTCTTACTGCAAAACATGTTCACCTCTTAAATTTAATTTGCTTCAGAGACACTGAAAATGAGGGATTTCAGAAATGTATTAATTATGAAATCTTACTCTATGAAAAAAAAAAACCCAAACCTCTATTCAGCTCAAAAGTCACTTTAAGGATAAATTACTCTTCTACTAGGTGAAACCAATTAACTTTTACAATAGCAGAAAACCCACAAAAATGGTGGGATAAGCGAAGACTTCAGTGGCTAAAGCAATCTCCAAACCACTTCTTCTGGGGACTCCCAAGCTATGCAAGTGACACGATCAGTTAGGCAGGTGTGATGAGGAAGATGCAGGAAAGGTATCTGGGAGATGCCCAAGAGTGAGTTTCCTGAGCATGCTCAGGTAATCAAGAAAAACTTAGCCTTTTCCTCTAACGCATTTTTGCTTCACGTCACTGCATGCGTAACTGCAATTTTAATCTCCCTATACAGTCTGAGACAAAGCTCATCAACTGAATTTGGATTTAACGACACACTATGCGTCATCTTGGGAGAAGCAAGAATCTCAGTCCCGTACAGAAATCATACAGTGGTGCAAGTTGCCAGTACCTGTCAGCGTATCTGCCCTACTGGTATAATATGTGGCTGCGATGTATAAGACACCAAAATTAAGAATCCCATTTTGAAGATTTAGGAAGCAAAAGTTTGAAATAAAGATGCATTCATAATAAATAATACATTTCTATCATCTCTAGACAGCAGAAGCTGCAGAGACTTAAATTATGAACAAATTAATTTCGTCTGTTTCACTACATTGGGTAAACATACGTAACTCACTAAACCAAAAACTATGACTTTTACCACATTGCTTCATTGATAAGTCTGCCGATAGTGCTCACTATTGTTAAGTGGAAGTGCCCTGCGCAGTTTGTAAATACATCCAGCCACGAAGAACAAACTAGGGTAGCCAGCTTTCAGGGTAAGAGCTGCTTTCTCTTTTGTCCTGACAGAATGTTTGTCCTTAGTTAAAAACTAAACAAAGAATCAAACCTGGCCGCAGAGGTAGAACTACAGACTTCTAATCAGTGCTACTGAATGAAGACATTGTCTTATAAATGAAGATGTTTCTGGAGCAGCTTTTGGGAAAAATCACGTGGGCACCCAAAGGCGTTAGAAATAAGCAGCCAGTACCTGCAAAAACCAAAACCGTTCAGCCGTTCATAGACAAGGAACAGGAGCAGTTACCAGTAACATGAATGACACCTCAAGGTCACTTCAAAGTACTTAAATGCCAAACATCTTCAAAGTACTCCTACACACAACCAGAACTTTGTGTGTAGTTTTAACCCTGCTTAGTTTCATAGCAGCTGAGATACTGAATACCGGAGTAGGTAACCAGATACCTCCAGAAAAAGGGAGCATGGAGCCAGCTCCATTGGCACTAGATGCCATCTTGAAATATATTTTCCAGTCAGTCAAGCATCCCATTAGCAAATTCACATCTAAAGTCTTTGGCAAGGCAGGAACATTGTACTCTCTTGCCCTGGGTAATCACACAGACGAAGTGAATTTGACAGCCATTTTGATACCAGGTAATATGCTTCAATGCACGCTAACCGTTTTGTTTTTAAAACTGAGCAAGGCCAGCACATATGTTTGAGAGTGGATATCTGCCTATGCTGGGCACTATTTCATGAAAGTCAGGTTTCTGTCACAGATCTAAGGCAAATATTACAATTTACAGGAAAGAAATGAGGACATCAATACATTGTGCGTTATTGGAGACGTACAGCCTTTATAACACGGTGGCTTTCACTATGATCTCTGGGTTTTCTATGTCCTTTTTGCTTTGGACCATTCTCAGTTCCAGGTGGGCTGAGTTTGGTTTGTTTCCTTCTCCAGCTTGTGCTAAAAAGATGACATCAGAATGTCATTAAAAACAGCAGTATAAAAAGAAACAAGTTACATTGTTGTGTTACCCCACTATTTTTGATACCCTCCTCCCCTCCCTAGACTCCCCTACTACCCCCTGCTAAAGGGTTCCAAGGGGGAAGATCCAGGTCAGGACTGTGATTTCTCATCACCCCTGTTCTGCACCTCTCTCCAGGAAGGAAACATGGCTCTGCTGTTACTAGAGAGTGACACAGACATGCTCTGAGAACCCACAGATCCCCTCTGGATCTCCTTAGGAATTGAAAGATATGGGAATTGCAAGGGGAGAGAAGCTGGAGGGTTTAGTATTGATAAACCCTTCTCAATACTAAACACATGCACCCAAAGGGAAAGTCAGCAAGCTACACTTAAAACAGAAGCTCTCTTGCATGGCAAACTCAGCATTTCCTCAAATTCCTCCACCGCTGTTTTGCAAAGCAGTCAAGCGCAGTCAGCGTGACTGTAGTCCTACTACAAGCTGAACAGTGACATCTTCAGTCGGGTGTTGTCAAAAATAGGCTTGCAGGAAACAGTAAGGAACATGCACTGAGAAGACTACCAAGCTCTCATTCCGTAAATTCTCTGGCTGCTTCTGCACTGAGGGCTGCCTTTTATCGGGAAACCCAGAAAGCTCTTTGAATGTTTCTTCTGATGCAAATCCAGACAGAACAAGGGAACAAGGTCTGAATTAATTACCTTTTGCACTCTTAATGGTCCTTTGCAGAACATGTTGCATGGCTGACACAGTCTTTTCACATGCCACCTGCATTAACGTAATATATTCAGGTTTTAGTAAAATATCAGCTGCCTAGTTTAATATTATTATTTCAAGAACACTGCTATTAAGAGGCAAACATGACTGACAAGATGCAAACAGGATGACAACTACATAATGTAGAGTTTGGGAAAAAAATGAGACTCTCTTAATTCTCACAAAAACAGGTATTAGAAACCATATACTTGTATCGAGGATTCTATGTGCTTAAGGCAAAAAACCAGAAAAATAGATCTGATAATTGATTTTCGTTGCTTATTATGAAGTGAGTGTAAAAGAATATAATTGCAAACATGCATGCAGTGTTTTTCTCTCTCTAGAAAGAACATCACCTTATTTGGCAAAATTACAAAATCTGTCTAACTGAAATGTGACTGGCCAAGCTAAAGTGTTTTGGCTAAAGGGAAGTTATGCTTTTTTTTCCTCTGAGGTGAGGAAAAAAAGCCAACCAGAAGAGAGTCTTTAAATAACATCACAGATTACAAGTAATTAAGAAAAAAGAGACATAGTCTAAACTTGCAGAGACACAAATAATTTCTCCCACACCTTCAAATTGTTTGGATGCTTATGTGTCCATGCCAGAAGCATAGCAGCAAACAAGTCTCCTGTTCCAACAAAGACAGCATCCACTTTAGGAGACTCCACTCGAATTCTTTGTGTCACCTTGGTACCATCTGCTTTAGCTACAACACAGACAGACAGTTAAGCAACACACCCAGCATTTAATACAATAGCATTTACTATAATTTTAAAACGATCACCAGATTTGAATGACTTTGTTGTTTGGAACATAAAGATGTTAAAGAGTATTGTAAACTTTGTACCAGCTCTTTTAAAAGGTGCAACCTTTCAAAACTTTGCCAAGTTGGGATAGCATTTACAACTTATATACTGTACATATCTCACTTAAGAGGGAGCATGTAGCCAGCACCTTCATTTTCACGAAGGATTGAGCGCCACCTATTTTCATTTAGACAGCAGCAGCAGCTTGCTCGGGAAACCGCATATTTATGGAGACTGCTGAATCTTAGATGGGGCATCCCAAACCATAATCTGGAGTAGCTCTGGGTTGCATGGAGGCACAAGAGCAGCTGCAGACATCAGTAGAGAATATCTGATCCATGTGCCATGTTGTAATCACCGTCAGAATGATCAGACTTAGTCCAGACCTGGCATATACTGAGCACTAAGACCCACTGACTGATTCTAAGTGGAATCTCTTTTAAATATCAAGACTTTTTTGATCTCTCAGCAGTCCAGAATGTGATGCCCACATTTAGATCCCTTAAATGGTCAGGGTAACGAGATCATATACTATCCCACATAACTATGCCTTTCTCAGGTAAAAACATCTTGCGACAGTCCAAACACACAGTGAATCTTGGTGACCATACAGAAGCAGATATAAAGAAGCAGCAGATGGACATTTTACAACCTACGAGGGGAGGAACGATCTGCTAATAGGACAATGTAACTTTTCCTAAAAGCATTCAAAACATTCAGAGTTCCTGTTTTATACCACTACTACTTATTAGGGCCACTACTAGGGCCTTTAACAGCCCTGATAAGCCTCATCAAGGTTTAACTAGATCACCTGATCTAGTTAAAGATGTCCCTGATTACTGCAGGAGGCTTGGACTAGATGACCTTAAAGGTCCCTTCCAGCCCAACACATTCTATGATTCTATGATCCTCCACCCATGCATCTTCTGCCCACTCGCCCAGAAAGCTCAGGCCCAAGTGCAAGCATCCTTGCCTGAGCTAAGTTGTAGGTGTACCTGTGTACAGCCCTGCTGTCCTGACTTACTGATCGGATTTCACAGACTAATCTCGGACCTGTCTTGTCTAACCTTTCTGTGATGATCACTGGACTGTCAATGCGACCTGTCTGCCATCCCTATCCCTGTTCTGCTCACCTTATCCAGACACTGTGGGCCTGTTGGCAAGACCAGTGCTCTCTCTCTGCCTGTGCTATGATCATATTCAGCTCCCAGCTTGTCTTCCTTCATGGAGCAGCCCCATTCTTACCACTCTCCGATATTACTGTAGGAGAAGGTCATTTAGGTATCTAAGCCTGGTGAAACTACTTTAAAGAAGTAACTGAAAGCACAGAACAGTTTAAAAGAAAGCACAGTTTAACAAAAGAGTTCATGACTTACTTTTTCTGTGGCTTCCCAGAGCAATTAGGTAGTCATTTCCTAGAGGTGCCTGTAGATCTGAGCTTGTGATCACCACAGTCTCTGGTCCCATGGCATGGAGCATATCCATTACCTTTCCATTTGCAAAAAGGCAGGAATCAGTGACTGCAGTGTGCATTGATTAAACCTTACATCATTCATAGCACCTTACTTTGGCATCTTTTGTAAAGAAAAAAAAGTTTCTATTCAAAGAATTCACTTGAATTAGGGAAATTAATCTGAAACAGGGGACTCAAAACACCCGTATTTAAATGTACACACTTGTTAAAATATACAAGCGTCTCTGTAGTATCTTTGGATGGTCTTCTGAAAAGAGTACTGTTTCAGCTGTGATCAGAACTTCTGTCTGCATCATGTTTTCAGAACATATTACCAAAAGAATAAGAGAACAGATATACAGACACATGCACATGAGCTGGCATCTTAAAACACTTGCTAGAAAGTCAATAACTGCAGTTCATGAAATCTTATTTAGCTACTATAAGAGTTAACAAAAACGAAGAGTTAGCGCTAAATCAGAGGCATAAGTATGTCTGTCTCAATCTTCTTCTCTGTTTCAAACCCCAAATTACACCTGCAATTATGTACCTTTGCAGGTATATTTCCACTCCGTGTGTTCCTCACTTAAACTCATTAATACTCTACTTCTGACATCACAATTGGTTGCTACAGAAGTGATTTTGATTTCACAGAAAAAAGAATGACTTCAATAATGAGTTTAGCATAAAACACCGATAAAATATTAATTCTCCCAGAAGAATTTAACTGAAAATCCTCTCAGGCTAGCTATGACTCATGAGCAGCTGAACGATAAAGATTTATTTCTGCTATTTTTTAATTCTCTATTGCTTTTCTTTCTTGTCTAAGCCTCCAAGTTTCTTCAACTGTCAGACCGGTTGCACAGACATCGGCTGGGTTTTAAAGAAGCAATAAATCCACCAGCATATGCTGGCATAATCAACCTGTGAAGTAACATTAAATTCTATTTCATTTCTCAGTCACAATTCCACAAGAACCTAATCACCAGTATTTCTAGTTGTAGGACTTAGCCCCTTCTACATTAATATTACATTGTATTTAATTTTTTGTTAGAAGACTATACTATCGTCACTACTCTTGCTAAAGAAATGAATGAAAGCATGTCACTGTGAAAAATCGATGACAGAATTCCTACCACCTCCAAAGCGGACAAATTCCAGCATGGATTATTTCTCAGGACAGACCTATATATGGCATGCAGCTGGGGAGACAGACAGATTAAAATATAATATCCTGCAAGCAACTATTTTTAAAATGTTTCCATTCCTAAGTATTCTTTAGAAGAGATTTTTTAAAACCAGACAGTCAGAAAACTAACTTGTAAAATTGTTTAGCACATGCCAACTCGCGTTTACAGCTGAAATATGCAAACCTAAAACTAATGGCTGCTCAGCTAAGTGTTGTTCTCAAGACTCTGGTTCCACTGGTGAGGATTAGGATAGAAGAATTCAGCTGTAGTTAGCAGCTAATGGCATGAAGCACAGTTTATCACCCTTGCCCAGCACAGTGGGGTAATGTAAAACTCAGGGGCGGGGGATTTAAAAGAGATGAGATCTTTGGAGCTGTTTCCTGCCCTGACGAGATGGCCCATCAACCCATGTTTCATGATGTTGCTGAAGGAAAAAAAAAAAAAAAACCAACAAACATTTGCGCTCACAGACCCCAGCTACTCTCCAGGGTGCCACTGCAGCTGCTGTTTGTTTAAAGATTTTGTGTTCCTTTGAAGTTCAAAACCAAACTGGAACAAATAACATCAGTCCATTATGAAAGCACTAGTCAATAAAACAAAGAGCTCAGCCTTTCTCAAGACACCAATAAAACCATATTGTTATTTTGTCCTTCATCACCAAGCCCTGTAGCTTTTTATTTTCTTCAGTTTGTGTAAAAGGGTAAATCCTTACACCTTAATGCAGTATACTTGGGGTCCGTCTATCACCTCTGTATGGTGATGACAGCAGCTATCAACACTGGATTTCTCTGTCTTTCACTGGGAAGTACCCGAAGGCCATTTCTCCCAGTCTGCTTTCTCATCTATGCAATCTATCCTTTTGCAACCCCTCTCAACCCCTTTGAGTAGGTCTCAACCCCTTTGAGTCAATTTAAGGAAGGGAAGTAGAGTACCAGCAAACAGCTGTCAGGAACAGATTCAGAGTATTCGATCAATCCTTATAAGAGTTTGCCAGTAAGCTCTCTTACTTGCAAACAGCCTCTGGGAGAATGAGAAGCTGCTGCCCCAACACTCAGCATTGCTGTTGCACGACTCACGTGTGGACAGCAGAGGGAGCGACTCACGCAGGTTTCTAATGCCCAGGGTCACCCGGGGATTTTCACCCCAACCAGTGTATTTCCACAGCGCTGGCAGCGTGTGGTTACTTGCCATGTGTGTTGCTGCTGCTACCCTTCTTACGCTGCCAGAAAACAAGCTCACAGAGTTCTACTCGTTATCACTGCAATGCCTTTAATCTGTAGTTCTTTCAGGAAGTTTCTTCAGAAGCCTGACACTAAAACAGAAAGTGTTTTGCGCCTGGAGTGCATGAGTTTTAATGATAAATGGAGAGAAAAGATAGAGGCCAAAGTGACTTCAAGGTTAAAGACAAATGGCAAACTGCAGCACTGCAGGCGGGAATATAAAAAGAGATCTTACACATCCTACCCTTTGCCTACTTACCTCTAAAGCTTCTTTTTCTGTCTGAATCTTCCTGCCCGTGAGTAACCTGAGAATGAAACAGAAATCTTAAAAGAGCACAAGTTCTCCAGGCAATGATTGCTTTGTTTACTCTTTGGAAGGAGGTAAGTTTGGACTGGCCTAAATGGTTTGTAGCTACGTGGTCTGCTCTATCAGGCAGCTGTCTTTCAAAGTTACGTACACACATACACAGTGCTTGTGAAGCTGCATCACATCAGTCCTAACCTGTCTCCTGTAGAGATCCCTGTATCATAAAATTCGCTCACAAGTGTCTTCTCTCCATCTCCCGTGTAGCTGCTCCCTCCCCTTAGGGGGACAGCCTGGCATTTATCACAACAGATAACCTCCTGACCAAGGAGTCACAGCTATGTGGACAGGATGGGTAGGAGGCATATAAATCCGTAACTCCTATGAGATGTTGGCATGGTGGTATTTCTGAATTTAACTTTGGGGGTTTGAGTCAAACTACTTCAGTTTTAATATTCTGACATATAATAAAAATATTCCTAGGAATGGGTAAGGACAGGGAAGAGAAAGAGGTATTTTTTCAAAACGCCCTAGAATACAGGCCTCTGGAGACAAGAAGTAATCATGAAAATGAGAGACCAGAGAAAACAAGAGAAGTCTTTTTCTCACATAACTCCCAGATTCTTTTATTGATTTCAATATGGAGGTTTGCTGAAAAGCACCACTTGAAAGTAACAGCAAAAAACCAAAACCCAACACATACATACATACGGCACTGCATTGGGACAGATAAAAGAATGGGTATCAGTCTCCCCTGCTTTTATCCATGACTTTATTTGGCTATAAAAGAAAGTAAGTACTTACTCAGCCTCAAACTGGTTAGGAGTAATTATATCAGCAACAGGTACGACTTTGTCCCTGTAGACTGGGAGGAGATCCTTGGGCACATACTAGGGGAGAAAAAACATCATCAAATATTGTCAGCAGCACCTGAGATGGGGGACTGCAACTCTCCTTCTCTCAACTACCATTCATGCTGCCACTGAGTAACCTGACAGCTCCCCACATACTGTTACGCAGCAGTAACTAAAGCGGCAGTGCATCCTCCAGCTGGTGACAGCGCAACCAACAGCCCTTCTTTCACTGGAGGCGATGGAAGCACCACTAAGCAGACAGGCCTAAACTGGCAGCATTAAAAGAAAGTGGTGCCTGGATGAAGAACTTTCAGGTTCCCTCTTACCAAGGTGACATAGCAGCATGAAGCAATACAATGTCCCACAAGGGGAACCCCCTTTATCACTTCCCTACCTCCAGAAGAAACTATATTGTTGTTACACCAACAGTACAGAGGCCCTTTTCTGCAGCAGTGTGTGCCCACATTGATTGTGTTGCATTTTGGGGCTTAGGATCAAGTAATGTCATGCTACGCTTTATTTTGCCACCTTCTATCAGTGCAGTATTTCTATATAGTGCACTATATAGCAGTGCTATACATCCATACGTGTGAATGGGAATCAAACTTGTAATTCGTTTGGTATAATTTAATCTATAAAGCAGTTCCGATAAGGACATTAAAAATACTTTGCTTGTGTTGCACCCAAGTCTAACAAAACGCTAGCATACTTTGCCACCTGCAGAATCAGCTCTTCAAGTAATGAGGGGCAATGCTCCCCTTTCTGCCTTTCTGTTCCATTTCTATCCCATCTTCATTAGGTAAATACAGGCCATCAGCAAAGGGAGATTGGTTATCTAAGCAAGTGACGTACACTAAGATGTAACAGGAGCCACCAGCCTGTATACTCTTCAGACTCAAAGCTGAAAAGCATCAGCTACTTTGGCACACACTGGAGCTTGGCTAGGAGTTCAGGGTAGATGGGTACAGGGCTCACCTTACCTTCCTGACTCTTACTGTAACTCAATTTAAGAAAACGTTTAATAAAAGTTCATTGTTTATTAGTAGCTGATATTCTCTGGAAGAACCCCATTTGCTAAATCAGGATTAATACCCCCTTTTGTCCATGTTTTATTTTCTCAGTTAGTCTCATAAGCTATGCAGGGCAAGATACGTGCATACACGTGCCCATGTGTTACTGCCTCCCATTCCAATTGTATCAGCACCAGGTGTAATCCCACCACAGTGTTGACACCACTAGGTGCTACCAGAACACCCGCCATACTGATACTGAGCTCAGTCATGAGCCACGGTGAAGCTATGATACCACAGGGACTCTGCCTTTAGACAGAAACGCAAGACTAGGTCACTTACAAACTAAGGCATTTAAAATAATGATTTTATTACTTTTTATGGCAGGAATGTGTTGGTGGGTTGCATATTAAATATTCTCTTCTTCCATCTACCTTATCTTCCACTCAAAAGACATAGGTAGGCCCATGGTTATGACTTCTCCCAAGAGCTAAAGCTTTGCAAGGTGCCTCTACAGCTGCTAGATCTCTGCCTTGTTAGAAAAAGCCAAGGACAACAAATATTGCAATAAACATAACACGAAAGAATAGAACACAAAAGCAATGGCAAATTTATTACGAAGTGATACTTCACATGATGTTATATGAGCAGGTAAACTGTAAAAAGGTACAAGGACAAAGAGGAATTCATAGTGCATGACTAGCTAAGGCAGGAGAAAACAAAATATTGTTATTGCTGATGCCTTCCCACATTGCACTTTTACTGAAATTATTCACTAGTTTTGATCAAAACCAAATGTTTCTTTGTCAGTGTGCAAGTCTGGTATTGGCACACAGAACCTTTCTGTCACTGATCACAGCCCAATGACTAACAGCTGTTGGATCGCACATGAAATAAGTCATCTTCATTTAGGTTCAAGTGCTATGTCAGTTCACACAATCACTGACAAAGCCAGCCAGGCTACTGGCCAAAACAGAGCTCTTCACAGAAGATGAGGGACTCCAGTGAGACAAGGAGGGGGAGCAAGGGGATATTTTCCTGAAGACGGGGTTTGTATTACACCTGTTCTCTCAGCAGAGAGTTAGAAATAATCCCAGGGCTATGCAGCCACCATTCTTCCTAGATACTAAACTCATTCAAATACAGAAAATTAAAATGCAAACTTACTTGATGCTGGGATCCAAACTACACTTCCGTAAAGTAGCTTAGTTTTGGTCTTTAAAAATTAATAGATTTTTACACATCTTTATATAGCAAATATTCACTATACAGAGAATTCAAGCAGATAAGTACTAACCATAGAGCCTTCTCCGTTCCATTTGTCACCCATCACTGGATCGCATACTGTAACAGAATAAATCTAGCTTTAGAAATGGGGTACAGTTATAGAGACACTAGCTGGAAGAAAAAGTTTTAGGTAACAATAGTGGCTATGTAACAGCACTGAGCACCTGATAGCTTATACACTCTCACAGCTCTTGCAGCACACTCAACCTGAAATTTTAACTGGTGGCTGCCAATTCTGAAACATGTGTTTAAGGTGCATGTTAAGGCCATATGTCTTAAACAGTTGTCAAAGGGTTGAAGCCACCCTCTCCTACCTGCTTCCATGTTATTACATCTAAAGGTGATGAGGATGAGAGGGTCTGACTGCTGGGAGTAAAGGGGCTTTTCTTACGGGAAACAGAGAGAGCCCTCCCCTACCCTCCTCATCCCAAACCTCTGGAATAGAAGTATGGTGGGGAAGAAACGTGGGAGAAGCTAATAGCTGTGAAGAGAGTCCTGTTTTTACTTCAGCACAAAGAGATACATGCCAAACATACACACCAAAATGCTGTATATACACATAAAAAAATTGTAGTTATTATGATGAAACAAGAAGAAAATCCCATGCCAAAGTACATAAACTCATACTTGGTGTAATAATATTAAGACACATTTGGCACAGGTTCTGAATCACCAGCAGTATTAACAACATATTCCAAGTGCCCTCAGTTTCAAAGCAAGGATGGAAACAATCTAGCCTTGTACTTCTAACAGGAATATTGTTCATTGCATTAAAAGAGCTTTTAGCAAGATAAAAAAAGAGAGATACATATCCAAAGGTTTCGAATCAATGTCCAATCAGTATTTAAGGAAGTTTCTGTGAGTAAAAAGAGGGTAATTTGGTTGAGATTTTAAAAGTGTTTTCCTTACATTATAATCTACTTATTAAATAGAAAGGATCTCAGAAGCGTAGCTCTGTTCTCACCATCTGACAACTTCCTTCCTGTTCTATACAGATAGATGTTTCTTTCTGCTCATACTCCAACAGTCTTCAGCTGCTTTCACTCACTAGTACAAGGCTCTGGAGAACCTGACAATGCAACAGTGTTAATAAAGGCTAAAACCAACAAAACCCAAGCTCACGAAGATTTATCTGCTGCATTTTTCTAAGTAAGAAATGTGTTAATTTTAAGTCAGATGTCACACCCAGCAGTATTATACCTTGCAAATCCTGAGAACCATTCTAGATGTTTCCTGACCACAGTTTACTGAATGTGAAGATGAACGGCTCAAGCCATCATTCACAGCTTTTTATCCCATTAAACCCCCACTGACTTTGCCCTGTCACTCTAAACGTTTTGCTCAATTCAAGCCTATGCTGGTTATGTTCAAAAGTCCTGAAACACTCAGAGAGTCAGGAAGGAAAAAGGAGAATCTTTTCTCACAGGTTTAAGGCTGACATGACACATTAATGACAGCAGTGCTAGAGTCTGTTGCTCTTTGAGTGCTCCTAGGTTATCTTAGCAGAGGGCACCAGAGTTAAAAGAGCCTTCGAGTTTAAGCTAAATTATGAAGCTTGTAAGGCACAGTATGACACTTCTTCTGCGATGTAACACGAAACTATGGCAGGGCAACACGGGAGAGTCTATCCTGCTTTTGACTGACTTGGAAATCAAGGAGAGGCTTCAGCTATCAGCACTTACAGCCTATGGCTCTCAACTACGAACACCAGCAGCCAGCTGCTGTTCCTCTGATACAGACCGTCAGTCCTCAAAGCACATTCTCCTTTGGATGGCATAATGCAGGAAAGATACCAAAAGCCCATAAGATCAGAAAGATAAAAAAGCAGCTCCCTTGACACTTATGCAATGCTGAAACGAAAACTTCACTGGAGCCTCAGCTGGTCCCAGCCTGACTGGAGCACAAGATGGTTGTGAAATGCTGGGTAACATCAGAACGGCGCTTTCACCCTAAAACATGAAAATGAGGGGCATATACAATGATGAAGCAGAAAGGATTGTAACACACATCCTTACCATACACTAGGTTAGAATTCTGTTGCTTCAACTCCTGGACAATATCCACCACCATTGCAAGAAATGATGTGTCCCTTGTATACCCTTTGGGAAAAAAAGATACTTTTGAAGTCTATTTTCATGAACGCCTTTTTTTTTTTTCCTTCTCCTTTTGGATAGAAAGGGTGCATACTTCTCATTCTTTGTAACAATGCATTTTTATAACAAAGGCGATTTAGTATTTCATTCAGGAATAATAGGTGGAAGACAAATTCAAACAGTGCTTGCACAACTACAAATATAACCTTAAACATCCATTTACTAAGTATGTTATATATGAAAGGTTCACACAACTTCAAAGTGCTTGAACAAATATAAAAAAAAGTTAGGCTGAAAGGAAAAAACATTCGTTTTCTTCAAAACATCAGTCCGAATCAGTACTATTTACCATGTAGTAAATAAGAAATATTTTAAATTCCATATACTTTTCTCGTACTCTGGTCTGAAGCAGGTTTTTTATTATTAATGTTGGTGCTAATAAAGTCCAACACATTAATGCAATGGAGAATTAATCTTTTAGAGCAATGGCCAATATAACAATTAAATTCCTATTTTTAGGCTTAGCAGCGAAATACGCTGGAAACAAGTTTTATTTCCAAAGCCTATATCTAAGGGCCTAATCACAATGCTAGCACCACAATTTTCTTATTTCATCATTAATTTCTTTATTTTATAAATTTTTATTTTTTATTTATGTTTTAACTTTATTTAAAACATTTATTAATTAATAATTTAATTTATTTTAGTTCATTTAATAGCATTATTTTTAGCAAGGTAGCTTCTTCAAACTTCAGCTTGAAAATGTCCGCTCTACTGAAGTATTTAAAAATACATTTTGGAGATCTTTTTATGGTTTTTTTTTGTTTGTTTGTTTGTTTTTGTTTTTTTAACCCGGAAAATAGATCAGTTCTTAGATGTTGTAGAGAAGTGGAAAAAGCATCTAAGATTTTTGGCCAAAATGTTTTGTCTTATATCTACGAAATGCAGATAATCAGTCGAAAAAGCCAAGCATAAATTTTTGTCTAAAATGACCTGTGATTGTGACTGGTTGAAAAAAAATATAGAGTATGATTAACATTATTGACAGAGATTTTAAAAAGAAAAAAAAATTACACTGAATTAGAGTTTCTCTCTTCCCTTGAGTGTTTTACTGTAGATGAAACAAATATATGATGATCTACAGGTAACTATCACAAGTGTTAACGAGGTGTTATTTTGTATAATCAGCCTAAAGATAATAATTTCTATCTCAGCCAAGGTATCTACAGTTATCAGACATACAATGACAGTCAAATCTCATCTGCTGACAAATTAATTTCAGTGTTTCAATAATCGTACCCAGGTTATTGGAGGTACAAAGTACAATTGAGCACTAAAATGAATGGTTGTTCCTGTTTGAAGAGAAGAATCTGCCCTGAATGAAAACAACTGAATTTTAAGTTCAGCCACAGTGCAACTGAACACTAAAACACCTAGAGTGTTATTAGATCTTAAGAAATTAGTGCCATTTCTACCCATGCCTTCTTTTTGTTCGTACTGAAAACGGCTTCACTGAATGACATTTTTAAACAAGCACGAATGCCACACCGACCCATCTACCCACAAATCCTATTTTAAAAAGCATGTTAATAAATATTCCTTTTTTTCCTCCAAAATTTCTTCTTGATGAAGATTTCTATTTTCCCTTCTACCATTTTTAATCTCTTACATCCGCTTTGCCAGTACCAGACAGTGACAGGAATGGAGTCGGTGTCACTTCCAAGAGTTGATAGCAAAATAAAAAAGGAACATTTCAGCTAAAAGAGTACTCAAACGTTATTTACAAATTGTGCATACTAACATCTCCTGAAAAGTCCTAGAATACAGCGTGCTTTTACTGGAAATGTCCTTTGTGTGAGTTATTTCAAGAAAAGAAAGGGTGTTTGTCTATTTCTCAACCACAAAGAACCCATTTACACTGAAGTGAATTTCTTAGCCTTAGTTAAGTCTAATTTCTATTTAGTCTCCTTTACTTTGAAGATATTCCCTGAAAAAGAAATGACAATAACTCTTCAGACATGCCATACCATTCAAACCAGAATGACTGCTTTGGGGTTATAATCCATACACTTAAAGTCTCCAGTTTTCCCTGTATATAAAGCACTTTCCTACATATGGAAGCCATGAAATCAATCAAATCTGGCAATATATTTCTATTTACCTTTAAAGAAGTGACTGTTCACGGCTATAAAAAATTGATACTGTAATCTAAACCAGATGCCCAGCTCTTAATGAGGTAGAATCCAATCAGTAATCTACATTTGAGAAGCAGGAATTGGATGAGAAGCAGTTTATAATAAAAACTGCACACAGAATCTTTTCTTTCTATAAAGCATTCTACAAGAAGTTCTCTTTGCCTGTATTTATAACCACTTTGCACTTAGTGGCAAGCAAGGGAAAACACTGCATAGTCATTACGTCCTGCAGAACTGCATCCACTCGGAGGACCTACATAGTAACGAGAGCAAAAAGAATCAAGAGATATGACAGTCAAAACCAAAGTCCAACCCTGCTTATGCTTTGCTCTCTATCCAAAGCACTACCACTTAAAGATCAAGTGGAAAAACCAAGGACAGACAACTGTGTATAAAACCTTGCTAGAGTACTGCAGAGTGCTAGTACTGCAAATTTAGGATAAAGGGTTAAACTGACGTCTTCATAATAAATTTAAAAATAATACTCTGACATTTCTCATCCTCTTTTTCAGTAGAGGCACTGCCAAAATGATAGTTAAGCCTGTAAATGACAGGCCTGTACAAGCCTATATACTATACAAGGGGATCAATTTACCCACTCAACAACAACCATCAGGCTGGCAAACAGGGGCTGTTTCAAACTAAACAGCGTGAGCAGTTGAGACTACAATATACAGATGAAGGAACAAGCTGCTCTTACCTGTGAGTACATAATCATACCGGTTGACCTTGTTCAGCTTAAGTCCTTCATATAGTTCATGAAGTTCATCTGAATTTAACACCTGACCCTTCCAGTGGGCATAACCTGCAAAGTAAATGCCAGATAATTTTTCATAAGCTAGATTTTCTATTTAGGATCACACACATTATACAATTGGAGGGACCGTATCAGATATTAGCACCAGAAAGCATTTCCACCTCCTCTTCTGTAAAACAGTGTTGCCGAATGAAAGCTGCTGTCAGCAGAACAGTTAGTGTGCTCAACAACTTCTTAGCAGTTCCGTTTCCCAAAGGAACTAGAGTGACTACACTGGAGTCTGAGACTGTCCATTTATCAGCAAATCTAGCAAAGCACACACAGGCTCCTGCAAGTTTTCCCATGGAGCCTATACAACTTTCCCTTTCCTGTGTGGAGGGAGACAAACGTATGTTTTAGACTTCACTGGAGGAGGGTGTCAGTATAATTTGTCATTTTATACTAAACAAAAAAAAATTAAAAAATTGACAGCTAGAAGACAAGCTTAAACAGACTTATGGATTTGTCTGGACACAGGCATGCAGCACTGCTGCACCCATCAGATATGGGACCTGCATTTAACAAATACAGTGACCACAGCAGAATGTTTTCACGGATGCTCTTTAAACATATAATGTCATCTGTCAGATTTTCTTCCAAAAATAGCAGTTTTAATGCTAAGGATCCTGGGGAAAGCAGATGAGTATCAGAAAGATGCTATAAAAAGAAAAATAACATCCAATACACTCTTATCCTTGAATGAACTCTAAGAATTACAAGCCAATATTCTTGGCTGAGAAGCGGATGAAGTGAAGTTACTTGTGAGAAGCAGAACTGATTTCAGCAAACGATGGACCAAGCTCCATAGCAGTCAATTTCAATGAGGGGGAAAAAAAAAAAAACAAACAACCAAAAAACTTCCTTGATAGACTCTAAACATTTGTTGAAAAATGTAAATGCACCTTGCACCTTGTCATCAAAGCCTGCCCATCTAGATGGTAGCCATCACTCCCTTGTATATGAGAATGAGTCTTCCTCCAGGATATTAGATGAAGCACCCACAATTTAACTCTTCCAATCTCCATAAATTCAGAGTTTGTCAAAAAGCTTATCTTTTTATTAACTGGAATTAGGAAAAGTGAAACATTAATAGAGATATCTTCTTCCATACCACCCCTGTGTGAAGACAATGGTGTTCTTTTTGTTTTAACTTAGGCTCTTGGAGTTAGAAAATTCTGTGATAAAAACTGTTGGCTTTGATTATCACCCTAAACTGTGGTATTAGAGTAACTGCCAAAAGGTGCCTGGAGCCTAGGATAAGCACATTTTTCAGTTTTCCTTCTTGTGAATGCAAATACACCCACAGTAGGGTGAGCAGATGGATCATTTTGTTCTCCTCGGCTCACGAAGGCCTAGTCTCTAAAACATGATTCGCTGCCAGCTGGCTGGGGGACTGACTCACATCAGCCACGACAATGCTCTCCCTAGCAAATGCTTTTTAAAAAAGCCTCTGTGACGAAACGGACAAAGTGAGGGATTCATGTATGTTAGGGCTGTAGTTTCATTGCAGAACATAGTGATATTAAAGTAGCAACGCCTAACATCTAGGCACACGTCCAGCCCCGAGTATATGAGAAACTCTTGACTCCAACTAACTCAAGTATTCAACTTATTTAACACACTTGCAGCTGTTTGTTCTATCACATTTGCAGCTTCAGAGAGAAATAATCTGCCCTCTCCTCTTCCTCAAATCTCTACTTCTATTAGCACTGCAAAGCCAGTCCATACAAGGACACAACGGAGTCCTTTTTAATTCTGTTGTGCCCATCAATGAAACTGAGTGCAGTTTTCACCCAGAATCAAGGTCAGCTGGCAAAAGAGAAGCCATTCATCTTACACATGGCCATAAAAATAACTATGATAGATTGTCCAGACAATCTAGATGCTCTTGGGAGCTATTCCTAGAGAAGGATCATAGGAAGATGAAAGCTCATCTTCCTATGTCAGGAACAGCCAACGCACAGGGTCCACGTTACACTAATCCTCCACTGAGGGAGGGAAATAAATATAGAAACAACTTGTTAGGTAGCAGCCCAGCTTAGCTCATGAATTGGTAAGTTACCCACATGGGGCAGCGACCTTATCTGAACTCTGTAGCAGTGACTTCCAGGGGTATCTAGGGGATCCTTTTTACCACCTGGTAACACATGTAATACAACCTAAAAAGCCCCAGGCAAGCACCAGCTATTCAGACTGAAGAAAAAGGGCAATGCCTTCACTGGATGTGCAGAGCAGTGATTTCACTAGGAGCTGAATTATGTTTGAGTAAGAAGAAACAAACAAAATCAGAACTGACAGCAAGACGGAAACCACCCTAAGACCCCTTCCCCAGGGAAACTTCACGTCACCTGATGAATAAGGGGCAAATCCCACAATCCTGCATTTATCCTACTCTCCTGGTGGAACATACAACCAAAAAGCAGCTTCTGTAGAGGGACAGAATAAAAAGCCAGTTACTCATATTCAAAAAGGGTTTCACTAACTGAAGGGTGGGTACCTTGGGGTCCCAGGAAGAGGGAGAGGGACTATCTTGAAAGCAGAAAGTCAAAAAATCAAGATAGATACTGTGCGGTCAGAAAAACACTACATAGCTCTGAACCCAAAGCTAGTTAGCAGGGAATGCCAACAGCAAGCTTAAACATGTGAGGTCCAACCGGCTTTAGGGAAAAGCATTAGTTGTTGAAGTTAAGGATGATAACGAGGAATCACTGTCTTCCTCAGCAAGACCTAAGAACTCAGCTGGCAGTGAGCACATTCAAAGGCCCAGAGCTGCCTTGCAAGACCTAAAAGAAAGTCGGATTCCTAGAAATGTTATCCCTACGCCTACAACTCTAAATATGAATATATGAAAAACAGCAAGAGAAAACTTAAAATCTTGTGCTTAACTGTCCGCTTAGTATAACTCCAACTCTGCAGTAGTATTTCCACTGTGACACTCAACAATACAAAAGTTCAAAGTCTCACACTACGTGGCTATTTGCACACCTTATACAGGAACCACAGCCAAGAAAACTAAAGAATGAGTTTCAAGCTTGTACTTGGCAAAACAACCGCATCTCATTTGGAGACTAAAGAGCTGGTTAGGCATAGCAGATGGATCAAATTAGTACTCCCTTATCTTCCATATTAAGGTGAGATCTTGGCTTGTATTTTCTACAGAGGAGGAAAGCTGAGTCGTCTTTGTTTTGGTTACAAAACCACCAAATAATTCCCCCTCAGTGCTGAACAGACTGAGAGAGCAGAGAGAACACGGCAAATCATGATACACAGCTCTCAAACTGCATTTGGCTCAAACTGACTGCATTAGTCTCCCAGATTAGTAATATTTTTAAACACACAGATGAACATAAATATTTAAACATTTTAAACTCCTTCTCTTTATCTGTGTTATGGCCTTTTATTGCACTTTAACATTATATATTTGCTTTTAAGCAGATAAGGGAATGAAAAACAGCTAAGATATGACACCTTAGTCACTTATCCCTCTAAAACGATAAACGTATTCATTAGCCTCCAAGGAAATATCTTGGTTCACCAGTATGAAAAAGAAAAAAACACAACCAGAAGAGGCAGCTAATACTGCACCCAAGATGAATTTACATACTTTTCTTTCTTTCCTTCCTCCATTGGTACACTTTTTTTTTTTTTCTCCTTTGGAATGTATTTATAAGCTTCTTAATTACTTTCAAAAACCAGGAAAACAGAAAAGAATAAAAATCCCAGGCATACCAGAAGAAAAAAAAATAAAACAAGAAAACAAAACTCAAAACAAACTACCATTTAAGTATAGCAAGGCATCTAAGATTTCTTTGTTTTCCAAGCCAGAACATTCTGTTCTGAGGTTTGAGTTCCTCCTGTGGTGCTCCTTGCAAAACTATTCCAAGTGGTTTCAGTAACCAAGTATTTTACAGTGGAAAAAGGAAAAAAGATCCAGTGTTTAAGGCACATGATAGGCAGGCAATCTGGTCCTAGCTGTGCCACAAAATCCACATGCAAACTCTGGCAGAAAACCTGTCAGGCACGAGTGGAGATCCTTTTGTCCCACATTGCACAGGTGTGAATGACTGCATATGGGCGGCAGACTGTGAAGAATCACATCAGAGAGACATAATTTCTTATGTATTAGACTTAACAGCCAACCCAACCACCCACTAAGTGGAAGTCCAAAAGTGCTTCGCTTAAAAATAAAACAAAAAGGAACAGAAAAAAAACCCCAGGCTATTTGTTCTGGAGCAGTTTCAAAGGTGGGATTTGGATGGCAAATTAAATACATTTTATGCTTACCATTAACCTACCAATTAAAAACAAAAATGTAAGTCACTGAAGAATTAAAAATGCACCCCAAATAAAATCAACAATACATTAAAAAAAAATGTGGATTTTTATTTTTTGCACATCAGACTATGGGATGCTTCTACAAACAGCACAGTAAAATAGAATAAAAAGCACAGAATCTCTTGTAGGTTGCATGACAGCTTCTTTTATTTGTACATGAAGCATGATACCATTCAAGGGTGAGTCACTCTAATCATAAAAGTTCCTCACCAAGCAACACGACAAACTGTTCTCCCAGGGGGACTGATTTAAAGCACATTTTCTGAATTTCAGGATTATCAGAGACTAAAGAAAGCTGAATTTTGTGAGGAGGAGTCAGCAGAAATAGGCCTGTGGTGTCTTACTAATTTAAAAACGGGGGGAAAAAGCAATAGTGATTCACCAAAGAAAGCCTGTTAGTCTTAAATTTTCCTTGCACCAAGACCATGTTTAAAGACAAGGATGGGGAAAGAAAGCAAGCCATGTCCAAAACCTCACACACTTTGCTACCTGTGCCCCCTCTGGTATATCACATTCTTTCAGAAACTGGAGTTCATCGATTTTGAAGGAAAAATTTGCCCTTTGGCTTTAATGATGATCCCAGACAGGGTTCTTGTAAGATCTTGTTCTTGTAGGAAAATCAAGTTATCTTCTCCAGTTCATCCAGCACACCATTTCTGTGTATTGCAGCACTGCTCCAAACACAAGTCACAGCCCAACATGGCAGCTTCTGTTCATTAATCCCTGCAGTGGCACAGACGGCACATACATTGATTCGCGGGTACTAGTGCAAGTTTGTGTGTGGGTATGAGTAAATGGTCAAACTGGGAAAAGTCTTCGTATGAGGACATCACATGTTCTTAAGTGCCCCTCTCAAAAAGGAGGTGCAAAGCCATTGGGCTTAGAATCTATCGTTCAATTTAAGAGAGCATAGAAAGGATTTAGTTGATAAACTGCAGCCTTAGAAAACTAGACCTGTCATAAAAGGGAATATGTACCCTTCCTTTCTTTTCCATTCCTTCATCTTTCAGCCAAATGACCAATATTTCTAAATATAATCTCCTTTTACTCATGCTTGGTAAGTGCCAAACACTTACCATATTGTGATTTTTTTCTGAAAGCTCTGCTTCCCAAAATCATAAGGTTGTGCCAATCTTTGGGAGTTTTTAAACACATTTACTAAGAATATCAAGATTACAGAAAAAAAAAATAATAATGTGACTCCTAAACACCAGGAGACAAAATTCCAAATAATTTAAATATTTTAAAGACTCGTGATCTTTGAGACATTTTTGATTTTGGGATGTTCACTTAGGCTGGGGGGTAGGGAGGGGGAGGAAATCACTAATTTATTGTTCCTTCTGTTATCTTCATTGTCTGCCAAACCTTGAATGAAGCACTGGTAACCTTTCTCCAGCTGTGATGCTATTAAAAAAAAAAAATCTTCCTTCTTTTCTGTTTTAAGAACCTGGTCTTCCTATTGGTAATGTAATTTTCTTACCTTCAGACACATTCAGTTTATGGTACAATAAAACCTCTATTAAGCTCTTTTAATGCCCTAGAAAGCTGATTTAATATTGAAACCGAAAGCCAACAAATGACAGGCGCTCATTTATTTTGAGCACTGAGTTATTTCACTTAAAATAATTTTTCTTCATTTCTGGAACATTACAACAGTTTTACCCAGCTGTCAAAAACTAAACAACAAAAACATCCAAACTCCAAAACTAAATACATTAAAGAAACATAAGTCACATCTAAGTATCTCTTAAAAACATGAGAGAACCTTTGTACTGTGCCAAAGGGCACAAGCAAAATAAGCAGCTTTTTGCCTCACACAGGAAATACCCCCACTCCTTGTTTAATTATTACCTCTCTCGTGCCCTTCTTCAACAAGCAGAAATGGCTTTCTAGCTACCTTTGAAACATTCATTTCTTCTTCCCAGGATGACACTAAATTCCTTCCATCATAGGAACTTCTTGTAACCCTTTGAAAGCTGCGTGGAGCTCAACATAGAAAGAGAGGACAGAGGCTTCCTGATCTGCTCTCTGTTCTGAAAATCAGCAGTTTATTAATAGAGCTGTACCTGTGAGATACTAGAAAAGTATCTCAACTTTTGCTCTTTTTTTTTTTTTTCTTTATCAGAAAAATTTTTTGCTCTTTTCAAAGATGTTAAAGTCAGAATTTGTTCCTGGACACCCTTAAAATTTCTTTATCTAGAGTAGATATCTTCTCAAACAACCATCCATCACAGTAGATGTGTCTCTATTGATTCAAAAATAGCAAGTCACTAGGAGCTCCTTTATGGGTGAAAGGTACTGCTAAAATAAACATGAACTTCATCTTTCTTTTGAAAAATAAAGTCCTCTAGCACTGTGAGTGTTAGGAAGTCTGAAAAGTATTATTGTGACTGCATCATGTTCAGGCTTCGAACCCAAATAAAAATACACCCGAATGTATTAACACAACCACCCCCTTCCTCCCTCCAGAATGTAATTTTAGGATACTTGTGAGCCATCTGGGTGGGCACATAAAGAGAAGAAACACTGCATCTAGCTCAGTATTCTTCTGATGTTTGGGTTGGTAATATGATTATGAGTATCATAGGGCCATAATGCACAGCAAACAGTACTGAAGACTCCCCCGTTCACAGGCCTGCCTGTGTAGATGGCCACATTTGTGTTATTTCACTGAGTTAATTCCATTACTGCTTAACAAAAGAAACTCGCACTCTGAGGTATCAGAAAAGGACACTACCATGTCATGCCCTAATCCAGACTTCTGATACACTTGAACCAAAACCCGAAAATTACATTTCTATCCTATATCCTGAAAATGTGAGTGAAAACATAAGACCTGTCTCTTCTTTCTACTGTCACGTTATGAGGGGAGCCACATGTTAAGTAGAGCTCAGTGACTGTGGAGTGGTATCTGAAGACACAGATAAAATTTTACCTGTGTGGTTTGAAAACTGGACGGAGTTCACCGTATCAACTTCAAATCCCAAAACCTGTAACAGAACACAGGAATATTTCTTTTACCAATACAGCTTTGTTAAAACATTATCAATATCATAAAACACAAGAAAGGATTCTTATTTCCCAGTACATATTTAAAAATCTTGAGCACTGTTTAAAGTGAAAGCTGAGTCAACATACATGCAACATAAACAAACAACACAGTACCGTGCTATAGCAGCAGCCATGGAACAAAAGCGACACTGGCAACAGCACCAGAAAAAACAGAGCTCTGGATCTTCAGGCTAGAGTTCATCTGGGGATAAGGGCGGAGATGCTGGTCCAGCAGCAACCACAGAAGCCTTGAAGAAAGCCTTGGACAGCCTTTCTTGGCAAGAAAAGCAGTCTACACTTCAAAGTACTAAATTAATGCAAAATACGGAGGGAGGATGCTGTTAGTACTCCAGAAAGCCAATCTTTCTAAAAGGAGGACAGAAGAAACTTAAAAGGGATCAACGTTATCAGCCACGCTTGGATGTCACAAGCAGTTGCTTTACAACTAAAAGATAATAGAAAGAAATCATGGAGAATTAATTTGATTAGACAATCAAAGGGAGAGAGCTCTTAAAAGCACAAAGTGAAAAAAGCCTAAAGCATGCTCGAAAAGCCACTTGCCACCTTGTATTACCAGCAAGCCAAATATCAAAATATCCAAGAATTTGCTAGTGCAATCAACAAACACGTTACTGTTGCCCAAAACAGAGAAATATTATGAAAGTAAGAGCATTGAATCAGGAGAAAACTAATCAGGATTTTTAACCTGACAATACCTGCTTAATATCAACCAGCATTGCTGGTTGTTCAAGCCATTTTTAGACATTTTTATCTACCACGAAAGAAATTGTAAGGCAAGTGTGACATAATGGTCTGACATTTAGTATTTGCTTCCACATTCTACTTGCTCTGAGTAAGAATTCTCCTCAAAAGACGAGCTGCTATATATGGCTGAGTGAGTCATACCAGGAGATAACAGTAATGATGCATCACTGTTTATAATCCACTTTCAGGCAATTTGCTGGGAAAGGGGGAGCGAACAGTCATGTTTTTTGCCAGTCACGTTTTTCATCGAGATGCACACCTCTCTCTCCCTTTTTATCACAAAGGCAACCCCTTCAAATATATTAAAAATCTCTAGGTGTATGGTGCTAGACACTAGGTTTTCCCTGTGCATGTACTTCCTCTTGCACATGAACGCCGTTAAGATAAGCCCCTTATTTCAAACCCTGAGCTGTTAGAAGATGGAGATACGTGCTGCAATGGGTAGTTCCTTCTGCCTGCAGGTGCCGTATTTCTGTCATTCTACAGCTTAGAGCCCTCACAGGTCTTCACAGGGCAAGTCTATTCTTTCAATATATAATAAAGGTTTCCATTAATTCCTAATCAGAAAGCAAAGTAATTTTATGTTAATGACACACAGACTGGTGAGCGCTCTCAGCCTGATCAAGTTAAAATTAACCTCAGCTTCCGTTCTCACCCCAGTTTCTTGTTTCACCTTGGTGGATTTTATTTTCAAGACCTGGGAATTAAAGGGGTAAGAACACAGCAATACTGTTATGACCTCGACCTTGACGTTTGCACATACTCTTCAAAGAAATAAATGAGAATACTGCCTCTAACCAGACTGTCATCCCATATTCAGTTCCCCTCCCTGCAATCAACAGACCTAACAAGTTCTTATTTTCTTCAAACATCTTGGCAACAATTGTGAATTAATCTGTTTCTGTGCAATATTTAGATCATGTCTCTACAACTATTTTAATACCTGACACTACAGAACACACTTACTATGATTTAGTAATTAGCCAGGTTTACACTTATTGCTTTAGGGAAAATGAGCATGCCCAACTGCTTGTAGGGAGGGCTGGTTTGTAACGTAGATAAGCACTGTACCAGCTGATGGGCACCAGAAAGAACACCCTTTCTTTACTGTCTCCACCAGCACTAGCTGTCGTTTGATTTTTCAATGAGCTTTGCTGTTGGATTAGGGGGTTTTTTTATTTGTTTTGGCCAGTTAATCTGCTTCAACCAGCAGAAGGGAAAATAGGAGGGCCACCTCTCTTAGTCACAGCTAGGTGTCAGGTTAGCTTAACAGGACACTTGGGAAAGAGAGTTAAAGTGCTTTTGAATAGTTGAGGAAAAGGCACAAACAGCTCAAATTCAGCAAGGGAGCTTGATATTCCCACTTTTCTCATTGATGCGAACAGGCTAAAAAGCCTTTAAAGGTCTCCATAATGATCACTTAACAGTGTTAATCTACTCTGTCACAGTCACTAATTTGCCCTAAAGTTTGTTTTGAATAAACGTACGTGACAGTAACTTAAGACACCTAATTACACAATTCTCCAAGTTCTGATTCAACCCTCAAAATAAGCCAAGGTTCCTGTGCGTCAAGGAATTTCCTTTTACAAAGATTTCTATCAAAACAGAGAATAACTGAAAGATATAAAATGTCATTTAAAAAACAAAGTATAACTAGAAAACATAACTAGTACTACCTTTGAAGTGAGAGCTACAGATGTTGAGGTCTAGGCTTAGCATAAAGTATTAAAATAATAAAAAAGAATGTTGAAGTCAAGTTCCGCCAATACATGTTTGCTACCAAGGCAAACTGTATTGAAAAGTCTCATGGAATTTAGTCATCAGTATAAGACCTGAAAACACTGTTTACTGAAGTGCTAAAAGCAGCTTTTGACAGCAATCATCTCTTCTACGGCTACAGAGAAAATTCTGTCTTAAAATGAACTCCACAATCCAAAATTAACAACTTGATCATTTAAAGTGGATAAAGAAACGTTATCTTCCCCCTTCATCCAACGATTAAAAAACAGTACTAGTAACCTCACATATCAAAAGGACCATACATATCAGAAACAGTTTCTGATGCACTGAATGATGGGTAATACCTTCCCTGCTTACAAGGGGAACCATATTCAAAAGATTTCTTGTTACATCTTTTTAATATATATCCCTATTTTTAATTTATTGGGCAGAGCTAACTAAAAGCACTGATTATGAAGATTTTTTCAATTGAATTAAAAAGCTCTACCCAAAACAGATGTTAAATAATTCTTAAGTGAAAGTTAACTTCCTAATTAGAAATACATCATTTTCATACATACGGACATAGAAAACTGAAATCAGAGCAAACTTATTGAATCAAATAAATCATACAAAATAAAGAAAATCCCTCTCCCGTATTTGTACACAAAAGTACCAGATATCACACGAATTATGCAATTAGCTGGATATCAACAATTTTTTTCAACGTTATAAGCCAGTAAGAATTAAACTTCCCTGTGGAAAATTACTAGAAAGTACAAATTCAACACGGGACTGAACTCTATTTTGTATCAAGTTTCTTGCTTGTTCATATGAAACACATTTAAATTACTTATTTCAATTCATGGATTTAAAATCAATCTGCTGCAGTTACTGATGTTTCTTCTACATATAGAAACAAACCTCATGTTTCTGAAGTAAATACATATATATATATGTGCCAGTTCAATTGCCACCTCAACACCTTTCCTTATTTCATGAGCAATCAAAATGTTGTAATTCAGCAAAGACTGCATGTGAAATAGTAAATAAAGTGAGATCTATACGGTAGTTTTGTAGCGTTCAGTCAACAGAGAACAAATTCAAGCTGGTAATGGTTTATCACAGTTCACTGAAGCACGCAGTTGTCTCTACGCTTTGCTCAAAAAATACAGGTGTCACTGCGCCAGGTCCCCCCATGTGACAAATGCCTTTATTGACATACTGACAGTTTCACCTTATATCCCTTTGCACCATCTTTCCCTTTGCTTCCTGAATTTCTTTGCGTATCGGTCTGCTCCGTTTGCAAAATAACCCAACTTCGGATATTAAAACTGCCATTGTTCAGTGTGTGTATACACATACTTCTTCCTTGCACCCATGTAAATAAACTGAAGGAAATCACTCCACTTGGATTTTGCCTATGTCAGAAGTAATGCCTTCAGATCCCATTTGATTAGCGCGAGGACTGAGCTCACTAACAAATGCAAAATAATGCTTTATTTATTGCTTCTCGATACCAGCTTGTAAATAGCGTATTCCTGATGTTACTTTCCCTGTCCCCTATAGAAAAGGTCCTGTGGCGATAGTCCTGCCTCTGGTTTTGGAAATGCAGGCTACAGCAGACATTCCACAAGTGTCCAGTGCTCCAGCTGCCAGAGACCACAGAACTCCTACGTTACCTTTATCTCCTGTTTTGGATGATCTGGTCTTTTACAGGCCCTCCAGCAGAGAACAATGCCCAATTTCCACGCTCTCCCTTTGCTATCATTCTGTATAAACATCATTTGCCCACAGAACTGCAAATTCCAGGCAAATCTAAACCCATAGCCAGTTTAGATATGGATGCTAAGCGCTCTTCAAAGGAAAAAAATAATTCTCTTAAAAGACAGTTCATCTTAAATCTCTCAGCCTCAAGTCTAAGCACATGTCAAACAATGTTCTTCTTAAGAGCCAAATTAAGGTTGCCTGTATCATATCACACCATGACATTTACTCCAATTGAAGTCTCAGAGGAAAATTGGCGATTCCAACGTATTTTTTGAGTCTCTTCAAGGGAAGGAGGCAGAACTGCTATATTTCTAAAAATAAATCACAAAACATCAAAACTGAAGGAGTTCTGTATCGGAAAGGCAGGGCTAGCAGGTCTCAATGACACATTTCAGAAAAACACTTGGAAGATTAAATCAAAATACACAGACTAGAGCAGAATGTGTTTGAAGAAACGGCTAGTATGAAACACATACACCAACATCATGCATGAAATCAAATTGGGCTTAGTTCTTCCTCACAAGTAACTGAAGGAAAGGGACAAATGTCATATGGTTCCTCCCAGAGTGCAGAAAGCGCTGCCCCAGCCTTGCAAAGAGAAGGTGCATCACCCGTGCAGGCACCTAGTCTACAAAACTATTAAAATGCACATCTTCAAACTAGCAAGTGCTCAAGGAAAAAAAAAATCAATACTAAAGAAGGGAACAGACTTCAAAATACATGAACAATCTCTAAAGGTGTTGGGTCTTCTTGGAAAACTGGACCAACAGCCTAGTTTTCCTAAAAGCAGCACAGAAGTAATTTAAACTTATATCTAGTCACCAAGCCACAAATAAGAAGCCAAAAAATGGTTCTCCTTCAGAATTCAAATTCTACAAATGACACCAACTGTAACAACCTAAAGATCTAGACAGACAGAAAATGTCTTGGGTTATATATAGGGCTAGATCTCAATTCCGGTTCACCCCTAAAAGTGCAACCTTTTAGACTATGACACTGTTAACACATGAAATTAGAGCTTTGTTTAAAATTTACAGTCTCTCTTCCTCTTCCTTACAGAAAACATTTAAATCATACATATACTGAAACACGCTGCTACATCACCACACAGAACTAGTACCTATGTTTGTTAGAAATGAAAGATTACAAACATGCGTTTCCTTCAAGAGGACAGCCTAAGTTGCGCCTGTTATGTAAAAGGGGAGGACTGTAAAACAACAAGAGAAAGAAAAGTATTCCATGTTATGGAAAATTGTGCGTGTAGCAACACAGAAATTCACAGGAAGATTTTTAAGCAAATGCAACATCTCAAATTCAGCTTTAACGATTGCTAAGCTTTAAGTTTATAATTGTATAATCTATATTATGTGCAAATGGTCTGGAGACAAATAAAAGTACACATTTTTATCTCCTAGTCCTATTTGATATTTGATGGTTAACACCACTTGAGATGGAAGACTGTAACTTCGAAGATTAGCTCTGCCTCAGAGTAAATATTAGCATAAATTCTCATTTAATGATTTTATTTTACTCTGAGAAATGCAAAAAGCTGTTACTGAACTGCTTCTGTTTAAAATTTGTATTGCAGCCTTACTATGCTTCTTCAGGGAAAAAGATACATTTTCAGAAGCATCACACACTTTATAGTACTCAAGAAGTTCTTTTTTCTTGCTTGAACCCAGTTTGGGGAAAAAAAGTGTTTTTCTTTTTAAAAAAAGATTAATATCTTAAATCTCCAAAGTGTGCAAGAAAAACGATCACTTGAATTACACGAACTTCTGAACTAACTGTTTTATTGCTTTCCTGGGTACTAAACATTAGAAACAAAGAAAATAAACAATTTCCAATGCATTATATGTATATATTTAGAGAAAGAGAGGTTTGGGGGGGGGTTGAGAGAAATGCTGTGGAATTGCTGTCCTTTGTGGTTGTCAAGACCCAAGAGGACAAAGCCCTGAGCAACCTGGCCTGAACTTCGTGCTGGACTCAGCTTTAAGCAGGAGGCTGGACTAGGAACCTCCCGAGGCCCCTTCCAGCCTGGGTCACTCCGTCATTCGATGATACTGCTACATACAAAATACCTCAGGTTTACCCATTATAGAAGTCCACGTGTAAAATTACATGAAATGTCATCACCCATTACCCATCCTGAAGTTCTGGTTATAAGGATAAAAAACAGTGGTATGGTGTGTTTACACTATTAACCAAGTCAGCTTTATCAGGAAAGATAATATATCCTTTGCTGTTAAACAGTGGACCAATTTAGCTGGAATGTTTGAGTTTGTACTTAATTTAGACAACCTTAGAGTACAATGACCTAGTTCTGCAAGAATGAAATTCAATTAAAAATACCTCTCTATTCTGCAGCGTGGTCAGTACGTATTTTCCTCTTCAGGCACCGTGTTTATGCCTCTGGTGACATTTCATTTTAAGGTTTGAAACTAAAACCACAAAGCAGTACTGCAGCTCAAGTTAGAGGAAAAATCTGGAACAATGGGTGAAAGGCAAAATAAAGGGGGAAAAAAGGCAGTGTGAGGAAGAAAAAAAGACTATATAAAAGCAGACTTTGTAAACTGCATATATGTTTCTTCCATAGTATGTCCCTTGATACACGTTCATAGGTTGCTATCTATATGTTAGAAAACAAAGCTGAGACCTCCATCCAAACTCTCCAGTTCCTTCAAAGTTCTTAATTTTGGAAAACGTTGGCTTTACCATACCAGAACACATCAAAACCAAATTTTCCCAAGTGAGACCACAAACCAAACTGTTTGTAAACCACAAATCCAGGGAAAATATCAGAGGCTGAAGTTGCAACCCAAGCTCAGCCAAACATTCATACAAATTCTTTTATTGTGAACACAAGGTACCTGATTTCTTATATGCATAATTAGAGCTTCACACTCAGATCTGGGCTACAAACATGCCATAGGTGAAAATCTCTCTATGTAATTTGTTTGTTCACATCTCTAAAAGGTGAGTTTATCACCAAGGGAAATGCAGTTTCTTGAATAAGAAGAAAGAAGGAACAAGATTCTGCTAACCTGGAGAACATTTGAGACTCCACTTTTGAAAGGAAGATTTGACTTTCACCCATCTAGTTCTCCACAAAATAAATGCAGCATTGTATTATAAACACTAACTTCCTTGCACTTCCAACTCTTCTGCTTTGTAGAAAGATACTCGCTTTATGAGTAAAGTTTATGGAAAAAAGGATGACTTTGTTTCAATTAATATGCAAGTGATGAACCATCCAAGCCAGATATGTCCTGTCCTTTGTGCCAATGGATGGTAACAGACTGATGAATTAAGAGCAAAGTAACAGCAAATATTAAGAATAGTGAGAAGAAGGTTAACACAGACTGGACAAGTGAACCAAAACCATCCAGAGAGAGCCTAAAAAGGCAACACGGTGAATTATGTGCAGGATTTCCAATTAAGGATTCAGGTATGTAAACCCAACTGTGTTACTGATTTGTTTTCCTTTTCCAGGCAAGATCATCACACAGGTATATTTTCATAAACAACCACTAATTTCAGCTGCTTTCCTACTCAATGACTACATTGTGATGCCTAGGAATGATCCATGAAGTCACGAACCCAGGCAGATCTCACTGCTTTCACTTAGATGTGATCGTCAGGCTTGTCTTTATTGCAAGCTGGCTCAGACTCTAACCTAGGCTCCACTAAAATCTCTTGCCTGAGTTTAGACTGATTGTCTCTGCAGAGAAAACATGTCCTTGTGGAGAGCCTGAGAAGCAAGGAACCATGACAGATATTAGGATGTTGTTTTAAACTAGTTCTAAAAGAATACATTACCCTCATACCTTTTAGTGTAGGCACTCATCCTCCTGGTAAAAGCAAGCAGTTAGTGCTACTGAAGGATTTCTCAGCTAGCTGCACTCTTGATCAAGGTATGTAAGTTCTAAAGCACAAGAACCTGTAGCGGTACTACAGATTTCAGTGACAGAAGTGGTAAAAAAATAAATGCTGTTCTGATTACTGCACATTTGCCTCCTTAAAGCATTAAAAATATGTCTTCATACATTCCCGTGAACTGGACAAGTGTTAATGCTCATGTGAAATCATATTCTCAGTAAACAGTGACAAAGGCAGGACACCATTACTCTGCAAAACATTGCGCTTAAACTAGTATTACTTGAACTCAGGTGTAAAAGCCAACGACCTGTTCTTCACACACACAGTAAGAATACAGCTAGGGACAAGACACTGGTCCTTCCCCAGCTGCCAAAGAACAGCTTTGGGAATTTATGCTGTGCAGAATCAATTATACTGCATTATATGTATTCTATCTGTGTGCTGCCATGATCTGTACAGTACAGTATAATACTTGTAGTCTTGTACTTTGTTTTTCAGAACACAGACCATGCCATCTGCTGCTGCAACAACTATAACAGACTCAAAAAACCTCTATTTTTCTCCACAAATTAATGGCTTTTTATGGAAGCCTTCCAATATACTTAAACCAAAATGTAGTGTTTAATTTTCAAAAGTTAATGGAAGCACATGACAAGCCCAGGGGCTCTACAGAAAGGAAAAAAAAAACAAAAGTCTTCAGTTTCAAGAGCCAGTCAAGCTTTCCAAGTAATGGGGAAGTGCTTTGATTTATATCATTTAAAGCACGCAATAGCATTTAAAAAAAAAAAAAGAAATTAATCTTTAAGAGCAAATACTGTATCTTTAATATATATACACACAAAATACAAATAAACACACACATGATTTTTTACTAAGCTTAAGAACATATAAAGTTTATCCCAACACAAACATCTTAACTGTAACTATGAATTTTAATTAACATAGTAAATAATTGCCTAATTCCAGTCTTACTTCTCTGCCTCCACAAACACCGTTAACGTCAGGAAATTGCACAACAAGGTGAGGTGGCATAAGGTACTTGAATAAATGGATCTGGGCCAAAAAAAGAAGCTAAAAGCAGACAGGTATACTAACAGAGTGTATCTGGTGCCCCATGCAAGGGGAAAGCATCTCAAAAGTATTAACCGCAGCCCACATACCTCAAACCAGGACACAGAACCACAACGTCTGTACTGAAAGCAAAATAGCTGCCCTGCTCAGGACTGCACAGGGCACATTGGTTTTGTGTTGCTGTCATGTTATCTCAGATAAAAGCCCTCTGAAGTTAATCAGTCAAAGGCTTGAAGAGCCCCACTACATGATCATATTTTCTTCCAGACGACGTCACTCCTCATCCAAATTTAGATCACAGCTGGCTTTATTGCTATTAACAGGGCACACATGTGCTAGGACCTACATCAACAGGAAAATTACTCTTGTTGCAATGTAACACTGATAGATGCATCAGTCAAAGGATAAAGTTTCATAGCGTAAAGACATATACAAAAGGTGGTTACAGAGATTTAAACAGACACAATTTATTAAGAATTTTCAAGAAATCTTGTGGTCAGTCCCTAAACTGCTGACTTTTAGCAGAGCATGTGTATCCAAATTGAATTACCCAGTGATACCTGTATTTGTCTACAAATACCACATAAACCAAACCCATTCCATCCCTTCCAGGTTTTTTTCAGGTATATTAAAAATGGGCATAACTGAAAGTTACTAACAGAATTAACTTTAATGCCACAGTTAAAATTACCGTCAAACAAAGCATTTGAGTTTTTGCATTTGGTGGTTTTTTTTTTTGCTGAGCAATGGCATCAACACTTTCCAATAAGAAAGCCTCTGCATCGGGCCATGAAATACCCTATGTATTACATTACAAGAGGTTTGCTTTTATGCGCTATGTTTATATATGACAGTTTGGAATTTTACCTTACCCAGCCATTGCTGTAGTTCCAGCAAACATCGCTGCTCCGCTGTATTCCTCTGGACATGGAACAGAAACGTATTTAAAAAGGCTGAACTTCTGTAATCAAATTAATCAAATTAATTTGGAGGGGGAGAAAGAGAAAGGATTTCGCAGTTGCAGCTTGCACCTTTCACTGTGTGCCAGCTCTTTCACTTAATTGCATCTCCTTCCATTTGATAATGAATAAAAAAAAAATATACACTGTACTGGGCGTAGAAAATTAGAACACAAATTCAGTTTGAGAAACGGAACTTGGGAAAAAGAAAAGGCATGTCCTGGCAATTAGTGAAGCAGGCGTAATTGCTGGCGTGGGTTGAGAAACCGAACTGAAACTGCTATTGACTAACCCAATCTCTTTTTTCTCTTTCTTTTAATAAACCATACCAAGTAGGTAATGAGAACCCTGTACATGTAACATAGCTACATTTTAGTACAGCATTTGACAAAGCACTGCAAAGACAAATCATTAAGATGGTCCAGATATTGTGCCAGGATAGAAATAAAAAGGCATATGAACTAGCTCAGGAACAGGGATGTTGCAGACAGTGTTGGTGATTCATTAATCTGGAGTCAGGTACCAAATAGGCCACTTCAAATTCTGAGGTTAAAAACAGACAATTACAAAACAGACAAAAAAATACAGCAGATGACCTTGGAAAAAAAAAAAAGTTACTTCACCAGTGGCAAAGACAGATGCAGGAAACGGTGTCACGGATGTATATTTGGGTAGTATCTGATACTTGTTAAAAATGAAATAACGTTATACTCTAAAAAAAAACCCCTACAAAATACACTATACAAAGTCTATACAAACCATACACACACAGAAAGATAAATCAAGAACATACAAACAAGTTACCTGGTTAGAATTGTTCACCCTCACACTTAAAAAAAAAAATCCCTGAAAAACCACAAACCACCATGCCTTTTCCTACCTGAACCAACCTTTCACCTCAGCTTCTTATACTCTCAAGTCAGACTCCATGCATCTCAAACCGTTTTCTTTCCTTCCCAGCTTAGCTTTCCAATTAGAAAAGAACATCCACGAGAGGAAGCTAGGTGTGTCTGGGATATTTTATATATGCCACAGCCGCATTTATTTCATGCTTCTTTGCTGCTCTATGGCCACAAGTTGTCAGGTCCAACAACAATTAGCTCCACATGAGCAAAACTGAGACAAAATGATGTCCTCAGGTAGCCTAATGCCTATTTCTTGAGTGACACTCCCTTTTCATCTCTGATCAACTGCATACCAATTTTCAAGACTTCCAAGCTGATTTCAGCACTGGGCACCACAGAGGACATACAAAAGACTAGAGCAGAAACCAAGTGCCTCTCTCTTCTGCGAGAACAGACTGCAATTTTTGTCAAAGTGCTCTGGCAAAATTGGTATTTACTGAGAATTTGCAGATGGGCTGATCTAGCTGTAACACCGCAACCATCTGAACAAAAAAAAGACTAGAACAGCCTGAGACTGCAGTGAATTTGTTCTCACAAAGTTTATTTCTCAATTTGTCTGAAAAGGCTCACAATATAAGTACATATTTGAAACATAATCAGGCCAAATTAAAGATAAGGATAATAGCGCCTTAAAGATGCTCCTCCAAATAAGCCTCAGAGACACAAGAATGCTTCAGAGCAAATACCACCAGGTCACTGATTTTTACTTTCCACCCTGACAGACTGATTGGTATGCATTGCTAACTATCCAATGCAACATACTAAGATGACATGAAATACATGCCTCTAACAAAATTCCCTCTAAGCCATTTTGTTCAGCACTAAGAAATTCCTTGTTCTACATCATCAGCATTTTTTCGTAAGCTACTCAAACAAACAGCCTCTTGTGCCTGCAAGATGCAGATCTTGCTCATCATCATTACTCCACCCATTACACCAGTTCAGTTCAGGATCGACCCGACTGCAGAGTCAAAAGATTGGTACAGCTACTCTTTTAACCTTCTGATAGGCAGGAGGTCATTCCTTCTATCTGAGGTGGGATCAAGTGATGGATCTGCAAGACACACGTTTGTAAGGGCTAAGGTAATGAAAGACAAAGAAATAACAGCTTCTGTTTCCCCTTTCATTCATCCCATGACAGGACAAACATTAAAAAAAAAATCGGAGAATAAGGTGGTGCTGTGGGTGTCTGACTGCCTTCCACCCAAGAAATACATTTTCCCCCCACACACCCTGAGGCTCTGTTTACTGATAGGTAAGAGTGACTTCAGATACTAATTTCAGATGCAGAGTTTGCTCATGCTCATTTGAAGTTATAAAAGCTGCAGGTTCCCTGCAAATTTCAGATTCATCATCTTCATGCTGCTTCCTTCTACACTTGGATGTAATTTGACAAAAACACCATACTTGTCACTGCAAACTCCTGCCAGCTGGAATCATGCACAGTGCTACACAAGTAAGTTTACAAACACTGATTAGGAGAGGCAGGCACACACAGTAGCAACAGGTCCAATAGGCACGGACTTAATCTCTTGTTTGTTTCAGTGAATGAAATGGGGGAGGGGGGAAATCCCACAACACATTCTTTTCCTTAGATTTTTATTTTATTTTTAATCCTGCTGTTCATATTTTGGATAGCACCTCAACACAAACATGCAATGCGCGCTTGCAGCCCAGAAAGCCAACCACATCCTGGGCTGCATCAAAAGAACCATGGCCAGCAGGTTGAACGAGGGGATTCTGCTCCTCTGCCCTGCTCTTGTGAGACCCCATCTGGACAGGACAAGGGGTAACAGTTTCGAACTGAAGGAGGGGAGATTTAGATTAGATATTAGGAAGAAATTCTTTACTGTGAAGGTGGTGAGACACTGGAACAGGTTGCCCAGGGAGGCTGTGGATGCCCCATCCCTGGAAGTGTTCAAGATCAGGCTGGATGGGGCTTTGAGCAGCCTGGTCTAGTGGGAGATGTCCCTGGCCATGGCAGGGGGGCTGGAACTAGATGATCTTTAAGGTCCCTTCCAACTCTAACCATTCTATAGGCAGCTCTCTAACCATCAGCGCATTAGCAAGGCACAGCACCACATTATGTACATCTAAGGTGGGGTTATCCTATAAGAAAGAGATTTCTTTTAGCCAGCACATATGCTTTATCTGGCCTTCTTAGGTAGGTGACGAAAAGATCCCGCTCTCCTACCAAGGCTTTAGATGTTAAATTGCAAGGTAACAGATGCTCGTAAAAATGGAGCAGGAAACAACTTTCTGAAAGAGGTGCCACATTATGTAAAGATCACTACAAGGCCCCAGCAGGGAAAGAATGAAGCTTCTAGAGAACAGTTAATGTCTCACCAATTCCTTCAGAGCAAGCAGATGTCTTAGATAACAGCATACTTTGAGGAACATTTCCTTCAGCAGATGCCAGGTGCAGGAGCCTGGGGCTTGCTCCTGCTCTGGCACCTCAGTTATGCCAAAAGAGCTGTCTGTGGGGCTGTGTAGCGAACTGGATCTGGAAACTGACTCACAAGATAAATAAACATTTTCTTCTTTTCCCTCTTTGTCAAGTTATTTATAACCTGGATGGCTTCTCAGAGCAGTTTACCGCATGGCCTCGCAAAACGACCTTCCTTGAAGAGCTGGAGTGGACAGCAAAACAGTGCAGGTGGAAGAACCAGCTGGTGGTGTTAAGGGAAGAACAAGAGCTTCACAAAATGGCTATGCTACTGAAGCCAGCAGATCTCCCCATAATGGGGAGAAGGGGAACAGTTCTGATCAGGCTGGAAAGGTTTTGCTGGTCAGGAAAACCATTTACTTCTGTTTTCAGAAACAACAGCATCTACAGATCAGAAAAGCAGCTCTCCAGCTTTTGCTTTGCCACAGGGGAGAGACTTAACCATTTTCCAGCATGTGCTCCAGCACCTCCTCAATCCCACACATCCCTCTGGCAAGAGGTACTTTCCATTCCCAACAGAGCAAAGTTAAATCACCATGGAAGGATTCTACTCAGCACAAACTAGTCCATATGCTTAAAATTTACACAGGATGACAGAAGGTCAAGTGAGATTTGTTTGGGGTTTTTTTTGGTTTTTTTTTTTTGTTTTGTTTTTTTCAAATGAGTCATGCAAGAGGTTTTGGTATTTCAGTTCTCTCTCCTGCTCTATGTCTAATTGTCCCAGATGTTAAGGGAACTGGAGCTCAGAGGTGCCACAAATGAATTAACATCAACAAATACAAGTCCTGAACAAAGGGTTGAAAAAATTTGGGTAGCTCAGCATAGCCAAATTTCCGTTCAGTAATACTTTTTTTGCTATGACTAGTTACCCCACTGCTGCCAAGCCACAAGATGATGAGTTAGCCTGGCTTCTGTTGGGGCACATATTGCCTATCAACATGGATCTGCTTGGCATGTTTCAAATTTTATCCTCATCAATTTTAATTCCTTTTTCCTCTGCAGATTACTATACAGCTGCATACTCTTATCACACATAGTAATTTCATAAGAATGGACGTTTTATGTACCACGACTAATGTCTGACTCCTCACATTAACCTTGCTTCACCAACTCAAGCCTGTTTCCCGCACAACACAAGCAACTGAAGTGGAACCTCCACTTGCATCTTTTCAGCCTAAAGAGGCTAAAAATACCTGCCTGGCATGCGTTCAGTCAGCCATGGATAATGTTGTATCCCTTATCCAAAATGACTAAATATGCTGTTCAAGGAAAGGTGACCATCATTTTTGGATACAAATAGAAAAAATGAGATGCAAGAGACAACGTTTTACTAAATGGGATATTTTAGACGAGTATCAGTATCTTTGTATGTCACCAGTTTTTCCTCAGGTGTACCTCTGTACCATCCTCATACATACAATTAAAGATTCATTTTATTATTTCCAACTATACTTTTAAAACATTTCAGTACATTTTTATATATGTATGAAATTAATTTTTACTTGAAGCTCATTTTTTTCCATCAGAAATCTGATCACTGTTGACTTTGTTATCTGTCCGTGTTTGTTTATTCAGAAAAAAAATATACTCTCAACTGTTTCGTTTGGAGCAGAAATAAGACATAATAACTGCAAGAATTAAAAAAATAAACATCTAAGAGAAAGATAGAACATAAGGCCATTTCCTAAAAAAAAGAAAAAATAAAACGCCTTAAGCAAGTAAACACTTGCTACTGAGTCTCTGAGTACATGATATTCTCCACACAAACAGCGCAAATCCACCTTTAGGCAAAGTTTTCCAGTCCTTTAATAAGATTTGCAGTTTCTTGATGACTCAATTTTTTTTTTTCCCCCAAAGAAAGTGGGTGAATCACGGTAAGGCAGTTTTGCTTGCTCTAAAGTCAAATATTTGCACGTGCTTGAAGACACCAAATAGGATCCTCCTTAATCTTCCCATTTTGCTGTGTTGTATTAGATCAAAAAGATTACATTTACATTAAAAAAAGCTACTATTCCTTTACTACAGCACACACTCCAGTGTAACTATTATGTCAAATACCAGCCTATGCATCTGCATAGCTACAGTTTCCACAACACACTATGAAGAGGTTAGCAAGTTATAATAATAATAATAATAATAATAATAATAAACAGTCACTGTCAATATTTATCATCATCTTTTTAAAAGTTTAAAATGCCAACTGGTCAACTATCCCCAAACACACACTGCAAAATAAATTCTAATGCACCTTAAAACACTTTATTCAGCTTTCCAACTGTAATATACAATCAACTTGTGGGAACATCCCTCAGCATTTCTGTATTTTTCATGACTTTTTTTTGTATTTTCATGACAAAAGCTTATTTAACAAGTTGCCACAATTAAGTGACTTGTAGGAACAGTTACGGGTGCTACTGTCCCACACTTAGACTCAACCTCAGATGATGACAGTTCAGTCAGCCCTGCTCTCTATTTATTAGAGACTCTGCTCAGTCCTGTCATTTAGAGTCCATAGCATAACAGCACTTCCAGCTGCACTTCTTTTAGGCAGGCTGAAATTACTCTAATTTTCAAATTCATTATTTTGCATTAGTAGTGGAAAAGATTTCTGTAAAAAGTCTGTAAAGAAATTTGGGATCTCTTAGTTTACAGTGCTACACAAACATAAACTACTACTGCTAAGTAAAAGCAAGATCCCAGTATTTTTCCCAGTTCTTTGCCTCAGTCCAGTCTGTCTTCAAGCAATGTTAAGAACAGAGTGACACACACACACTTTTTTTTTTTGGGGGGGGGGGCTTTTGAGGAATATTCCACTTTCTTGTCCTCTTTCAGTCCTGTCCCACTCCCTTTATAGCTTACCATATAGGTCAAAGGTCCATCTCCTACAATCTTCGTGGAAGTTCACAGTTCTCACAATACATCCTAGAGAGCCAAAGCCATCCTTTTCTCACAGGTGCGTTAATCTGGACAAGTACTTCTGGAACATTCTGGTAAAGGCTTTCTCTAGAAACTCAGGCTGCAGGTGAGGAATCACCTTCTTAGAACCTTTTGGATTAAAAGTCTTTTCAGAGCCTCACCTTGCAGAAGGTATCCAGTGGACTTTTGCAATTACATATACTGATACCCACATAATAAGAAAGTGCTGTTTACATAGCTATGAATAAGCCTTCCCAGAGGGGTCACGAGTTTGCAAGTTTGTTTGGGTTTTTTGGGGAGTTTTGGTGGGGTTTTTTTGTTTTTGTTTTTGGGTTGTTGTTTGTGGGGTTTTTTTTGGTTTTTTTTGTTGTTTTTTTTTTTTTTTTTAATTCATCTGTCCCTTGTTTACCTTTCTTACAAGAACAAAAACAGAGGCAAGGAAGAAAACCATGCTTCCGCAAGCTTAATTTGAAGTATGTATCTAGAGCCACAATTCTTGTTCAGATATGTAATTTAGGACAATCTTCGGACACTACAAAGAGCAAATACATGCTTTTATCTTTGTATTTATTTTTTGTTTAAGGGTTAGGCTTTTTCAGCCTTTGATCTGTAACAAAAATAAGGGCTCGCCAGTAGGAACATTTCTTACTGTTATTCTGTAAAGACTTTTGATTGATTCATCCTTCTTCTGACTCACAATTAACACAATAGAAATAGGTTTTGCAAAACAGAACAAGCAGTCACCTCAAATAAGAGATGCTCTTTATCTTTCTGTACAATGCTTAATCTGCTTGACTACATTGTTCAACAAAGGAAAGAAAAAAAAAAAGCCTTAAACTTTTTTGCTAGGGCAGCAGATAATCATTAAAGATAGGCTGATACTGGTTTTGGTCTCAGCATATGAAAGCAAATTATATTCTTGGCCAAACAATGCAGTTCAAGACTATCCTTAAAAAGCAAAGAAATTACCACCTCTACTGATGAAAGTTGTTTTCCCATCTTTTTTACAATTAAGAAGGAGCTAAAAACGTAGACTTGCCGTTTCTTTTGCGTAAGAGAATTGAGAGAGAGTCTAAGAATGAGAATCATCTGTCCTTACTAATACCTTAACAGACNAGGCCATCTTATCTTGTATTGTAGAAGCTATTTATGGTGGTGTCTACGATTCAGAACAATTTCATCTCCAGACCCAAATAATTAATGGTATTTGCCCATACTTTTAGCTCCATCTTCAAGGTAAGCAGATACGAAAAGTAGTCAAGAATTAAATACTCAAAACAGAGACAAAATTTTCTCAAATTCTATCAGTGTTAGGGCAGACAAAAAAACCCCAACAAAACATAATCATGTTCCATTAGCATTATCAAGCAAGGTAAGAACAGAAAGTACACAACTCTCTGGATCTTATTGTTATCTACAAATAAGCAAAGATCAACAGTCTCTGGCTTGCAGACAGGAGTATCATCTAGTCCAGGGGCAACCAAACGCTAATATCCAGTGCCCAGGTGAAACGGGCTGGGAATTTCTCCTGTCACTTCCTTGTACTTTCAAACACCTTTCTTGGAAACTCAAAAAGGTCCAAAGGACTGAACATACAGACCGAAATACCCATTCACAAGAGCTGATGTTATGATGAGTATCATATAGCAATCTCAAATTCATCTGCCTACCAAAATTTTCCTGATGGTTAGAATTAAGTACCTCTGCAGAACAGAAATGAGCTTGCCTTTGTGTATTCACTCTGTGGTTTGAGGAGAACTGTAACTCTCTGTGTGCCAGTGCTGCACCCTTTACTTATTGCCACATTCTATCTACCTAGAAGGTGGGGTAGGAAGGCAAGTTAAAATGTTATTTAAAATTAACAAGTAAGAGATCCTCCTAAGGAAGAAAACACATATGATAAAAGTAATGTTGAATGGCATAGTAAAAACATACATTTTTATTTTATATCATAAAAACTGCTACAACTCTTAGTCAAGCAGGAGAAACATTCTTTGGTGTTTTAAAACAATTTATCTGACTGACAGCGGCAACTCCGTAAGTTAATGCACATGCTTCTTCTCTGGAACAATCTGGACAATCCTAAACCATTTCCTGATACCAAAAGCTGCTCAGGTTACATGCCTGTGAAATAACTTATGATTATTTTAAAAATAATTCAGAACTTCCTTCAGAACTTTTAAAGAGATAGTAAAACCATGCAAGTAAAAACTATATTAACTCTTGCCAAGGCAGAATTAAAAGCATAGCTGAGGACAGTTCACTTCCTGGTATTTTACTACCTAGAAAATCCAGGTGTGTGTTTCCTTTAAGACCTATTAGTTAATCCAGAATCTCAAACTACTTAAACAAACATATTTTAACCTGAAGTGGTGTGAAGGGTTCTAACATTTCTCACTCAGATGCTTTACTTCCATTATTATAACTGCTCTAACGTAGGGTTTAACTCTCTTTTGCTGTGTTTGCTATTTACCACATACTTCACAGAGAAAGTCTTTCCACACGCTTACTTTTAAAATACTTTTTGAATACTTTAGCTTTTAGTGTAATGGAAGCCTGACAAAGCGAAACCAACCGGTTGGAAAGAGACTAAAGAGTTCTCTGCTGTGCACTGGGCTACACTGGCTATTTCTAATAAATAATAACATCATAGACCTACACCAAAGATCATTCAAACATGACTGATGTTTTTGCAGAAGTCTGCAAACAGCAGGTGAAACCACGTCTGTTTTTCCATTTGGATGCTGCTGTCCAAATGCAGATTCCTGAACCGTTCTGTCAGGATTTCAGCCCATCAGACCTCACACGCATGCACGCACGCGCGCATATCTACATATATCTTGCCTTGCAAACTCCATACTGACAAGCTCAGAAGGAAGCTTCATTTAACCACTATTGGTTCAGAAGACCAGAGTAAAAAAAGAGAACAGGAAATACATAAGCATGCCGGATTTGCACCCATCCTCAGGACTAGCATTAGGTTTCACTTTTATCTATAAAAAAAAAAAATAAGGAGACTCAGGTTTGTAACTCCTTTCCTTGTTTCAAGAAAACGTAAGTAAGGAAAGTTTCACTTGGTGGCAACTCACTACATCTGATGTTCTAGCAAAACCAGGGTTTAAATAACTTCACAGCCAGCACAGCTTCGTTAAGGGCCGCCTATATAGGATTTTCAAGTGCAGCCTGTAGTGAAGTTGTTCCCCAACTATCTTTTCCCCCACACATCCCAGCAACTTCTTGTGACACTATACACTGAGGAACATTACACAGCGTGAGTGTGATAGCCTCCTAAACAGAACCCAGCTACAACATCAATAAGACTTTAACTACAGTAGTATTTTATAGTGTCATAGTCAAGGAACTGAAGACACTTTACAGGAACTGATTTGCCAAGTCATTCAAGACACCCATATGCCCATATGCCACTTTCGGTTGAGTTACAGATGAGTAAAGAGAACCTCTGACGCAGAATTAAAATGAAGACAACAGTTTTTAAGAGACCCAAGGTTTCTGAAACAGGTACTACTGTGTGCACTTCTGCCAGCACAAAAATAGCTAAGGGAAGAAGTGAGGGCAAAGCGCGTCAGGAAAGCACAGTTTAGAGATCATTCTGTTAGGAAAGGAGGAACAGTTGGCCTGCAGATCATGACATGGGTCTCCACATAAACAGATTTTTCCACAATACATGGATTTCATAACTCCATCACCCTTCACCATATACTAATTTTCAAGAGACTTGGTTACATTATGCTTGGATGGCGATAAAGGGGTGTGATGTTAGCTTGTTGCAAGGCCTGGTCTCAAGTACATGGTTTATCAGATTACACCACCTCTCCTGTCTACTCAAGAGAGATTACACCATCGTTGTTAAGCATGTACCAAGATAACCAATGTCACAACATACTGTGCTCTGGTAATGGGATTCCGAGACAGCAAGCTCCATACAGCCACACGTGTGTCAAGGAACAAAGACTTCTTGATGGTAAAGGTTGCAAATTAGCCCCTTACGATACAGACACTTCACAAGAGAGAACAGCGAGATGCAAGAAGGCTGGCCCTACAGCACACCGATGTGTTGCCACTATCAGCTAGACCTTAGCAAGCAACTCCGAGGTCGGCACATGACAGCCATGAAGGCCAATATCCAATTATACCCTCAAGCCCCAGGCTGCATAAGCTAGTTTCTCTGGCCCAGCCTTGCACAGTCATTAAGTGGCCCTTATACCCTACTACATACAGCTTTCCTAGATCCCCAGAAGCCCAGGGCTGGGGGCTTACCCAGCTCCACCACCCACTAGGGACAGAGGGGTTTAGCTTCGCACCAGCACAAGGCCACCAGTCCACCAAGCCCGGCTCCCCGGCCCCAGCACGGGACAGACAAACCCAAGCTGCCCGCGCCCGTTAACGGCAGCGCCGACATCCTGAAGGAGAAGCCGGAGCACGCGCCTCGGCGACGGGCACGGGAGCCCGCAGAGCGCCGCGGCGTGAAGCCGAGCAAACCCACCAGAAGCGCTCCCCTCACGCTCTCCCCGCCCCCCGCCCCCGGCTTCAGCTCGCTCGCCCGTACCACAGTCTCAAGCCAGCGAGAAGACACGACGTTCGCGGGGGAGCCCCGGGCTGGGCCGAGCCGAGCGCTGAGCCGGCGGGAGGCGCAGCCGCACCGGCCCCGGCTCGCCGGGCTGCGCGGTGCCCCGGGACGGTGCCTGACGCCGGCTGCTCGCGCTCTCGCACCTGAGCCGGCGGGGAGGGCGGCCGGGCGGGCTGCTCTCGGCCGTCCCTTGACCTTAACCCCACTTGGCAGGAGCCGCCCGCGCTCCCAGGGGCCGGAGCCCGCCGGGGCAGCCCTTGCCGCCCGTCACACCACCTCGCCCGGGTCTCCTCGCCGCCACGCAAAGAGGGCACAGCGGCGGGGCGAGCGGCGGAGGGCCGGCCGGCCCGCGCCCCGCTCACCTGCAGGGGGAAGGTGGCCGCCTTGTTGCCCACGTAGCCGCGGACGACGTGGCTCTGGATGGAGAGCNCTCGCTGCAGGTCCCGCCGCGGCTTCCGCCCGCCGCGCGCCGTCACGCGGATCAACGGCCGCCCCTGCCGCACTGGGCGCCATCCCGCCGGGAGGTGCGGGCCCAGCGCCCGCACGGCCGAACCCTCCCTGCCCCCGGGCCGCCGCCTCGGCCCGCTCTGGCCGGCAGGGTGCCGCGTCCCCTCGCCCACGGGAGGGCTGTGTGTCGTTTGCGTCCCCGGTAGGGGTGCGCCCGGCCGGCCCTGCGCTTAGGCGCTGGCTGACGCCCACAGAGGCAGTGCCCCGGTGTGGCCCACCCCTCCCCAGCAGACAGCCACCTTGTAGGGGCTGGTGGTCCCACGGGCCAGGCCACACGCCCCTGACAAACACTGTGTACCCACGGCCCGCCGTGACAGGGATGGTCCTCCCCAGGTGCCAACCTGACCTTCACCTCTCGGATAAACCACCCGTGGTGGCCACAGTGGGTGGATCTGGTCGTGACGGCTCCATCCGTCTCAATGTGGTTTCGAGGAGACAGATACAGCCAAGGGCTACCTGGAAGGAGGCTGGTACTGTGGTCAGTATGGAAACGACCATAGGTCAATCATCCTACCCCCATAAATAGTGGACAGCCCAAGAGCCCTTTGAGCTTTCCTGCGCAGCAGTGGGCTGCACGCCAGGATCTCCCCTTGAGCTGGGACGCCTCTCAAAGTTACTCCTCGAGATTCAGAGATTCCTTGCCACAACAGATCCTCCGTAAGTGACTAATAGCCTGCAAAACTTTTAAATCTTAGCTAAGTGATGTAAAGGATTGATTGTGCATCTATGATCCTTTAGACACAAACCAGGTCTGGCACTAGGATTGGATCCAGCCACACCTAGACTCCTCTCTGAGAAGATCAGAAAGTGAGNGCCGCGGCCGTCAGGCGATCGGGGAGGACGCTGAGTGGCCGCCCCCGCCCCTCGCTGCCTCGGGGGTGGCGGCGGCGGCAGCAGCAGCAGCAGCAGCGACCACCGGCGGCACCTGATGGCCTCTCCCCCCAGCCGCGGTGCTCCTCGCTGCAGGTCCCGCCGCGGCNACCTGACCTTCACCTCTCGGATAAACCACCCGTGGTGGCCACAGTGGGTGGATCTGGTCGTGACGGCTCCATCCGTCTCAATGTGGTTTCGAGGAGACAGATACAGCCAAGGGCTACCTGGAAGGAGGCTGGTACTGTGGTCAGTATGGAAACGACCATAGGTCAATCATCCTACCCCCATAAATAGTGGACAGCCCAAGAGCCCTTTGAGCTTTCCTGCGCAGCAGTGGGCTGCACGCCAGGATCTCCCCTTGAGCTGGGACGCCTCTCAAAGTTACTCCTCGAGATTCAGAGATTCCTTGCCACAACAGATCCTCCGTAAGTGACTAATAGCCTGCAAAACTTTTAAATCTTAGCTAAGTGATGTAAAGGATTGATTGTGCATCTATGATCCTTTAGACACAAACCAGGTCTGGCACTAGGATTGGATCCAGCCACACCTAGACTCCTCTCTGAGAAGATCAGAAAGTGAGGGGGTCCTTTCTGAACCTCATGACTCAACGGGAGGGTCTCCCTGACAGTTCTGTCTGACCCTGTCGTCCATGCAGTAAATAACCAAGTGTGCCTTGCCATCTCGAATCTTGTTAAAACACCATCACATTTACCATCAAACTTTGTTACATCCCTGTTTTATATCAATAAGTGTATTGCTGCTTCTCTCTACCAGTGAAGTGCATCACTCAATCTGCAACACCCATGCACATGGACCCCACCTTGTCCCACTCTCACGTCACACCATCTGCCACCATCACTTCTCTCCTGCCCTTACTGGACAACACCATGGCATCTGACACCTCAAAGCACACTTCCAGCGCCCATAGGTATGTCCAAACATTGGCCAATACACACATTGTCGACCAGCCAACTATCCTGCACCACCCACCCTGTGTGACAACCACCATTAGCATGTCCAGCAGGTCAAGGGAAGTGATTCTACCCCTCTACATCACTCTCATGAGCCCCCACATGGAGTACTGTGTCTAGCCTCAGTACAGGAAGGTGATGGACCTGTTGGAATGGGTCCAGAGGAGGGCCACGAAGATGATGAGAAGGCTGGAGCACCTCTCCTGTGAAGAGGAGAGAGGCTGAGAGAATTGCGATTGTTCAGCCTGGAGAAGAGAAGGCTCCGGGGAGACCTTATAGCAGCCTTCCAGTACCTAAAGGGGGCCTACTGGAAGGATGGGGAGGGACTCTTTGTGAGGAAGTGTAGTGATAGGACGAGGGCTAACAGTTTTAAACTGAAAGAGGAGAAATTTAGATTCGATATTGGGAAGAAATTCTTTATTGTGAGGGTGGTGAGGCACTGGAACAGCTTGCCCAGGGAAGTTGTGGATGCCCCGTCCCTGGAAGTGTTCAAGGCCAGGCTGGATGGGGCTTTGAGCAGCCTGGTCTAGTGGGAGGTGTCCCTGCCCAGGGCAGGGGGGTTGGAACTAGATGATCTTTAAGGTCCCTTCCAACACAAACCATTCTATGAGTCTATGATTTGCTGTCCATGCTCCACTGCACCACTGTGCTTGCCAGACCTGCCCCTGGAAAGCCAAGAGCAGTGCACACATCCCAACAGTGCTACAGCTTCCCCTCCTCCAGCGTCCAGAAAGCCCTGTAGAGCCATGGACACCGCAGGCAGCCCCACGCAATGCCCTGTGGTGTCACAATGGCTGGAGATGTGGGCGCCCTGACAGAGCACTGCCCTCGCAGTCAGGTTTTAAAGTGAGTGTAATTGTATGCTATTGACGCACACAAAAAAAACCTTCAGAGGGCTGACAAAGAGTAAAAGAAGATGTGTTGGCTGGCAAGTGCTACAATACATCAAGACTCTGCCAAGATAGGACTTCATAACCTGTTTGGGAATTTCATCTTCCTCTGGCCATTTGTCATTATTGACCGTCACAAGTTCAGTCAACGATCCCTTCACAACAAGAAATCACGCTTGGTGCCTCTTGTTCTTCTTAGTGGATAGCTTTAAATTGGCTCTTGAAATAGCATGATTATTTCTCAGAAACATGAAACATATTTTCCTCATCATAAGTAATCTGTCGGAAAATGAGGGAACATACTGTTCTCTTTTCTGTTGTCACTCCAGTCGCAAACTTAGGGCTTGTCCTAGGCTCGCCTTACTACTAACAGTTTCTCCAGTACCTGTGACTGTAGGTATTTTTTTGAATTGTAGAAATTGGTGCATCTCCTTGGAATACAGATAGGGTCAGAACAATGAATGATCTGCACAATGTATGCTCCAGATCCAGCAGTCTGGGAAAACATTACAAAACAGCATTTTGCACTTGTGTCAAAGGGACACAGGTCCGGGTGGCAGAGTAAGCCGGAAGAATTAGAGCAGAGGCATATATTGTGATGTGATCTTTCTCAGTTTCTGGTCACCTGTCTCCATTCTCCACCTGCAGGCTCCTTGCCCACTTTCCTTCACTGAGTCACTCAACCTGCAGTGTTCCAAGTCCTAATTTTCCTCCTCTCACCATTCTTAGAGCCAAAACTGCTTGCCAGGTTTGTTACCTCTTTCATATTCCTCGCATTGCTAACTTTTTGTGCCAGTCTTCCCTCTTATTTTTCCTCTGACTTGAGCAGTTCTGTTTCCCTCTTCAATAACTCCACCATCGTTTCTTTTTTTCCATATTTCTCAAGTCCATGTCCTTGGCTATCTAGTCTCAGTTTTCAGTGATCACTCTTAATGTAGTGTCATTTTGTCTCACCTTCCTTTCCTGCTTCAAATTCGTTGACCCATTCCCACCTGCACTCTTCCCACCAACGTGTCTTGCTCTGGTCCAAATCAGGCAATCTGATTGATGATGACGTTTTCTGAACTCACAAGGGAGGAAAAGACAAGGCTCCTTGCTTCCATTTGCAGTGCTGAGACCAGACAGGATACAGTCCAGCTGCAGGTCAAATCTAAAGAACAAAAAAATTTGAAGAATTTAAAGCACTAGCAAAACCTAACAGAGCATGGAAAATTTCTTTTTTTTTTTTTTTTTTTTTTTAATTCCTCACAAAGGCTAACAGAAATGGATTACATTTGGGGCTGCTTTTTGTAAGTTGAGCAAAATGCACATTCTTGACATGAAATCAGTGTCTTCCCCCAAATAAGAAATTCAGGGTTCCAGAGCTTAAGATGTCATCATCTTTTATAAGAAAGGTTGCAAAAAGTGGAAGTGGGTGGGAAATATTCTTTATCTTCTGCAAGACTCATTTCCAGACATGACTCAATTGTTCTAGCTTATATTCTTTCCCTCTGTTCTCTCTCCTTCTCTTACCCCAAAATGAACCTGAGACAGCAACTGTTTATGAAAACACTCAGGGGCTGGCAAATTTATAAACAACTAAAATTAAGGTCTCACATGGAAAAGGCTAAGCAGCCCTAGAGAAGTTTCCAGCCCTGTTTATATTTGACATTCGTCATAATAAACGAGTACAGAATGCACACACTATAAAGAAAAACGTATACATGCAGTAAGCCGTATGCCACATCCATGTGCCGCTCCCATGATGCACATCCAAAGGACGCAGCCTGTTCTGTAGTACATACCTGTACAATATACACACTGCAAGCAGTTAACATGACACCTACTTAACAACTTGCTTATTCAGCCCAAAGTCCAAAACACTGTTTTTCATTAAACAGCAATTGCTGCATAGGTCCTGTGCTTTTCAAGGGAGTGGCTACTGCGGAACAGAATGCATCTGTGCCTCCATTTTGCTGCTCTTGAAGACTCCACAAACATGATGCAACAAAAGTTGAAGTGCTGTTATCCTGTGGTTTTCCATATCTCTTGATATGCTGAAGAATAAAGTTTCTTTGGCCTTCCCCTAGCTTGCAGAGCAATTATTGGAATACAGACGTTGTCCTTTTTCCCTGCTTTGCCACCCTTCCTCGGCAATAGAGCTTAATGCTCCACTTCGACCTTTTAAGTATATGATACATACATACTGGCGTATGTGCCTTTGGGGATGACACAGTAAGATCTGTCTTGTGGGTTCCACATCTGGGCCTCAACTAAGAGAGTTGTGCAATGACATTAATGGTTTGTCTCTGTAGTGCCAACACCAACTGTATCTTTCCCTTCCTGATAATGATATACTGTCCAAAGAAGATGCCAGAAAGTGTTCGGGAATTTACAGCTGTTTTTTCTAAAAACTGCCCAAGCATGTCTGACATTCTTACTGGAGCAAGTTCCTCCCCCAAGAAGGAAAGCACACCTCACACATTTGTTAATACTTGCCCTTAGGTTTTATACAGCTGCTACTCCTGCATCTAGTAGACCGCATAGTCAAAGCAAGGACCAGGCTTCAGGAAAGCTCACATCAGCACAGGTGATACCAGGCTGCTTGTACACCTAAGGGAGAAAAATGCAGCGTGGGTAGCAGTCATAGAATCATTTAGGTTGGAAAAGACCTTTAAGATCATCAAGTCCAACTGTTAACCTGGTGCTGCCAAGTCCACCACTAAAACACGTCCCTAAGATGCCTTCCTCTGCAGCTGCTGGCAGTGAAAGAGTATTTGTTCCAGGGGAACACACATGCTGTTTCTCCAACCAAGTGGAGAAACCCATTCTATGCAGGATTGCTACCTTCTGCCTAATATTCTGAAAGGTCCAACAAAGGCAAGTACTCCCAGCAATCTTTATGCTTATCCCAGAGCAACATCTGAAGCTTCCCTTTATACTCTAAACTGTAAAATTCTAAGTCTTTTTCATGGATTAAGGAGTAGAACTTGCGCACACAACCAAATGTAAGCAAGGGGGTGACTCAACAGTATTGAGCTCCAACACTTTTCAAAATATGGGGGAACCTATATTGCCTATACACTAAAGAAGTTGCCACAAGCAAAACAAAGACCAGAAAACAATTCTTCTTCCCTTCCAGAAAGCAGCTCATCTAAATGTGAGCACTCAGTTTCTGAGCAGTGTTTTTTTACAGATTTTGCCTTATTTATTCCTTAAGAAGTCAGGCCCCTTCCTCATAAAAAAGGATGTGTGTCTCAGAAAAAAAATGAAGCTAGGCTTCAACTCCATAGTCATCATGCATTCTGTTATGCTATCCTTCTCAAGCCTGTTCTGTTTGAAAAACTTAACTCCCAGGTACTCCTCCAAATCTGGGGGTTACTAGGACTATTGAAAGAGCAAATAACCATTCAATGTGTTACAAAGGGCTTCATTGGGACAAAAAGAAAAAGGCAGGCCAGGTTAGGGCAAATGTAGGCAATAGAGAAGCTGTCTTAGGATTCCTACTACAGCTACTTCTGTATTACCGGGATGATACCTTCTCAAGCTCCTGACCTCGTCACTGGATGATGCATGGAGTTTTATAGGTTATTTTTTAAGGTAACCTGATCTCTCAAACCAGTTCTTGGCTTGGTCAGAGCAGCATGTTTTCTGAAAATCATGAATTTTGAGTAGAAGATTATCATAATTTGATAAAGAGAGAGAATACACAGAAAGACAACACTTTATTAACAACGGGCAATGTTTCTTCCACAAATGTTCCTTGTTCCTCCTACGCTCTCTCCTTCTACAACTCCTCTAAATCCTTCTCACATCTCCCCCAGTTGTCTGCTCAGCCTGTCAATGCACTAAAAAGTGATACACCCCATAGCAGACCTGAGGCAATAATACACATGACAGTTGGCCAGCCAGCAATCCAGGAAGATACACATCTTTACCTACCTTCTTTGCTCCTGGCCAGACAGGAAAAACATCTTTACGGGCCACTTGTTGCACAGGACATTGCCTTCCTAGGTCTGTGTTGTTACCCTTTGGAATTCCAACTCGGTATGCATGAAGAAATTGTGAGATTACAGTGACTAACAAGCTTAACATGGGTCAACAATGTCACAATATTGCAATAAAGGTAATCACCTTTTGGACTGCATAAACAACAATATAGTTGGCAAGACATATGAAGTAATCCTTGCTGCATATTCAGCACTGGTAGGGGGTCTCTGGGGGAATACTGCCTAGTTTTTGGAACATTTCATGAAAGAACAATCTGAGAGGCCATAAGAAGGATCCAAGGCTCAGGACACAGAACCTAAAAGGAAATGGTTTCTTTAGCTTAATGAAAGCTCTATCTACTAACAGTCTACAAATACATATAACACAGTTCTGTGAAGGAGCAGAAGGGAATAAACTGATGTCCATAATACCTCCATTATGCAAAGGATTATCAACAGCACAAGAAGAGATTGCTTTGGAAGATTGATGAGTTTTTATCTTCAGTTTGTTTGTTTTTCATAACCAGTGGAAGAAATATTTTTATAAATATTGATAGCTATATTTAAGTTTGCCTTGGAATGGGGGACAGACGGCATTAATTACCAAGGTCTCCTGAAGTCCAGATTTTCTACATGAGCACAACAGAAGAGATATGGGGCTGCCAAGAATATGACACACTCAGCTTGATAAAAGATGCATAGAGAGAGGATCTTAAATCAGATTTTGTAAACGGTATATGGATTCTCTAAATCATTGTAGGCATTGACAGAAAATAAAAGGTCAAGGTTATGTGAAAGTTGTATCAATAGCCTTTCCTTTCCTCCACAACTCTTCAAGACAGCAGAATTGGACCAGTGGAGAGTAATAATTGTCAACTCGCCAGTCAGAAGACCATCTGTATTTAAGATACTGATTTTTGCTAGTCAGTTGAACGTTTGCTAAGACAGATTGTAAAGTACCAATTTATGATTGGAATAGTAATAATTAAGTGTGAGCACCATTTGATGTAGGAGGGGGGTGTTAGTTTTGTTTCAGACCAAATTTTCACTTGGCCTGTATTAGAATGATGAACTTTGTCAGGAATTGTCAATAATGGCAGAGAAGGAGACATTTTCTCAGCAAAAGCAAGCAGATTATTGAAACTTGCCATCAAAGCTGTTCTCCATGGGGGAATTAGAAAGGCCATTCTGAACCCTTTGACAGGCAGGTGGGGCTGCAGTCTCTAATACAAAAAGAGCACCCATCAGTGATGTTTCTCCAAAACCTAGCATGAAATAGAACTGCAAACTAACAAGGCTGACATGCTCTCAGCTCTGGTGAAAAAACGGCCTGCAGAAAAACTGTTGGACTTATATCCATATTGACTCCACTAGCGATTATAATGCAGAGAACCGTACTTGCAGATGCCCCAACTTCTTTAAACAGAATTAGAGAGAAACAGTCTTCATAATGAAAGTGAAATGTATAATTCTGTACTCCAGATCCAATCATGCAAACTGCTGGATGCTCCCTTCTCTTACGGCCTTTGAAACATGCAGAACAAGGGACTATACAATCTTTCCCACACCTCAGAGTAGCCTTGGCACTGTAGCCATTTAGATAAAAAGAAGTCTTTTAATATATTAAGAGATGACATGATCAGAAGAGTAACACTGGGCTATCCATTCTCTTATACCTGCGACTCAAACCTGTTCTCTTTCACTGACTGGCTAAAGCTCCATATATTCCGAGAATTTTTGCAAAATGGGGCCTCAGGGAGGAGATCACGCAATGTATCAGCTTCCAAATGTCAGGCCCAGTCTTGCAATCCTCACATCAGTTGTTTTATTGAAGTAAATGGAACTGATCCTATAAAAAACATGCAAGGGGCCAGGTGTCAAGCTGAGAGACAGGCCAGAGATAACAAAGTTCTTTGTAAAATGTAGCATCACTGTCACAGTTGAACAGCACTGTATAGCGTGGCATTCTTGATCCTCATCTCCTTCAGAAACCTAAAAATACTCCTATTGAAAACAATGCAAGACTCTGCTGTGAAATTCTAAGCAGAAACACCCTTTATATTAGTACAATTCCCAGTAACTGTACAGAAATCATTTGATTGGTACAGATGTATGCACATTTTGGTTTCAGTGTCCATTTAACAAAATGGCTGAAGTTAATGAAAAGGAAGCAGAAGGCCTCCTTTGGCTGGCTACGGGAGCTACAGTGCCTAGGATCAGCTTGTGGTTTTGTCCTGAATGACCACACTTACGCCCTCAGGATCCAGTCCTATTGCACTTAGTATCTGCTACCTAATACTGGGGAAAAGTAACTCATTATTATCAGGAGCTTAATCCAATCCCAGTTACCCACTTTTTTCCTTGAATACCCATTCACTGGCATTAAAGAGGTAGCTGAGTAAATGTACAAACCACTTTTTGCCAACCAAGGTATTTCTAGCAGCAGACCAAAACCCTACTCTGGCAAGCAAAGAGGTAGGAGATGCAAGCAGTTATGGTGCAATACAGCACAACGTGGCACGTGGTCATGATTAACAGCTTTAGAGAAATGCATACAAACATTTTCATTTTGCTTTTGCTTCATTTTTAAGGCACTTGGGGGGAAAGAGGGAAGAAACCGGTGTTATTTCATTGCTTTTAACATTTTGATTTTGCAGGTACTTCTGCACCCAGTTTTTAATATTTAACCTTGAAAATTGTTTGATACAGATTTTGGATCCGAAATGCCACACTATGTGTATTTTTTATAAGACACGGTAACAGCTGGAAAAGAAAAGGCCTTTCCTGGCAGTGGGAGTGAACCTCTCAGCCATGAACTGCATCTCTCAGCAGTTTGTCCTGCGCGAGTCTTGCATCACATGCTGTCGTCTTGCAGTCATGAGTCACTTGCTTTAGCTCCCACTGCTCAGGGATATCGGCTTGGCAAAGCTACGTCGTCGCTACACAGCTTATTCCCTGGGGAAATGTGCACACAAAGCAGTGGGAAGTCAGGCCACCGCTGTGCTCAAAACAGAACAGATTTGCATTTGAGTTCAAGCTGCAGGGAGTACATGCTAAGTTGACTAATACCGCATCTATTTCTAGTCCTGTTACCTGGGTAATGGTAATTTCATTTTGTTCTTTTCCTTCAGTGGTTACAGAAAGATTTTGTACTTTAAGTTAACCTTTAAAAATCTGAATGAAATTCAGTAAGTTCACAAATAAACTATGTAATGTTTTCCATTTACTGTTGTTTCACTAAATTGCAAAATAGTAATAATAAAGGACAGATTTCAGGAGTCTGAGAGATGTTAGTTCTGTTCCAGGATGGAAATTCCCTTCTCATTTGCTCTTGATTTTGCCTGTGCTGTTAGGGGACAATTCTCTGCACTATTGAGCTTTGACCATTGTGAGGAGCAGAAACGGCTAACCTAGGTAATTCTGAAGGTCTCCTGGTTTTCCTCCTTAGTACAAAAATATAATGGTAGGACAAAATCAGCAGACATCAGTGGGACCAGGATTTCATACCACACTTTCACCAGCAGTTTCAGAACGAACCTAGGTTTGCTAGATTTGGCATTTACTAGTAAAGTACATTGTTGGTTTAGCACCCATAGGTACCTAAAAAAGAAAAAAAAAAGAAAAGAAAAAGAAAAAAGAGAAGCCTAAGCCCCTCATACATTCCTCCAGAACTGCAATTCACACAAATGGCCAAAGTTAGAAAAATTAAGAGGAAATTAATCACTAGCTTCCATTCTTGGAACATGAATAATGACCAATTATTTTCTGGAAACCCGCTTAAGATCTTCTCAGCAAATAGCAACAGTTCTAAGGCAGTCCCCCAAAACTCTATCAAATGTGAAAGAGATAAAACAGGAGCCTAAACTACAGACCATTAGCATGACCTGAGCAGTGCAATTATGTGCAAGCCACAGAATCTGGACTTGGGCTTCTGGAAAGGGAGGGCCAGAAAATAGGGTTGTTTTGGACTCTTTTCAGTCTCTCACCTAAGTGAAAGCAAGATGCTTCATACGAGTTGATTTCTTATGAGGACCCTTCATCTTCTCAGATTTGGTATCCTGCTACTGAAAGAGAGAAAACGTTTTGCATAAATTACCAAAACAACATAGTGAAAAACATCCAGCAAGATACTGGTAGGTTTGATAGCAAAGACTTTTCTCCAGGGCAACTAACAACCTCTATATTTAAATAAGCTAAACTGATAGAGAAAAGATATAAAGATTGCACGAGATAAATGGGCAAAAACTAAAAGCTGCCATTTGGTCCTGGCAGATACGTGAGCTGCCTGTCATTATCAGCATGGTAGGCTCCTCGGCCAGTCAACATCTCTTTCCGCAGCTGGTTAGAAATAATCAGCAAAAATGTCTGTATCATGTGCAAGCCCTAAATGTGCCAGTGATCAGCTGCAAATTCCTGTGCGCCTGGCATCACATTGCAATGCAATACTTCCTATTCTTGGCAGACAACCGTGTTGGAGTTCAGGCTGTCGGTGGCCAATCTGGCAGGCTGCAAACGTCAAACAGCAGTTTCTTCCCCTCTTGCTGTAAAGGGCTCCTGAGTGGATTCCTAAGGAAGAAACAGTGTGTATTCTCCTGTCTCTGTCCATCTATTTGAAGGCAGTGCAGATCTCGTAAATGATTCCCGTTCTTCCTTTGAAAGGGATTAATGACAGGGAAAAACTTGAGGGCTTTCTTTTCAGAAACAAAATTACTCTGTGGCAATACTCTGCAGAGACAAGTACACATTACTGGATTATACAAGTGTTCACAGTTTCAGCCTTCATTTTATGGCAGATGTCTTCCAGATGTTTACCGTAGCGGCAAAGCCTGTGAAAATGTGGCTTGAGACTGGAACGAGATCTGCTTTCTAAAAAATCAAGTGTGTGTAATTCATTTCTGTGGAAAGCCTAACTCTTGGCACTTCCACTTTTTTTACAAATCTGTGTCAAAGAGGTATGATTTAATCAGGGGTGCTCTCTACATACCCACTAGTTTGAAAAGAGCAAACTTTTCTCACTGAGTGCTCTTTTACTAACCTCCTCTGACCAGTATCACAGAGAATGGTCCTGGCTGGGCCCAGCCAAGCCTTGATGAAACTAAAGCTTTCAATGGCAGAAAAATCCTAGAGAAAACGTGCACCCAAAAATCTTACTGGACTTTGGGGAGAAGGCTGGGTTTTCTGTTACTCAGGTCCTGAACTCCAGTTTCAGTCTTTTCCCTGTTTTAATTCTTTGCCTTTCTGACCTTGAATGCGTGCTGAGTATTACATTCACCATCGTGTTAGCCCTGTTAGTCTTCAGGGAAGGTGAACCACAGATACAGCGACGGCAGCTTTTCAGCAACAAACATTGCAAGAATGCAAACAGGAGACAGTTTCCGAGAACTGCAGAACTTGTACTCACAGTCAAAATCACGCAGTGAGCAGAATTCAAACCTCCCAGGGCTTTACTTTGATTATGCAAGACAAATATCTGCAAGAGAAATGTAAATAAGGAACAGTTTAGCCTAGGAACTGTGTAATTGCACTGTGTTACATGTTCTGTGTGGACCATTATAAAATACTTCTGCTGAAGCCATTGGAGTTTGTTGGGTTTTTTTTATAAACACAGCTCTTGAAATTGGCTAATATCTGCTGGTGTCAAATCCAAAAACATTGTGATATTTCAAAAGAATGACATAGAAATCCTAAAGGAATGAAGTTACTAATAAGTGCTCTTCTCTGTTTAACTCCCCAAAAGGTGTCCACACAAAACAGGAAGGAATTTAAGCCTATGCCTTAAAGCTCTTCTCCAAGAAGAAATGTTCAAAAGACATTTTAGGTAGGAAAGAATCTCACAAATGCCTCCTTTAACATTTCTGTATTTTTTTCCAGTGTGGGGCCAATATCAGAAAGACAGCATGGAGGTGCTAAAAGCTGAAGCCTACCTCTCAGAAAATAAGGAACATAAGCAGCACTACAGAACACAGTCAGCCCTATCTTTTTTGAAAGTCAGTTTCTGTAAAATAATTAATCTTCCAAGATGAAATGAATGCAAACAGGGTTCTAAAAACAGGTGTTGGAGTTTTCTTAAACCCCCTGTAAAAAGGCTTCCTAAAGAACCAAATATTTTTCCTTGTGTCTAATAAGAAGATGTGCCCATAAAATGGCTATCTTAAGGAAAACACTGTACAAAATGGCGCTAGGAGTATTTTGACTGCCTCTTTGATTTGATTTACAGTAATTACAGTATTAAACTGCAATGTTTTTTGCAGATTAAATATTTGGTTTTCCTCCTCAAACTGGTTTGTGCTTTTACACATACAAATTGCTTGCTTGGGTCTACAACAGAGAGTACTCTCTCTCCCCCCATCATGGATAAGAGGAAAAAAATTCTTTCAACTCCTCTTACTTGGGTTAGAATTGGTATAGAATCATAGAATGGTTTGGGTTGGAAGAGACCTTAAAGATCACCTAGTTCCAACCCGCCTGCCATGGGCAGGGACACCTCCCACTAGATCAGGTTGCTCAGAGCCCCATCCAGCCTGGCCTTGAACACTTCCAGTGATAGGTCTTCCACCACCTTTCTGGGCAACCTGTTCCAGTGCCTCACCAGCCTCATGGCAAAGAACTGCTTCCTAACATCCAGTCTGAATCGACCCATCTCTAGTTTTAATCCATTCCCTCTAGTCCTACCATTACCCGACATCCTAAAAAGCCCCTCACCAGCTTTCTTGTAGGCCCCGTTAAGATACTGGTAGGCCACTACAAGATCTCCTTAGAGCCTTCTCTTCTCCAGACTGAACAACCCCAGCTTTCTCAGTCTGTCCTCATAGGGAGGTGCTCCAGCCCTTTCATCATCCTTGTGGCCCTCCTCTGGACACATTCCAGCAAGTCCATATAATCTGGGATGGAGCCATTACAGATGCCTGACTGCAGCAGACTGGTCAAACATACTGAAATTATTTTAGAGATAACAGAATTATCATGTTAATAATTTTATCTGTCCAAATTATTATATGACAACTGTTGCAGTGTTATGTTGAAGTAACAAAATCCACACACTTTTTTTTTAAAAGAAGGTTTTCCTCAGGAAGGGTTGTTTGTATGGTTCAACTTCTAGTTCTGCAACAGACTATATTAATCTTGAAAGAGGCCCTACAGAGTCACAGGATGGTAGGGGTTGGAAGGGACCTCTGGGGATCTCCAGTCCAACCCCCCTGCCAGAGCAGGGTCACCTACAGCAGGTTGCACAGGAACACGTCCAGGCGGGTTTGGAATGTCTCCAGAGATGGAGACTCCACCACCTCTCTGGGCAGCCTGTGCCAGTGCTCTGCCACCCTCAAAGTAAAGAAGTTCCTCCTCATGCTTAGGTGGAAGTTCCTATGTTCAAGTTTGTGCCCATTACCCCTTGTCCTGTCGCTGGGCACCAGTTTCTCCTTGATTTGCATGATGGGAATAAAAGGTAAAATATGGTTGTGTGACTTTGCAGGCTGTTGCCCAGACAGACATTTTCTGCCTTCTAGGAAACGCCAGCCAGTATGGTCACTAAAATGCCAGTCCAGGTCCAACCTGCTTGCAAGGATCCCACGAGGAACCACGAGGGGTGCCGAACCTTACGACGACCCCTTGGTCGTTCAGGGCAGGCACCCGAGTTTTGCTGTGTAGCACTCCACCAGAGTCACCAAGATCCTACATGGCATGAAGGTGGTGTAAGGTAACGCAGTAAGTCATATCTTGGCCCCATGGCTAAACTACAAATGGGGATCTCCACCTGACACCACGACTAATAAAAATACACGCAGCACTTAATTTAGTTAAATTTAGCAGGCTATCACTATGGTCTTCAACACATACTACCATCTAGAAACTTAGATGTGTGAATTATTTTAAACATGTAAGAAGAATGTCACTTTTACAGGACTTTGTTGTGAAGGAAATCTATTTTCATTTTACCTGAGGATTTATGTTTTAATTTTACTAGTGCTACTGCTGCAGATAGGTCACTTCCCTTTGTCTGAATAAAGTTTTTTGCATTTCGGAAAATTCTGTGCCTGTCAAGAAAATGTGATTCATTTTTTTAATTGATTCTGTGCAGTTGCAGGGCCTGTCAGTACCCGAGATGGAGACGCAACACTCTGTGCGGGATTCCTGTATGCATGTAATTCCATATGGCGTGCTGCTGCTAACAACTAAGCAAACAGCTTTCAGAGTGCCCATCTCTTACCTACTTTGGCATCTGCACAATTACACCTTTGAAGTACACATCTCACCACACTATCACTTCAATTACTAATTTTAATTGTCAAGGAATGACAGCGTGTGATCTTCTTGTTTCTCCTGCAGTCTTTCAGCAGTCTTTCGGTACCTACTCTATGGCCCGACTGGAAAGGTCAGAACCTCAAGCTGCATGAACAGGTGGATCCTATCACAACCCTACTCACTTCTGACATGTGCCTCAGTCTTCATCAGGTTTGGCTTTTTATACAATAAAAAAGAAATACAATAAAAAGAGAGAGAACACATGCACACATGCAAGCACTTTGTACTTTAAAGTGCCCCCCTCCGGATGCTACCCTCCCATCTCCCACCCCCCCAGATTTACAGATTTTCCCAAAATACAATGTCCACAAAAAAAGATGGTTTATTGGACTAGACTAAATGATGTAATGCTTAGGCACTGTATTTGTATTAACAATGCTCTTGCAGAGGTACATAAATGACAGATGGATTTTTTTTCTGCCTGTAATTAAGTCTAAGCACAGGAAATAAATGACAAAAAGGGTATTTTACACTTTCCAAGTCACATAACTTTTGATAGACTATAAAAGATCTTGTATACCAAATGTGAATATAATTTCAACTTTTTGCTTTGCTGAATTCCTTTTGTGCTTTTGAGTTCTCTTGAAGCTATAAAGAATTATAAACTATTAGAGTGTGAGAAGTACAAAGTTGATCATATTCATAACAAAAATGTAGAGACAATCATTACAAAATACTGTCCTTAAAAAGGTATGCCACATTAACTTACTTTGACTCACAGCGTGACTAGTAGCTGCAGAACTGGAATAACACTATGAAAAAACCTATGAAGCGATATCAAGCAGGTCAGATCAGTTTTTCTTTTCTCTTTTCCTGTCGATACATCTCTCCTTGTGTCTGTGGATACCAGTACCATTGTGTCTGTGGACATTCCAGATGTCACATTTAGTTCTCCTTTTTTTGTCTTCAGTATTTATCGGAATTGTCACTATCCAAATATTTTGGGTAACGTATTAAATTTAACCAAACAATGTCGATTAAAATACCTTGACTGCACTTGGCTTTTGTTTGTAAAGTTGTCCTGAATGAAATTGCAGACACCAATGAAGACAATACACACGACATATGTATATTTACATACCACCAGTTTCACGGCACAGATGGATTATGCATGAATCCCAACAAGCAATCACATCACTAAAATTTTTGATTAAAAAAAACACTGCCATTTCTGCCCTCTCCATTTAGTACCGTGGGCAACAAAATATTTGGACAAGCAACAGGTTCAATGGTTCCATGACCAACAGAAAAAGATCCAGACAACCATTTAAATACATTTCCATAATAGTTTATATGTATTAAAACCAAAACCAAACAAAACCAAAACTCAATGCATCCTGATCCTGGATTTTTCTGCGCGCACCAGATCCACCTACTGATTGTTTGCATCTATAACCTTGGAGGAATATGGCATCTTCAACCTAATGCATTAACCGCCATGCACATACAAAATGCTTTTATGCATATTCCACGAGACTTCTCACCCACAGTACAAGATAAACAGTACAACACACTGAACAGCCTTTCTTAAATCCTACTTACCATCGTCTTGTCAAAAAGATGCATTATGCTAATATACAATGAGATCTTTTAAAAAAAGAAACGAACAATAATTGCTCAAACAGCAAGTATCAGATGTATTCTCCAGAGTTCTTTACTGGTGAGTCAAACGAATACAAATTAAAGCAAAACCAAATAAAATTCAGTCCTTTATTTTAAACAAGAAAAGATGAGCAAAAATGACTTTCTGGCAGTACCACAAACCATGGACTGTGACAAACTTAGTGCAAGAACTGGCACGGATTAGAACTGAGCAACTGAGACCAATCAGCAATCTACAAGTACACAAGTATTTAGAAGAAGTTCTAGATAAGCCATGAAAAAGCAGTTTCACTCCAGTTGCTTATGGGGAGTGTGATCTGGCAGAGGTCAACATCAAAGGCTGGTAAAAAGTAGTACTGAAGTATGCAAATGTATTACGTCACAAAATTTAATTCTGCTGGCTGAAGTAGTCGAATGTTTACCACTTATAGTAAGACAAGGTAATGAAGCAGACCTACCCTCTCTCTTATAGGATCACAGATGTAACCGGTGGGAAGCTTCATGAATAGCTTTGCCTTGGCACCAGGTTGTGCTTTGAAGCTGAGCTCTAATGTAGAGATCTGCTGCAAAGCCTTTGCCTTATTCAAGTAAGCAAAACTTTCAAGAAAGATTTAAAATCTTCCAACCGTATAAAAAATGCTTTTATTTTCATTTGCTCTTTGCTTCCTCACAGTTCCCCCTCAGAATACATCAATGGTCTGTCACAGAAGTACACCACATTCTTTACCAAAGAAGCAATGAAGAGACAAAACACGCACAGTAGTAATAAAATATCCAAATAAAAACTTAAGTCAAGGAAATGCTGCAGAAAGAATTCTTCTGGTTCTACATCAAAACCAAAACCAAGCTGTCTAGGCTGTAAAGTTTTATCCTATATTGACAGGCACCAAAGCTTTTAGAGAGAGATGTGTGTCCAAGCCAAAGACGTACTACACTGATCGAGCTCTCTTTAGGACAATCAGAGGTTCATTCACTGAATGAGATCCAAGTTCTGATAAAATGTGGTGACACCAGCTGCTAAAGTAGAAAACAAGGAGGCTTGTCAGACCTTCAGGAAAGACAACAGTGGGGGTGGGGGGAAGACCTGCAAATATCAAAGATTTCTCCCGTGTGAGAGCATTACTTCAGTTACAGTAAATAGAAGAAGCCAGCTTACAACATGAAAGCGTAAGCCAGCTTTGGCACTTGTGTTACTGAAAATAATGTGGTGACTGTTCCCAAATCAGCAGGCAATCAGCTGTGAAGGCTTATTTGTAACAGTGACCACTTGAGCAGCCAGGCCCTTCTTATCCCAGGGAAAGCTTGCTTCCTACCTGTAAAGGTACCCAAGTCCAGCTGTTATTAAACAGAGAAATGAGGTAATCGTTACTTCCAGAAGAAGAATTAACAGGATGCCAAGGGTGACATACGAAAAACAATAGGGTAAAATTTTAAAATTAATGAACTAGGAGGTTTAAAATCTACATTGTCTTTTTCCATTTTAAGCTCTGTCCAATGAAAGACAGTTTAATAGCATGAAGTGCAAGTTTTCTTAAACTGGCTCAAAAAAACCCCCATCGGAACAATCAAACCCTGATCATTCCTTAATTAAATTAAAAAGTCTCTTGGGAATGACATGGGCAGAGACCATACTTTTTGTAGACCAAACCTGAGCAGAGATTGGATTTTGTTTCTTTTCTGTAAATACACAAAAGTATTTCAAGATACAGCTGAAGTGGTGTCAAAATAGCGATGACCCAGGTCACAATCAGAATTTTGTATATACAATTTGTATTAACTTAAAAAAATAAAGAAGTTCAAAATACCTCCAGGGAACATTCTAGGTTAGCAAAATGTCCTGTACAAAAGTAGGCCACATCTGTTGGTTTAAAAGAAGTCCATAGCAGTTGGTCTCTTCTTAGCTGCTGTAGTAAATGGTTTCTTCATTTGAGGCTGTCCTGCTGGGGTACCTGTGGGTGACTTCAGCACCCCATGATGGGGTTTCTGCTCAGGATTGAAAGCCACACGGGAGGGTCCTTCCGGGCTTACTAATATACTTTTGTCAGTCTTCTTAAACTCTGTTGAAAAACATGCAAACAAGTTAAAAGAAATACTCTCTGGGGAGACCTTATAGCAGCCTTCCAGTACCTAAAGGGGGCCTACAGGAGAGATGGGGAAGGACTCTGTCAGGGAGTGTAGTGACAGGAGGAGGAGTAGCGATTTTAAACTGAAAGAGGGGAAATTTAAATGAGATATTAGGAAGAAATTCTTTACTGTGAGGGTGGTGAGACAGTGGAACAGGTTGCCCAGGGAAGTTGTGGATGCCCCATCCCTGGAAGTGTTCAAGGCCAGGCTGGATGGGGCTTTGAGCAGCCTGGTCTAGTGGGAGGTGTCCCTGCCCATGGCAGGGGGGCTGGAACTAGATGATCTTTAAGGTCCCTTCCAACCCAAACCATTCTATGATTCTGTGAAATACAACTCCTGGAATAACTGGGCCCTTCAATCTATTGTGGAGTTGCCCAACCCTGGGACTCTGCCTTAGATCTCTAAGTGCCTCACTAAGGATCAGAAGCCTAAGACTGCAGAAAAAATGGAGAGATGGAGGTGATGCACATCTCTTAGCAGAGTCCCTTTGAGAATAGGGAGAGGCTGTGAACCACTCCCTCCTGTTGCACGGAGAGGCTGTGAACCATTCCCCATGGTTTCACAGACCACCGGAGACTCTGGGCCTATTCCTCAGAAAAAAGTGTTCCAGCTATCCTGAAGAACACCTCATTTCAGTTTAAAAGATGACAATTGGTAAGAGGAGGGTCTACTCTGACTCTTAAACAGCACTGCTCTAGAGACTTTTTGTTATCCTTTCTGCTGGCAGGTAGGCATTGATTTCTCTTTGTGCAGCTACGTTATATTAACATAGAGTTATATATATCTAAACCCACTATTCTCCATTTGAACTTGGCCTATAGCACGCCTCAGAGAGATAAAAAAAATTGCAAAATGAATACATGGAATTAACTTTTATGCTATGGAGCAAGACATTTATTTAACAGGGAAAACACTGCTTGCAAGTGGGATCCAGAAGGGAACTGACATTTATCGACTCACTACCATTAATAAACCACAGGCAGACAAGGTGGAACTGAAACTTTGCTATGAAACAGCCCAAGCTCATCAGCATATCAGCACCTTTGTTCTGGGAAAGAGAAGTGAGCAATGCAGACTGTGAAGTGCATGTGTTTCCCTAAGAGGTGCCCTACAGAGCAGGCAGCTCAGGAGGGAGTCTATCGCTCTGCTGCACTGTTTTCTATCCAGAAGGTTCCTTCTGCAAGTCAGTAATGGAGCACCCTGGAATCACTCATATCTAGCTCTTGGGATGAATGTCCTAAACTTTATCATCTCCTCTGGATGGGAACTTGAGGGTGGCTTATAAACTATATCCAAATATTGAGACAAAAAAGGATCAGAATCCTCCTGTTTCAGAGAGGAAGACTATAGGTGTGTATAAGTGCGTACAGCTTCCCCCTTCCGTGGCTACAAGAGAGATTGTGGAGACACACAGATGCATTAGACTCACCAGCAGTCATGTTTTTATTCAAGCCAAACGTCACTTTTTTGGAGCTGGACGACTGCAGCTTGTTCAGCTATAAAGGCATGAAATAAAATAAGATTTCTGAGGCAATGCTACAAGTTCTTTTACCTGCATCCCATCAAAACCAATGTAAAGCAGCCTACTTCATTTGATTTAGAACTCCCCCAACCGTCTAGCAGTGACCCCTGCTAAGACAGCACTCTTTTTCTAGACAAAGGCAAAGATATTCCATTTGTAGAGAACTCACATGCTTTCCTTAACATCCTTACGTAATTCAACAATAAACCAGAAGATATTTGTGTATTATATACATTGGCCCCACTGCACTCAGGCCTCAAAGTGCAAAGAGCGCTTGAAAAGATATTATGTGTTAAAAAGGTTTAGAAAAGAGGACAGTTTTCTGAAGCCCTGTACTGTTGCCAGCTTCCACAAATAGGAAGAAATGGGAAGCTCAAAGTCCCTTATCAAGTCTGAAAGTCAGTTTATGCTTTTGCTGTCTTGCAAAATGAGTGGGTTCAGAACGGAGTCCTTTCAACAAGAAAATATTTTTGAAAGCAGGGCGGGAAAAGACTTTAAAGATGCTTACAACTCATTTTCTGAAACTCTGGAGCCACGTGTGACTCTGTCTACAAGGAAATGCAACAGCATTTCCAGTTTCATCTGCCCATGTTAGGAGACTAAGAGCGGAAAAGACAGCATGAGAGAGGTCCTGCCCTTTGCTGGGGCAGGCAGCTTGGGAAGAGACCTGTGCTCGGACTTGGCTGCCATCTGTGAGATCCCATTACCTGCATGGATGCCCTGGTGGAAGAGATGGTGCTTCTGGCTTTCCTGAAGAATACTGCCTTTGGTACAGTTGGTTTTTCAAATTTTACAAAATCACTTCCTGGTTTTGCTTTCTTTTTCTTTAATGGTGATAGAGCAGTGCTGCTTTCCTGTAAGGGAGGGAAAGGAAAAAATGCTCTCAGTACAAAAACGCTGTAGTTAACTCTACCTAGTACAGTGATCAGAGCGTACCACACATGGCTTCTGTAAATATTGGCACAGCTGAGAGACAGCTACTTGGTACTCACATAAGCTAATTATCATGGTTAACTCTCAGGAGTTAGTTTTGCAGTTAGCATGACTGAAAACAGAAGTTTAAGTACGTTCTGTGCTGAACTAGGAAGGGCATTGCAAAGCAAAGGAAGAACGTGTAATGCATTTGCCCGGCGCAAAGACAGAAGTTTTCTTTATGTGCATGAGGCTACCTTATAATGGACCCAACTCTCCTCCACACAAGCGCTGACTTTTTTTTTCCTTGCCCTTAAGCAAAATCTCTTCTGTGGTATCTATGGATGCATAAGATACGCAACTAATGAACAAACCCAGCTGTAGGCTAAGATGGAGGCTCTGGAGAAAAAAAAAAAAAAANCTGTCTCTACACTCAGAAATCCAGCTGTTGTGTATTGCTACTAGTTTGCTGCCTCAAATTCATCCTGAGGATTGCCATTTAAAGCAATCCTCTCCATCCAGCCCAAGGCAATTCTTAGGACCTGTACTGGCAGTGCCGCTAACGAAGCGCACTGCTCCAGAGCTTTCCAACCTGCTGTCTATGGGCCCCAGATACCTGTGGACTACTGTGACGGAAAGTTCAGCTATGCTTCACAGCAACCTACAGATGTGAAATTCCGTAAGCAATTTGCAGCCGTGCTGTGGAAAATGGCCAGGGGATATGGCCTCTTTTGATTTGAAAAACATTTCTGCTTTACATAAAGTGAAAAAGCGTACGTCTTTTAGCTTTCTGAATTCTGGAGACAACTGTGAAATAGTGCTGAACTTCTCTGACTTTTCCCCTTGTCCCCCTCCTCCTCCCTCTCCATATTTGGAGCTCCTCTCCAAAGCTAATTCTTTGGAGGCGTGTGTTGCTTTGAAATCAAGAATCAAAACACGACCCTCATAATTTCTGGGCACGAGACCAATTATTACATAACTAAAAACAGGAAATAAACCAACATTTTATTTCTCAAGCAATGAAAACAAAGCCTGATTTCCTCCACATTTGTGCATTTCAGTGTTACCCTGCCCTGTTCTTTCCTATATCGATACTCTCATTCTCCTCCTGACTCAATTCCCAAATTTGTCTCCTTGTTGCCGTCCCCGCGCTCCTGCTCAACACACACATATACACACAACTCCCTGAACTGGGCAAGAAACAGCAAATGCTATAGTTTATTTGGAATTACACATGAGAAGAGTGGCCCGCTAGCCCATGCGCTGACTGGCCAGCCTGCCAACAGACAAGTGCTGGCGTCATGCTGCTGCCTTTCCCTCAGCGGCTACGCTAATTTGCGCCAACAACTAATTTCCGTGAAGCTTGCAGGAACTTCATCTAGAATCTATCGCACGACTTTGAACCTGTTGGTCAGTTGCAGCAAAGTTTTACAGAGATGGGGATGGCATAATCGTATTTTCTTAGAAACTAAGCTTTTATAGAGAAAGAAAGATGAGGTATGCAACATGCGATAAATATTTATGCAAGAGGAAAAAAAGCAGGAAATGAGCAGTTCAAAAGAATTTCAGTGGCAGGAGAGGGAAGAACCCCTGCATTTTCTCTTAGCCACGCTACCTAAAATTTATAGTGCAAAATGCTTCTTGACTCTCAAATCGCTCACCAAAATCAACCCCATTCTACTCGCTCATCAATGGCTGCGACATTCGAGGTCACAGTGTCATATTCTGTGTTCGCTCTTTTCCCAAATACTTTCCCCATACAGCGCTAACAATTTGTTTGAGATTTAAGAGAAGCGAGCTAGGAAAAGAACCCACTATTGGAATTGCTGTAGGCAAATTCACAAGGAGCTTATATTTATCTATGTGTGGCTGCTGTTGCCGAAAAAGGGATGTTCCACCTTCCTGTTCTACGATTCTCATCCTTTTGCCAAAATATGCCCTTTGTGAACATGCTGCAAGCTCAACCAGGGAGCCACTGCAAAAGAGTAATTAATCCAGGGACCAAAAAAAAAAAAGAAAAAAAGACGAAGAAAAAGACAACCCCATACCTTACAACCCAAGTTTCAGCTAGATGAGTTCTTTCAGCTGAGTAGCTGGCACAGGCTTTACTGTCATTGCACAGGAGGGCGTAAGACCATGGTGGTGGGTGGGGATTTCTGGGGAACTGAGTTCTTTTTGGTGACAATGTACGATGACATCAGCACGCAGCCTGCCCATAAAGCCCCACACTCAGAAAGCTAAAGCTAAATTTGAAAACGAGCCCAGCAGTTCTTCTGAAGAAGGCAGAAAAAACAATGAGATATACGTACCCCCTTCCTGCTTTTCTTGCATGCAGTCTCCAGAACTCCATTGGCTTCGACAGAGTTTAGCACCTCTTTTACTTTTCTCTTCTTTTTCAAGGTTGCTGCTTTCTGGCTGGAGACCTTCATCCCTTCCAAACCAACTAGCTTTGTCTTTGTCTTCAATTTGACCTTTCTGGAGGGTGCTGATTCAGAGCCTGCATCTCCTGACAGGGTCCCCTTGATGGATTTCACGCCAGTTTGCTGCAAAGGGGTATTCCCATTCACCAAGACAGCCCCTGCTTTCTGTTTCTTTTTCACAACCTTGGGAGTTAACGGTGTGACAGATGGGCTGACGTCCTCTGCCTCACTGGCATTAGCTGGTCCATTCCGACACGCTGGTTTTACAGGAACATTTTGCGCTTTGGGGTTCATTTTCTTCAACTGACTCTTTTTACTCTGTTCTGTGTCTGTTGGACTGTTCTGTGCAGAGATACTGTGATTTTCTCTGGTGTCAGTTACTACATTTGTGGTCTCATTTGCCTCATTTACTAACAATTTCTTTTTCTTCCTTTCCTTGTTATTTTCTGGCACATTTCCCTGGCTAGAAACATTAGATCCAGATGTTTCAGCTATTCCTTCCTCACAATTTCCATCAGCTGTTCCAGAATCAGCACTTGGTCTGTCCCTCTTTCTTTTTTTCCTCTTCTTCTGGCAAACTGATGCCTCCTTTGCACTTGACATCTCTTGTTCATCCTCTAAATCCATCCCAAAAAGAATGTCATATAACACAGATGTGAAACACAAAGGTACTTACAACAACTGAATTCTATTCTTTTTTTTCCTTTTTTTTCTTTTCTTTTAAAATAGGCGTATCATTTTTCTGCTATCAGCCAGCGCAACAGTTTTACTATTACAGCTTGTCAGGACATTGCATTCCTCTGATGACTGGCCTAATTAATATTTTGCTGATCTTGCCTTGTCACAGCTGACATCTAAGCCATTCCCTGCAGGACCCCTGTTTTGTAGAGCAATATTGCTAGAAAAAGTTATTACCCACCTGTTAAGCACATCAGAAGGGCAACTCAGGGGTTCAGTAGTTAGGTGAGATCATTTTGGGTATGACTGGGCTTGTGCCATGTCAATATAAACCATGATGCTCGAGATGCTTGCACATGGTTCTCAGTAACTCTCTTCACCTTTCCAGAAACACCCGCAAATTCCTGTATTCTAACAGTCATCCTATTTTAAGAACACTGACATGTTTCTGTTTTCCTACAGTTGATGCTCAATGGAGCAATGCAAACAACTGCTTCCAGTTCTGCTTTTAATTGAAATTTTTGAGGTGATGCTTGCTTCAAAATTGGTAACGAAATTCCCACCACTCTCAAATAAACATTTATTTCACATTTAACCTTCATCACAACATGATACAAACCAGCACATCCTGAACAACAGGTTTGCCTTCTTCAGAACCTCTTGTTTCTGATACTTTGCCGAGTTACACAAGTGACTGCAGACTGTCCTCTTCCAAAGGTTGATCTTGCCTTACCTTTCACTTTTTCCAACTTGTTTTTCTCCCAAGGCTTGAGAGCTTTTTTCTTTCGCCTTCCCCTGCTGAATTCATCATCATCTTCATCTGTAGAAACGTCTTCAGGAAAATCTTGGGGGAAGATTCCTGTTGAGGAGGAAGTATAAGGTATCTGAAAACTAATAGTTCTATTTCTATTAACAGTTATATACAGTGTAACTCCCACAGAAAGAAAATCAACTTCTTGTTGCCCACTCAGCCTGCAAGAAAATCATACAAGTGATTCCATTTAAGTAAAAATAATCCTCTGTCATTTAAGGACAAAGTAGAGGGTTGCTCCAATTAAGAAGGGGATTTGGCCGTCTCACCAAAAACATGTAATGTGTCTTAATGAGATTTAAGAAAACCCCACAAAATCCCCAAAAGAGTATTCTTGAAATATATATTAAAAAAAAGATTTGCAATACACATTGTACAGGATTATTATATTCCCTTTAGTGGAAAGAAGCTACTGTCTTTGTATGCTGCTCAGTCCTTACCTTCTGCTAAGTCTTGGAACCTGCAGATGGGGAAGAAGGGAGAGAAGGAAAAACAAAACAGTATTACTGGTTTAGTACCAATAATAATAACACTAGCAGCATTGTACTTATTACGGTTTTGTTGAAATAGGAACAACATATTTTGCACAGGAAGCTACAAAGAGCTCATTCCAGAAGAAATACCTCAGAAATTCAAAAACTCAAAGCAAATAACTGAAAGTACTGAGAAAAGAGCAATTTAACACTTCTCCCATATCTGTAACTTGCATGACATACAATCTAGTGTCACATCCTGCAGTAAAAATCCACCCAGGGCAGATAAACTTCAGCTAGCTGCAGTTGTCTAGTACAATGCAGAACAGCAGCACAGGCTTCAGGCAACTTATGCATGTTATCCAGGGCTGTGAGACCACGACAAGCGAGGGCGGAGAGAAAGCAAAGTAAAAGTTGTTTTGGACAAGGTGGCACATGCAAGGTGTATTTCAACAGAACTCACTTTTTGACCAGCTTGTACAGACGCTTTCTGTTAAGGGAAGGCGTATTTTTCTTGCTCGCCAATTCAAAGAGTTTGTCAGCAACAGCCTTATAATCAAACTGTTGGAGGAAAGTATGATACAGCTTTTCTTAGTTAGCTTATTCAGGAAAGATAACCCTATGTGACTCATGTTACCAATGCTTCAAGGAGCATACACATCCTTTAAACAGCCGCTTCCTTTAAACCAAATGCATTTTTTTCTCTGTTGAAATATACATCTCCTACACAGGTGTACTGACTTTTACAGATCATAGAATGGTTTAAGTTGGAAGAGACCTTAAAGATCATCTAGTTCCAACCCCTCTGACATGGGCAGGGACACCTCCCACTAGACCAGGCTGCTCAAAGCCCCATCCAGCCTGGCCTTGAACACTTCCAGGGATGGGGCATCCACAGCTTCTCTGGGCAACCTGTTCCACTGTCTCACCACCCTCACAGTGAAAAAAATCTTCCTGATATCTAATCTAAATCTACTCTTTTTCAGTTTAAAACCATTAGCCCTCGTCCTATCACTACATGACCTTATAAAAAGTCCCTCTTCAGCTTTCCTGTAGGCCCCCTTTAGGTACTGGAAGGCTGCTCTAAGGTCTCCCCGGAGCCTTCTCTTCTCCAGGCTGAACAACCCCAGCTCTCTCAGCCTGTCTTCATAGGAGAGGTGCTCCAGCCTTTTCATCATCTTTGTGGCCCTCCTGTGGACTTGCTCCAGCAGGTCCATGTCCTTCTTGTGCTGAAGACTCCAGAGCTGGATGCAGTACTCCAGGTGGGGTCTCACCAGAGCAGAGGGGCAGAATCACCTCTCTGGATCTGCTGGCCATGGTTCTTCTAACGCAGCCCAGGATGTGGTTGGCTTTCTGGGCTGTGAGTGCACATTGCTGGCTCATGTTGAGTTTCTCATCAACCAACACCCCGAAGTCCTTCTCCTCAGGGCTACTCTCAATCCATTCTCTGTCCAGCCTGTATTTGTGCTTGGGATTGCCCCAACCCATGTGCAGGACCTTGCACTTGGCCTTGTTGAACTTCATAAGGTTCACATGGGCCCACCTGTGAAGCCTGTCCAGGTCCCTCTGGATGGCATCTCTTCCCTCCAACGTGTTGACCACGCCATACAAATGGTTGCTCCATCAAGAGAACAGTTGAACTTGGCATCACTTTCTCAAACATTCCTAGCCTCAATTCTTACTCAAGAGAGAAGCCAACCAACTTCAAAACCCCCGCAAGTATCTAGCTAAACGCCAGATTTAAAGCGTGTCATGACCTAATTCTTGCTTAAAAGCCACAGATACACGAAGTGTATCTACATGCATATGTTTGATGGGTGGATCTGTCAAAGACACTACACTGTGCTGGAAGTGGGTCTAAACCCAACCCAAATTGCAACATGTTACCCTCTCTCCTATGTATCCCATCATCCATTATTTTTTCTCTTACTGTCAATGAAACTCATGCTGACTGCTTTACCACCCACAGTGACTTGGCTTTTAGCATACATTTTTGAACTCTTGAAAAAGGAAGGGAGGAGCAGAAAAAAGAAGGCATGGGAAAGAGGAAAGAAGAATTCAGAATTTAGATATGGATTTATTTTCTTAGAAACTACCCAGAGAGTACACATTACATAAATACCACCTTACATTATAGCAGAAGGAAATTAAAATTTTGTAACGTGTTTATCGAACTAACATCCTTTACTTTTGTACCTCTTGAAAGGGATGGGAAAAATTAAAATAGAGGGGGAGTGTCAGTAAGCCACAAACCTGCAGAACCGTCCCAATATCGTCATCAGCATTTTCATAAACTTCCTCTGTTTTTTCAGAGCTCTGTGCTGATTTTCTTGACAAACATCTGTCTACTATTATAAAAAGAAGACTGAATATTAATGTTTATAGCACACACTACTCTGATAGAAGATCAGGTGCTTTTTTCTTCATGTGATATTGTGAGCTTGATCTGATTTAACTACTTTATGTCACCATTATGCAATACACAACTGTGGCATTATCTTGGTGCCTTTTAAAAAATTGAGTCTGTACCAGAGTATATTTGGATTGAAAACCTTCCTGCTCAGCTTTCTTTATTTTTTAATCTAAAACTCCAACAGAATGCCAAAACCTCATCTTCTTCAAAAATGTTATGGACATGCAAAAGCCAAGGCCAAACTAGATTTTATCACCTAGCACTGTCGCAGAAAGCTGATACTGCCTGGTTTTATAAAGACCACTGATTTTTGTAACACGTTCTTTTGGAGTCACTTTGTTTAAGCACATCTGAAGGGAAGAGAGGAAAACACAATTATCCTTACAACACCTTGAACATGTTTTTGACTGGTTCAGAGCAGAAATGTAAAGAAACAGATTTTTAAATCCTAGCAAGCATTACCAAGGCCATTTAGAACTTCCTCCTCACCTGTGGTTTTAAGCACCTCTTCATTTTCCTGTTTGTCTTCTTCAGATGCATCCTCCTCATCACCATTGCTACCCAGTTCTTTCATGAGGTCCTCAATGGCGTAGGGGGACTGATCCACAATGAGCTCAAAGATACCAGTGGCTACAGCATGCAGCATACATCGACTGTGTTACAAGAGAGCAGGGATGAGAGTCAAAAGGCAGAAGCATGTACACACCCTCCCCCTCACATTAAAAAAATGGCAATTTGAGGGACGCGGGGGAAATAGCTAAGAAAGAAGAAAATGGAAAAACATCTAGATCTCCAGATGAGGACAGTGAAGCTGCTACTTCCTAAACAGCAGTCCTTTAATTCAAACAGTGTCCTGCCAATGTTCTCCTCTTAAATTTCACTGTGTTTATATGCTGCTGTATATTACACTGCAACAACAAAGACTCTAACCAGATCAGCTGTTCTATGCATGTTTAAAAAAAAAAAAAGACAAAACCAACTATCAGAGGTTGATACAATTCTTATAAATCCATGAAGACTATCTATAGCTTTGACAAACACAAGTTATCTTCAAATGACTGTACACAGCATTAGTACTGAAGTTATACTATGACTCTTCTTCAATCCATTTATTACCATGTGGAGTGGTATATGCAGAATTCCTTAATTTTTAAAAAAATATTTATCCTTTCATTAAACTTACTCCTTTGATTTGGCAGCAAATTTGCAGAAAGGCTCAATGAACTTGAGATTCTGGTCTGCTGTGAGCTGTAGGATTAGAAAGAAAAAAATAATGAGTACAGTAGATATTGTATGCGTACGCTCAAATTCCTTGGATATTTGGTGTAGGGGGTTCTTCTTTGAGAACTTAAGTCAAAGTCTTTCGGTATACTATCTAATTCCAACTGACAGGAGTATCCAGTGACTTTGTGTTACCACTACCAGATACTCCCTGGAAGCATTATAAAAATGTTGACTGCTTTGCAGGCTTTAATCTACTGAGTACAGAAATGCAATAAAGGTTCTTATTTTAGATATGGAAACATGAGGCAGAGAAAACTTACATGATTTTGTGCACTTTCATAAAGAAGGTCCATAGCAGACATGAATAAGATCTGGGTTTCTCTTAACTGGACTATTTGGATCAAAACACTGCCAGCTACAGTAGTACTAAAGATAAAAATCCTTCCCTAAATTCAATTTATGAGCACCAGCTGTGATTTCAAACAGTCTAGAGGACTAATTCCCCATCCTTCCTGTGGGTGGCTTAGCCACAGTTTTGTGACTGGGGAGCTGCAGAAATTATTTGGGCTCTAAGTGCAGACAATTCTCTTGTGCGGACCTCTTCTCTCTCACACTCCACAATCCAGAACCACAATAGCTGCAGGCAGGATTGCTTTCAATAATGACTGCAAAGAATACAAATGGAAAATTGCTGACAGCTTCGTCCATTGCAAGGAGGTGTATCAGATGCCAGAAACAAGAGGAGGCAGACGAGCAGAAGCCTGGAATGAAATGTGGGGCAGTGGGCAGCTGGCCCTACTGGAGTAACAGGAGACATACTCTGGAAGAAGTTCAGCAGCGACAGCTGCATTAACAGGCTTTCAGCTGCTGCAAAGCTCTGCATCACTGTACCATCAACCAAAATTAAGGGCAACTGAAACAGCAATGTACAGCAGAGGAACACAGATGTCATCAATAAAATGAACAACTGGATGTAGAGGGTAAATTGCTCAATGCATGAGCAACAATGTTTGAAGCCAACAATAAGAAACTTTGAAAGCTCATTTTCTTCCTCTATTTAGGTGTATTATACAATCAGCCAAGAACAGGCTTTACAACAGTTTTTGCAAAAGCGAAGACTGGCAAACACATTCACACAAGGGAAAAGATGTTAAGTCTTATTGAAGCAAAAGAATGGTATAACTTTTCTATCACTATTTCCAACCTCAATTTGGAGCAGTATGCCAGTACGCAAGAATGTGAAACTACTATAAAGTGACTGTCTACACTAAGACATGAAAAAAAGTAGAAGCAAAACTTGCGATAACTTACTTCCTTCATGCTTATTCAATGTTGCTATGTTCCACTTAAAACTGTTAAAACATACGTAATCTAGAAGTTATATTTGTTCTAAAATGCTGCATGCCACCATCAACATTAACCAGGAAGAAAATTACAACATATTTTCTAACCTCCTTTGCACCAACTTTAGCCAATTCATCCAGATAGATATCAATGAAATGTAACTTTATCCCAGTGGGAGCATTGCTGTCTGGGTCCATAACTTCTTTCATTAGTAGCGGAAGGAATAGTTCAATTAGACTGAAAAAAAAAGAGGAAAGAAAAAGAACAAGATATTCACGTTTAATTGCTCACGTTCTATTTGCTTTGCAAGCAAACTCTAGTCGCTCACAGGTTTACTTATTCTTTAAGATGGCTGTTTAACACTCATAAGAAATAAAGCCAGTGACTAATTTTCACATCTTAAAACAAAATTTTAAAAAATCCATCCATAATCAGAACTCCTTACAGTCTAGATGATTTTGTAGCATCAAACAATCCACTCAATGCAGTTTGTTACACTGAAAAATCACTGTTTTAAAATTCACACCTTAATTTGCACTGAAGTTTTTTATGCCATATGATTGATGGGTAGGAGGAGGGATTCTGCTATTTGAGCAGGGCGTTCCAAAGACACAGCTGTTGCATCCATCCGTCCTTGATGGGCAACAACTCATACCCTTCCATTTTAAGAGACGATTTTCATTTTGGTACACACCCAAAGCTTAAATTTAATACTGATCCTTCTCAAACTCATTTCAACTGCGCAGACTTTGCCTTTGTTAAAGCATGTTATTACCACTGCCCCTTGGAGCAGAACAATTACACTGAAGAACAGATCGAGGGCTAAGCTAGGCATAAAAAAGTCATCATCCCAATAGCTCAAGCCAGAAGTGAAAGACCTGTGTACAAGTAGGACTGTGCCTCTGTTCAGTTACTGACTTCTGGAGTACTAACAAATATTGCTGAAGTGGCATGGCTCAAAGAGACATGCTATCATTGCTTCACCTTTTTCTTTTTTTTTCTGAGGCCTATCCCTGCTATCTTTCAGGAAAGTGAAGCTTTGTTTCCCACGTTCCATGGGGAGTGAGTTCCACGTTTTCTCCCCATGCATTCTGTAGACCCTTCTGCAATTTTGCCCAGAACAAACGTTTCCAGTTCCAAAGAGAATTTAAAGCATTCCAAAGCAATAAAGATTATTTCAGTCTACTTCAAAACACCTTTCTTCAAAAGCATTTTAAAAGAAACGAGAAATGGGAGACACTCTAGGCAGCTTTTAGGCTCCACCTAGGAGGGGAAGGCCCCCTCAACTCTGAGCTCCCTCACTCTGCAAAGAAAGAAATTATGATCTTCTCTTCCCGCACTGCCTCCTCTGGTGGTAAAGAGCCTCCAAGCCATCCTCCAAGTGAAGCTGGAAAAAGGGAGGCCAAAGCCCTAAGAAACCTTGTTAGAGATCAGTTTGGGTGACCGTGTCTCTGCCACAGGACTGTGTGTGTGGAAGAAGGGCTTCAGCTTTATCAAACCTCCTCCCACCCTTTCTGTTCCTGTCAAGGAGCATTTTCATCCCTTCAACCCGTGGTTATTTACCCAGTGCAAAATTAAGGTAGAACACTGTGGACGGGGTGTTAAACATGCCTATCTGCATTCCACATTTCATAAGGCAAGAGAGAGAAAGGATAACCTTAACATTAGGTTATCAAGCACTTTTAATTAAAAGACTTAAAGCTCTTCATCAGTTTAAACACAGAGCAAGCTTAGAAGTGACACAAGAGCTCTAGACAGAGTAAGATGACTGCAATTAGTTGCAGTTTGACAGAATATGGAAGAAATATAAACACAACACAAAAAAATATTTATTTTCTGTATTTTTTGGGATGCAATTTCCCTGTCTAATCCCTCCACAGGTGATATTCCATTGATAGCTCTCCTGGCTAAATCAGTCAAATCTAGCAAACTCAATTAAAAATTTTGAGCCCTCAGATTTCCCAGCTGCTTGGAGTACCACATGACAAGCTCCTACATTCAGGTTTTGCATGAGCATACATGAATTACTTTCACAAAGGTCTTTCTGTGAAACATGCAGTAAATGCCTCAGGTGAACGTGAGAGTAATTGATTGCAGTGTGTATTTAACTTAATGAAGCTAACACCTAACTTTGTTTCTAAACGACATATTGTAAGTGACCTGGAGAACAAATGAGCCTTAGTGTTAAGACTTCATGACAGCGCCATCTGTGGCGAAAAAGGATCTATTAAATGAAAATACATTTAATACGGGTAAATTGGGCAACTACTTTACAATGCAACTACATTCAGAAATCTGCTTACCTTTCATCCCATTCATTTCTTTTCAGCACTTCAAAGGACTGCCTCAAAATTCTACGCATCAGCTGCAAAGTACAAAATTTGTTATACATGTTGTTCATGAAAACGGATAAAGGAGTTACAGTGACTGTAATACGAATAGATTTCTTAGTAAACCTCTTCATAGCACAACAAAGTAGCAAGCTTCCTCATATGAACATTTTGACAGACTTGTCTATCCTGTCAAGCAACAGAAGGATGCTTTGAAGCTCAAAAGACAATAAACTATTTTCATATCCTAAGCCCAGAGAAATCCATGACCATTTCTACTACACAGCTTTCTCTTGCTCCATCACCCTTATTTCTTCATTAAGTGCTGCCAAATCTAAAAAACCCCACAGCTTAAACTGGAGACAATATGGGACAGATGATAACAATAATTTAATTTACTTGAAACTCGCACTAAAAGACAGCTATATGTAAAATAGCTACATTAAACTGGCTCAAAAAACTTCACTTACTGAAATACCCAGTTTCTGCTAATGTTGAGAAACAAAAACCAGCAGTGAATATGGCTGCAATTAACTGCTTTCAAAGAAGATTAACGTGATTTTGTTCTTTACAAAAGGTAAAAAGAGTAGGTCTTTTAAGATTCTTCTCTCTCTGATTTTACTATTTGTTCTAACATAGTCTTTCCTACAGAAAGAATTTTGATAGTTGAATGCATTACAGTGGATACTTTAGTGGTGGAAAGTTGGGGTTCTAGTGACAACTACTTTGTACAGTCACAAAAAAGTCTATAAACAGTCTTATCTAAATAACTGATGTTGATGCCGTGTCCTCTCAGACAGTATTTATATTCTGTAGAAAATTCAATGAGAAAGGAAGGCAAACAAGAAAGCACTTGCAACCTGACATAAACCGTAATAGCTTTTAGATTTGCAGTGATGAGTGAAAGCCTTTAAAACAAGTATCTCTTGAAATGTGTCAAGAAGACAGTCACTTGTCTTCTCTTACCATATACCTAAATGCATGTGCAAACAATGCTGCCTTCCAGCACACCACCACCATGCCTTTTCTTGCAGAAAAGACCTACAAGAGAGTTAGTATTACCATATAGTACTTATCAAGACGCAGATTGTCTATCCCGTTCCATTCACGGTTCATAGTTTGCCAAAATGTCTGGATGAACACGTGTCCTGTAAGAGAGTAAGAAAAAATACCTGCATGTCTTGCACAATGGTTTATTTTGCTAACCTAAAAGAATCTCAAGAAATCACTTCGATGCGAGAAAGGGATGCATTTCCCTAGGGATTTCCCTAGGGATGGGGACAGAGACACAGGAAGTCATTCTTGAGGCAAGTACAAGGACAAGACAAACTTCAGAACAACGTAAGAAAAGGCACACAGCTATTTTTAAAGACTAGTGTAATTACAGGGACAGCTTTGTATCTATTTGGTGTTATAAATACACAAATTAGAGCAAAATATCCATTTGGCACTCATTTCTACCCATGCAAGTTTTGGCATTGACTTAGCACTCTATTTCAAGTGCATTTTGAATACTAGGTGCTTAACAGCTCATGAAACAAGGTTGGTTTTGAGTAGGAAATACTCAATACAGAACAAGTTAAGTCCATGCAGAATGGCAAAGTAAGGGGACAAGTTTACTCTGCTACCCGCTCTGCAAAGCCTCACCTTTATCACACTGGAGATACAACTCTTCCCCTGCAACAGCCAGAAACAAACCGCATCTCACGCTTCCCTTAATGCAATCACACACACACCACTCGGGCAAAAAGCAAAGATGAAAAACAAAGCAGCACCCCTGTCTGGCTGCCTTTATTCTGGCACCGTGACAGTGGCCTCAAAATCACCAAAGATGAAAGCACCTTACAACGAATTAGATCATGAAGTAGTACTTACGAGCCTCTGTATTCTGAATCACATGGATAAGCTGTGAGATATTGTCTGCAAGTTCCTCCTAAAAGTAAATATAGTTAGTATAGCACGTTTCAGAGCTTGGTCTCCTCACTAAACACACAACCAGAAAACAGCAAGGAGTATGAATATCATGAAACATCCCTCAAAATTAAAAATATTCTCTTAACAGCTGCTTTAGTACTGCAGTTATCCCTCCACTCGGATTAGGTCAGTTGAAGGAGATGATTCAAGGGTATCAAGCCCTGTTCATTTCAACAGATCTCTACACAAATCATCTTTTTAGGACAGCAGACAAAATTAAACCAGGAGGAGAAAAATCCCATTTATTTAAATTAACAAATGATGTCGAACTTTAGGGGTGCTGTTTTCATATAGCTTAATTGTAGGTGGAGCTCGCTGTGCTATGTGTGAGATAAAGCTTGTTCATGTAAACTGGCAAGTGATTTGAAAACGGATTAGGTGAGGTTACTAAAATTTGGTAGTAGGCAATAGGGTAAGATATGGTAGTAGAGATAAACTGGTAGGAGCTACAAAGTTGGTAGCAGAGGAAGTGCCACCGAACTAAAAAGAAAATGAAGTGTGAAACTTTGAAGCAAGGCTAACTAAAGGTTGCAGGTATGTTGTAGTTGCAGTTAAGGGCAACCTGCTGTTACTGCTTTAGTTCCACCAAATCAATACACTCCATAACAGCATATATTTCAGTTCCGGTTTTGGAAGGTAAACTGCTACACCTGCCATTCAGAGGATGACTCCAAACATGATATCATTTAGGCTTTGGTTCATGTGGCCAGGATCACCGAGTTACGGTCACCCCTCCTGCACATGTCACATATGTGCAACAAGGGAAGAAGAAAAAAAAAAAAAGTGAGAAAAGACTCACTCAAGCAAATATAAAATCAATTACTATACCTGTAGCAGAGGTTTATCCTGCATCCACATACAATAGAACAGGCCCTTCCATATTTTTAGCAGCTCTTCCTGGCTGAAGCCACCTACAGTACAGAAGAAGTCTGAATGAAAAATCCCACATTTCCACCAAAATGTTTTCATGCAGTTTCCTCTGTTCCCTGCTTTCTTCTTTGTTTTTGTTATATGCTTTTGAGCAAACCTCTGTTCCTACTGGAAGCAGGCTAATTGAAAGGCAACTTAGCGTTGTTCATTGATTCCATGATAGTAAGCTTCTATTTTGTATCAAAGTAAAAAAGGTTTCAAAGAAATGACAGATGAGATGAATTCTGATAAATCCCTCTGGCATATTTTTAGCACAAAGTCTGAGAGATGTATTTTTAATGAGGGCATCATGTCTAATTTTGCAACAGAGGTGATGTGTGAACCCTCAAGCATAACTGACAATGATTTTGGGGGGTTTTGTTGTTTTTTCTTTTTAATAAAGTCTCACTTTACCAATAGTTTTTTTCTTTACTAGGAGCTTATTTTGACTCAGATCTAGCAGTCAATAAATTTATTTTGATATTAAAATGCATAATCAGAGAGTCTGAGAAACCCTAATGAAAATACTTTCCTTACAGTTAGTCCTGAGGTACAGTGTCATCTGAATTTTAACAGCAAAGAACATTTTCACTATTAACAGTATAAAAAAATCACATTCTAGTTAAAATCACACACTACAGGAGGGAAGTACTACATGGAAAAGCAAGTTTTACTATCAGTAATAGTTGTTCAATAATGTTTTAAAAACTAGATTCTTCATGACATCACACATATTTCTGGGAAGTAAAATCATAATGACATATTGTTAAAAGGTAGCTACAGTAACCTACCTACAGCTATTTTCAAACTATGTCCTATTAAGTACTCTCAAGTAATTTCAAGAAAAATCACGTTAAGAAGGTAATCAACTTCAGTAAGCTCAAATTTGCTCCAAAAAGATCACTGTCACTTATGACAAATTTTCAGGGGTCTGACAATCAAAAAGCCCGAGACCCGGTGCTAGGTCTAAATTAAGTACCTCCTCCTGGCACTAAATCATTTGAAAGCAGTTATCACTACTGCACCATTCTCCACTCAGACAAAAAATTGTAAACACGTTAAATTGTCTACAGCCATGCTTGGTTAAAAAGAATGGAAGTAGAGCTGAATAAAGGAAATATGCAAAAATGCTACATAGGAAGCAATATGTCTAGTAATATTAAGCATTAATTATGAATTTAACTTAGATTTGCCAGTAATATTAAGACTAAATATGAAAGTTGGATTCACTGATTTAATATTCATTGAAATATTAAAATTAATAACATTTATTAACAGAATTATACGCTATATACATAGCACTAAAAAGCAGGCTTAACCTCACAGGCAGCACTAATTCTACAGAGGGATCAGACATTAGGCTTATGTCCAGGGGATGTCAGCTGCTACCTATAAAGATGGCTCAGGAGTTCTCCCCTGTCTAGGGAACACAGACTTCCACAGAGTTGCTTTTCATACATAGGGGGATTTTTAAAGTCTTCTAGGCAGTCCCTTGTCCATTTGACAGAGGACCCTGATCAAAATGTTTTAGAACTCATTACTTATCCTAGTCACTCAAAGAGAACTTTCGAGATTGGGTTTTCCACCTATGTGCCCTGCTGTCACCATCCACAGCTGGCAAATAACAATCATTCAAGCAAGGTGTTCAAAAACCCGAATCTATTGTATTAGCAATCACACTGTGCAAAACTTAAAGCTGCCTGAAGAAAGATGTTGGTTATAGGGCTTGGATTGTGAGTCTGTCCCTGTGTAGAGTGCAGGAGCTTGGATCAGTAATGTCACAACCACTCACTGAAGACATGCGACTTCAATGCAAGCCTTATTAGTATTTCTGCTTGGGAGTTAATGCTGTTTTGACATTGCTATCCCTAAAATTATGGCAATTTTCCCTGTTCTAGATAATATCCAAGGACCGGATCCTCACGGGCTCATTTCAGTGGAAATTACAGAAATCATTTATAGATCTGTTCCCAAGTAAGCGCGGCTCTGTCACATAGAAGACCACTCTGCAATCTTTCCTCTTTAATAAATGTTACTCTTACTTACTATTCTTTCAACAATTCCTTTACCAATTGCCTCCATAAAGATACCCTCCTATTACCAGCTCAGTACAGCATGCTCTTCTTCTCTTTCAAGGCAAGGATTTTAATAATGAGTTAATAAGAAAACAAGGTCCCCTTCCAAGGAATAATGTGCTCATCCGAGTTCACATGCACACACAATGACTTCAGAGCTTCAGTAGTTCTGTGCCTTCTGTAGAGTTTAACTCCTTGTTGAAAATTAAAAGCCCCAGCACAACCCGTAATTCTGCCGTAGCGCAGACCATACCGAGCCGTCCTGTTGTACCTATGAAACATGTGACTGAGGTGAGTGTCAGGTGAATTCCACCACCTCTTTCAAAAGTTAGCATGTTCTCAACTGTTCCAGTTAGGGTATCTACCTGGGTTATCTAACGTATGAGCCTCATCTCTACCAGAACACCGGATATAAGACAGCTAATTAATAAATAACTTTTAAAAATAAAAATCTCTCTCCTGAACACAAAGCTTTCTCTCCAAGTCCAGAGAAGTTAAGTTTTGTTTAAATATTACTAGCTTGACTAATACGTAACAGTAAGTCAATCTAACACTTGAGAGCTTAAGAGCTCTGGAAATTAGTCACCCTTGTTTCTTACTCATTTACATTTCATGGTGGGCTGACTTGAACATGCAAAAGGTTTGCATCCCAACTGACAATTTCCCTGTGGTGGTTTCCTAGCACCTTAAGGCATTAGCTTAACCTGCAACCTTTTCCCTCAGTTAGGGCACTCCTGTCCATCTGACAGGCTACTGCCACAAACTTAAATGAATCTTTGCACTTTGCAATGAGATGCACAGAGCACTACCGAACGCAAAGAAGCCACGTCCAGCTTAGGAAGTCTCCAGAGCAAAAAATACCCGGAGGTTCAGAAAGTACTTGGGAGGAATACACCCACTTGCTCTTACTAGTCCTCAGGCAACCTATCATAACTGTCAGAAATGGGATAATGGGATATCTGGCTCTCTGGCCTGACCCTGTAAGGTTGTTCTTATGTGCTTTTCCCTCTGTCAAACGTGGCTAATGGGTCAAATACTATTTGGAAAGGGCAGAGGCTAAGGGGAAGAAAAAACATCTATTCCCCAGTGCCTTTTCAAGGAATTTACTCAGGGTGAACCAGCATTCCAGTTTCAGTTTAGCTCTTGGGGTGCCGGTCTAGGCTGGCTTCCTGAAAGCTAAAGGAGTGTGTATGCATAAACCTCCGTACCAGTTTCCCAATGCTGCAGGAAGGTTTACTAGGTCAGACACAGTGCTCTGCAAATGCTCATGACCAGTTTCCCTTGCACGTTGTGTCCAGCTTGCAACACAGCATGCCGGAAAAAGCAGTCCAGAACATCACAGAATCTCTTGGTCATCTCCACTCTGTGCTCCCTATCACTCCAATGGGAGTGTTTATTGAACTGGATCTGAGCATTCACACAAAGCTATGACTGACCTCGTAAGCCTCCTATAACTTGCATCCATGAGAACAGAGTGCACAGGAGGCACTTCAGGTGCCGGCAGCTTCAGACTGGCATTAGACACAAGTCGTCTCCAGGGACATCACTTAAGTGGCCACGCACTGGACTCTTGGTACTAAAGCGGCAGTACACAACTCCAAGTAGGATAATAAACCTTGTTAGAAAAAAGCTTTTGATACCATGAATGTGGAGGTAACAGGTAACCCAGATAACCTGAATGGGGAACAGAACTGAACTGCAATTATACAAGTGGTGAAACACTTCTGAGCTTTCCTCAGTTCCCTCCAATGCCCCTGAATATCAGTCACGGAAACAGGCAGCCACCACGTCACCAGGCAGCACAGCAGAAAATAAAACTATATACTTGTCCTGGTTTCAGCGGGGATGGAGTTAATTTTTTTTTTTCTAGTACCTGCTGTGTTTTGTATTTAGTATGAGAATAATGTTGGTAACACATATTGGTTTTGTTGTTGCTAAGTGACGTTTACATTAGTCAAAGACTTTTTCAGCTTCCCGTAGAGGGAGCACAGACAGGACAAGCTGTCCAAAGGAATGTTCCATACCATAGATCTCATGCTCAGCATATAAATGGTGGTTGGCCAGGGGTCTGTGATCACTGTTCGGGATGGGCTGCATAACTGGTCATCCAGTGGTGAGAGAGACTTGTGTTGTATCACTTTATTTTGTGTATTCTGCTACCCGTATTACTATTACTGTTATTTCCCTTTCCCATCATTGTTCCATTCAAACGTCTTTATCTCAACGCATGAGTTGGTTTGGTGTTTTTTTTTTTTTTTCCCTTTCCCCTTCTTTTCTCCCGCTTCTCCCTACCCTACTGGGGGAAGAGAGTG
>VXBH01005714.1:653763-672504 GCA_013400035.1 Rynchops niger
CGGGAGCCATGGCCTGGCCCTGGCCCGGCCCAGCCCGTCCGCGCCGCGCAGAGCAGAACGGAGCAGAGCCGGGCGCCGCCCGATGGCATCACCCACACCCCCGTCGCCCGCCTTCGGCGTCATCACAGGGCGGGCGCCGCCGTGGCGGCGGGGCGGCGGAGGGGGCTCCAGGCCCCGCCCGCGGGAGAGGGAGGGGCCTGCCGCGAGGGGCGGGGTCAGTGACGCGGCGTGACGCCAGTCCCGCGCCCTTCCCGCTCTCGCTCTTTCCCGCCAGGCCGTTGGCGCCATGTGGCGCCGCGCCGGCCTAGCCGGCGACGCGCAGGTAGCGCGCGCAGTGGGCCTGGGCCCCGGCCCGCCTCGGGGTGTGGGGGACCCCGCCGCGGGGATCGGCTCCCATGGGCAAGGGCGAGGGGGTGCTCGGGGGTGCTCGCTGGGCCTCTAGGGCCCCTGAGGGGGCAACGGCAGGGCCTTGTGCCGCGGGATGAGGGGGAGTGCCAGGCAGAGCTGTCGGCGGAGGAGCAGGGCCTGTGGGGTCGGTGGGAGCTCGTCCGTGAGGGCTTATCGTCTGAGGCTGTGGCGGCAGCTTGGTTGGGCTCCTGCCCGCAGCGTTGGCTGGTGGTACGTCTGGGGAGGATGGTGAGGGACCCTTGGGCTCGTGAGGGGGTACTGTGGTGGGGACCGTGTAGAGGAGTGGCAGAAGCACCCTGGGCTGGTGGGGAAGGAGAGGGGGCTGGCGGTGGTTCTCTGCTGGGTGCTCATCGCCAGCTGTGACCTCTGTCAGATTTGGGCCCCCTGCCAGGCAGGGAAGGGGGATTCAGATCGCACAGGCTGCGAGCTGAGGTACGTAGCTAAATAACTTGGCCGTTGTGCAAGAGGTCTGTGAGGGCTGAAGTCAGATTTCCTACATCCATTCACCTGCTGTTACTGTAAGGGGCTGGGCCGAAGACTGCTGTTCTCCGTTGTCTATATTTGCTTTTAGCATAGTATTTTAGTGGGGGAAGAAGTTGAGTGGGTGCTTAAGCAGAAAACATAAACCCTGTCTTTTGGAACTGCAAAGATCTGTCTTTACAATGGGGACGATATATAAGAATTTGCTCCTTATCGTATGTTTCATATCTCAATCCCAGTACTCCAGTAGTGTATTTTACTTGAATTTAGCTTCTGCTATTTTTATAACTGTACCAAATTGTGCTCCATACTTTGAGCAATACTGAATTGTCTCTCTGTCCTTCCTGTTGGCTGACATGCAGATGGTATTCCTCTATGGAGTCCTGTTGCCGTATGTTTATTCCATATTTCCGTGAGACCTAAATGAGTTGTATTTTTCTTGAATCACATAATGCGGTGGTACTTGGCCATACTGACTTTGCCATGAGCTCTTCCTAAATGCAGCTTAGAGCATACCATTCAAGTTAAAAGTAAAATCTTTCTCCCATACCGTTATTGCAGCTCTGATGCCCTCTGAACTGGGAAAGCTGGAACTGGCCTCTTCCGTCCCTACAGCTGTCTGGGTTTGAAGGATAGCTGGGAAAGAAATAGGGTAGGAAGCAAAACTGAAAGGAAATGTTTAACCTGAGGAAGTAAGGAAGTAGAAAGAGGGACTTGTAGGAAATGGTTGGAAGGGATAGAAATGCCAGGGTAGCATTGTTTGTACCAGTGATAATGACCTCCGTTTGTCTTGTGCAGTTGGACTGGAGAAGGCTGTGGGGATGGCAGGTTTTGTACCTGTAGGAGAGAGCTTCTTACGTTGTTCTGTAGTACCCTCTTCCTTCTGAAATAAGATGTGCATAAAGGATCTCATTTTTTCTGCACCTTTCTCAATGCAGTGCAAAAGAGTACTAAGATATGTTATAATTTTGCTTTGTGAAAGCATATTGGTTGATTAATGTTTTATTCAAAAGACGTTAAATCTTTTTTATATTTGTGTGTATATGGTAGCCTTTTTAAGATGCAGCAGTATGCACAAGTACATACATCAGAAATTGGAGTTTAGGAGGTTTTTGGTACAGAAATTTCAGTAGAATTTTAAAATTAATGCACATGCTCTTGGACTGTGGAATTAAAGTTATTTTATAGCATTAGTTTGGTAGAAGAGGAAACTAGTAAATGCTTCTTTGTTTTAACTCAGGATTAAATTACTTTTATGTGGGATTGGGTTGCAAATAGTTGCAAATATTTTTTCTCCTCACAAAGGATGAATTCATTTGAAAAGAATACAAATTCCTTTAAAAGAGCTGTTGTAATTTAGCAAGGTGACTGAGGATCTTGCAAATATTTCAATTAATTAAAAAAAACGAGTTATAGTATCCTTTACAACAGTCTTGAAGCAATAGCTTGGTGTATGCATAGCTGCTCACATTATTAAAATGTGAATGTTAATTTTTACAGCATTCTGAGGTACGTGGCACACATTTAGGTAAAGAAACAGATGCAGAGAGAGGTAATATGATTTCCTTTAGGCCAGAGTGGCAAAAATTAGCTTACAGTCAAAGAGTCCATCTCAGAGACTTTTGGGTTTAGTTATTACTGGATAGTTATCTTTTAAAAGGCTACAGATTTCTGAAATGATAAACGCAGAGGAATATTTTTGTCTGAGAGAAGGGATTCAAGCAGAAAAGCACTGCAAGGCTGTAACAAGTGTCTTTGGTGGGTTGTTGGTTTGGTTTTTGGTGTTTTTTGGTTTTGGTTTTTTTTTTTTTTAATTTCAGAAAGCTGAGACCAAAGAGGAATTTGTTAAAGTTAGAAGGAGGGATTTGGAAAGGCTGACAACTGAGGTTATGCAATTGCGGGATTTCTTACCCAAAATAATAAATGGTGATATCCTGGGGACATTCCAGAAACTGGATGCTATGGAATCAAGTGAGTAGTACCATGTTACAATAGTTCCTGCCAAAACTACTTAGAACAAACTGTCATGCCCCTACGAATAGTTCTAGAGTTCATGGAGGTATTCCAGATTAAACTTTGATGTTCAATGAATGCTTCAATAAATTAATGTGTTTGTATTGAAAAAATTGCAAACTGCATTAGAAATAATCAGACATGTCAAATGAATCTTTAAGAATATTTTACTGTGGATAAAAATGTGTTTAGTTCAGGCAGTAAGGGAAGCTGTGTCAGGAAAAAAGTGATTCCTCTTTGAGGAAAAAGCAAAAGCATCCTGTTTTTCAAAATGTCACTTCAGATGCACAGCAAAAAACCGTGATAAGTAGCTGTGGATAAAAAGGTAGATTTAAAGGAAGAGATAAAATTGTATTTAACCTTTCTTGTATTTTAGCCTGTATACTTTTATTGCCATAAACAGTCATAATAATAATAATAATAAAAAAGTTGAAGACTCTCTGTTATAAAGGTCTTTTTACTGCTGTCCCCAAAGTCCAGTTTTACAGTGTTATGATTCTCTGTGCATAATTTTTTCAAGAGTTGCACCACTCCCAACACGCTGTCAGGACCAAATCTGAGTCAACTCTATCCCTAGCCTGTAGCTTACACGTAACAGGACAATTCACCTGTTCTTCTAGGAATTGGTTTTGTCTGAAAAGACAGGAGACAAGCACTGAGATAGATTATGTAGAGTTTATCGCTTCTAGAATATCAAGTGATTAATTGAAAATTAATTTGCAACAGCCAGCTAAGGAAAAATAAGATCAAGTCACAAGGCCTGTCTCCAATACCAAATAATGTATTGGGGAAGAGATTCCAGTTGCCTCAACAATGTACTCTTTGGAAAGATTCTTCCATGCCATCAAATCCTGACGGAGATGAGAAGATTGGACTACCTCTCCTGCTGCCATTTGAGATATCATCTGCATCACAAGAAGCGATGTAGGATCTGGAAATGTTCGCTTTATGCTATTGTAATGCATCAAGGACTGTTTCCAGTTGCATTAAGTGTTCGAGATCCTTAACTAGTCAGATCCTTTTTTCAGCGCTCAGTCTCAAGATTTCTCTTGCTGATCCTTCTTACACTTCTTATGCCAGGCATCAAGGAGACACTGTCAGGGCCTTCCAGCAGCAGGTTTGTGGCAGCAACGTGGGGATTTTAAGACTTTCCTTCAAATGTTCTGCTGGCTGGCCAGCATTCTCTGGGTCCTTTCGAGGAGCGCCTGAAGTTGAGTCAGCCTTTGAATTCTCTTGAATATATTCCTGCAGTGGAGATTTCTCTTGCCTCTAATGGGGTTGTTTGAACATTTATTCAGACTCTTGCCATTGTTTGTCCTTACAGCTGGACAAGTCAAGTGGTGATTTTTGCTAATCCAGTCTGCTCCTACCTCTGCAGCACGCAATAAGGCAGACTGGAAGGAGGCTTTGGAACATATGGTGAACTCTCAGGTGCTGTTTAGTAAATGCAGTCTCTTGGTGTTGGCATATGAAGCTTACAGGAGTCCTGGCAGTTACTAGAGATGTCTTTTCACGTTGTTCTTACAGAAGCCTAATGGGTGATTTGTACACCCAGATTTGTACACATCTAGACTTTCATTGGCTATTGCAGTTTTCTAAGTATTGTAAACATGAAGTGGTTAGCAGGTTCTTATGCTCCTCAAGAAGTGCAGATTATAGTCAGAGACTTTCAACGCTTCCGTCCCAATCAGTTGTGAGACTAAAGTCTTGAATAGCTTTGAGAAACCTTGAGTGAGATCTTTGTATGTGTCACTTGTATATCTAGGTCAATAGGATACCCATTTGCTATGGGAGCATCCTGTAGGTGGTGTCTGAGATCTGAGCTGGCAATGGTCAGTGCAGCCAACATCTACTCTTCAGGCTGGTGTCAGGGTCTTCAGTAAGGCTTTTGCTAGGGTAATTGTTCATTTCAAAAAGAAAGGTCCGTTTTATTCTTACTGCCTTCCTCAGGAAGGGGCTTCAGGTATCTTAGAAAAATAGCTCCAACAAATTTCCTCTATTATACATATATTTAGTGGAACTCACTCTGCTGGGGAAATGCTGAAAATTGCATTTAATACTGATCTAGCATTTGGATCAGTAGAACTGGAATTCCATCACTTGTTGGCATTCATCGTAATTGTACTCATTTCTCCACCTCCCAGAGCTTTGAGGTTAGGTCTCCTGTCCAGAAAATCTCCTGGTGTGACCTACAGCATGTATGAGAATGAGACCACCTAAAAGGCATGAAATGTGGGCCTCCTCTTTTTTCATTGTGCTCATTGCCTTGTTCTGCTTTTGAGTCTGCTGTCTCAGGGGCAAATACCACCCCTTCACTGAGTCAGATTCAGCACTGTAGGGGCAAAGTTATATATTTCCTGTTTGCGTAAGGATGCCATTTCATATATCTTGCTCATCCAAGTTGATAGCAAAAGCTGCTGCTTCAAGATTTCAGTGTCAAGAGAGGAGTTATTTCATACTGAGGGCTGGGACTTGCAGACAGTGGGAGAACCTGTTGGGCTTCCCTGTGTTCTTCTCAGGACCACGGTGTGCAGGAGTCAGCAGCACAGCTGCAGTCTTCAGTGTCAGCAAAATGTCTGCTGCTGTGTGTTGAGAGGCTGTCAAATGGCAGGACTGGTGCATACAGCCTTGAATTTGGTTTCAGAGAAAAGGTCTGCACAGCTGGGAGAGCTGACTGGATGTAATAGAGGGAGTTTACAGCAATGAGAGGCAGCTAGAAGTAGATCTCTCTTCATCAGCTTCCAATATAACCAATTTTTCCCCTCTAGAATGGACCTAGTTTCCCTTGACATAAAACATCGTGATACCTTAGAGGATGTTGCCGCATCCATCTTTTATCTGGAGGACTTCAAAAGATACAGGTAGCATCACATTAACACTCAGTAAATACTGTTCCCCTTCTCCTGGCTCAGTTTTGCTTCCAAGACCTTTGAAGTCTGCCGGTAAAGGATGTGGCATATTTGTGTGTCTGCTGGTTGTGACGATGCTGGATTCCAGGTGGATCCATCCTCTTGAAAGCTGGAAGCGATTCTTCTCATTCAAGAGAGCTTGTTGCCTCGCAGCGAGAGAGATTTTTACTGGGAGTACTTGCAGGGCAAGGATAAATAGGTTCTTGGTCTCCCAGTGATAAGCAGAGCATGCCTTACTCTGTCTCAAGACGTCTTTCTGTCAAGTACTGAAGGCTAACACCCGATAGTAATAGGTCCAAGGGACTGAATTTTCTTTACTTGACGGAAGGAAAGAAAGTTTCCTACCACTGACCAGAGTTACTTCTCAAAAACCTCAATGAATCCGTTCCCCGCTTCATTCTTTTCCTTTGGATTGCAGGTTGAAAAGAGCGGCGTGCTGGGAGAGCATGCCCTGGCCTCTTTGGTTTCTGTTAAAAACTCTTGGTGTTGATGGTTTAGAATCACACAAGGGCTGAGTTGAAATATTTTCGACCTCTTTAGAAAAGCTGTTAGTGGCCAGATCATCATCATTTATACCTACTACTCAAAGCAGTGTGTATATATTTGAGATGATAACGTTTTTGTCAATTAGGACCAAAACTGAAAGGAATTTATTTACAAATGATGTAGAGTTACTAAATAAAATGCCAGAATCCAAGCTCTTTGGATAATAAGGACTGTTTCTTTTAATGATATTATCTTTTTATCATTTAATTTGTTAGACTCTTTGGTAAATGCATTCAAAAATATTGACTACACATAAGGGGAAGTATCTGAAGTGTGTTAAGCGATAGACCGTACTCTCACGATCAAGGGTATGGCACTCAAAGTGGGGTGTAACTTGTTTTTTAAGCTAACCAAAATTACAGTAGACGCTGTTTGGACAATACTTTTTGGAATTACTTACATGTGTTTCCTTTTTTTCAGTATAAATACTAAGCATCCAGAACTGTGGTTTTTAAAGTAAAATACAATGCACAACAATCGTTAAAAATATCCTTAAAAGTTAATTTTTTAAAGCAGACATCATGATTGTGAAATATAATAATTTTAACTTAATTTCTATTCACTAAAATAAAGCATCTAAATTGGAACGTATTTCTCGTAACATCAGAGACTAAATTTTTAAGGGAATCATAAAATTTGCTTGTGACTGCCATAATGTTTAAATGTTTTATAATGTCTTATAATACTTTATAAGCACTAATTTAGATGTTTGGAGTAGTCACTTTTCATTCCGACTGTTCATATAATTTGTACATTGCATATTGAAACACTCACTTTTTACTGTTCTTGATACTCTTTTTTCTTCGATTTTCACTATACTGACTGAATTTCAAAGATACCAGACATGAAAACCATCATGAAAACAAAGAAAGAAAGTAGAAAATTGAGTAAATTTTTTAAATTCCCTGAGGAGCTGGAGCTCAGTTTCAAAATGGTGTCTTATTGGTACACAGTATTTAACAGCTGGATCTGATTCTTTCGGTTTTTCCCTGTTTTAAATCTGAAACATTATGTTCCTTTAGCTTCTTGTAAGAACTGTTGAAATGTGGCAATGTGCTGGTTGGTGATACACCAGTTTAGCCACAAGGAGGTGATCTAACACAAGCAAATACTTCAAGTGCCTCATTGAAGTTGCACTTGGTGGATTCTTTTTTCTTTAGTGCAAGCCTGTTGGTCATAACTTAATACTTTGTTTGTCTGATTTATTCTGTCACAGACATGGAGAAAAAGGAAGAGGAAATACAGCAGTGGAAAATGGATTGTGAACACTTCAGAGCCCGTCTGGAAACAGCCCAGGCAGATTGCATGAGGGAGAAGAAGGTAGATTTGCTGTCATAATACTGATATCTGTGTGCTTGAGTTTTAATAACAAAAGCAGTGCTGATCAGTTTTTCGCGCTCATGTCACAAAATACATCCTCAGCCTGAAAACAGTCTGGTGTTTCTATGCATACAGTCAAGCGATGAGTAAATTACTTACCTATAAGTTCATAATGGATGTGGTTTTGCCCTTGATATTTCTAGAGCAAAAGGGTCAATATTGTAACTAGACAAAATATAATAAGGTGCAGTACCAAAAAGTTTTCAGTGTGTACAAATAGAGGTACCAACTGACAGTTGGTCTCCCACTTAGGTAACTGAGACTTGGGTCACTGCATAGATGTCTCTTCCATACTGTGTGAGGAGCAGTTGTATGGGGTTGCGTTACAGGCTTCTTGGCAGGGTTCATTTCGGTGTAGGTAAAGTTAAAAATCAACCACTAGCATTTTGGTTATACTAACATATTAAAGTAAAACATTGGGTATTCGGGAAGATGGTGATGTAGCTGGCATCAAAAGGTCCTTTGTGGAATCAGTTATTTTGAATTTAATGTAACTGTAACATATTTTCAAAGAGGACAGTAGAAGATAATGTAAGTAATGCAATGTAAAAAATGAAACAGGCCTCTCTTTTGGATGCTGGAAGCTGTGTACCTTTGTTTAGTTTTAACAGTCTTTCTCGGTGCACCTATTGATCCAATTCCCATGTACAGCTGTGAGTCAAAGAACAATTACAGCGCTCCTTTTGCTCTGTCAATATTGTATTTAGTGATTATGAGAGGGAAGATTCTTAACAATGAAGGAATAGCAAAGACTGTGACTTCTCAGACTGTAGGTCTTCTGTGAAGCCACTGGAGTTCAAATAGGATCATAAAGACTGGAGGCTTAATTCTCAGAGGTGTGAGAATTGGTTGTGATTATTTGCTGCAAAAGTTAATTTCCTTGGAGCTGATAGCTATCTTCAGTAGTCAGCAGAAACTCACTTTGTTGGAGTTCTAGAGTTAGCATCTGCCAGCCTTGGGATTGCACAAAGACAGATGAATCTGCAGAAACTACTTCATTTTGGAAAAGAAATAAATGAAGAGTTCAGACATGCAGTTTCAGGGCATATTTGCATGGACAAGTCATTCTGGAATGGGGTTTGATATGAATGGTAAAGTATGATAGAATAGTTGTCTATCTGGATATTCCTTCCTTCAAAATAAGTATCTTCTGGGATAGCTATTGCAGTTTAGCAATAGGTACTTGTTTAGTTTTCCTGTGCACCCAGGTCTTCAGTTGTATAAGTATCCGTGATGAAATCTCTGTAAGGTTCAATGGTGCTGCTTTAGATAGTAATGAAGTGGGTCTCACCCTTTATTCTTGTTAATACTGCAAAATAAATGGCAGGTAGTTCAGGTTTGTGATTTCTTTTGGATGGAATCTTTACTTAAAGCATGGATAGTTTATGAAGAGGAGGAGTTGTCTTGGTGTTCCTCCTCAAAGGTCTTTTCTTTGTATCTTTGCTGTTGTGCAGGGTACACTGGTTTTCTAAGTGGCTTCTTTTACGTGCCGCAAAGGTGTATTTGTGTGAGTGGATTTTGCATATGTACATTGTGAAACATCGTTGAGGCATGCTTTAGGTCTTCAGGATAAAAGAAGGTGGTATATGTCTGATTTTTGCTCCCGTTAATCACTTTGCATGGTGATCATTTGGTTGATGTTCTGCTATAGGCATCCTTGCTTATAGTTTTTGAGTTATTTTCTACATATTTATCTTCTGAAGGAAAAGGATATGATTCACTGAAATAAATGTAAAATAAATGCATTTTCTGATTGAGCAGTGCTCTTTTCTTAGGGGATCATAAATCAACATTTTGCATTTCAAAATTTCTGTGCAGTGCTGTTTCACTGATTAGGGAATTGCTGTGCTTTCTGAACCTGAGCAAAACTTAAAGTGCACATATTATTCTTAACTAATGTCGTCTTTGTCTGTCTTTCCATAGTTACGTACTTAAGCACTGCTGTATTCCTGTGCCTTGACCCCTTCCTGAAGATGGTGGTGTTGCATAGCACAGTGATTGCTTCATGAGAGTGTTGCTTCCAGCTAGGTTATTTGCTTTTGCAGGCTCCGTTTATTTTCCTGGCTCTTGAATGTACTATTTTGTTTTCCTTGCTTCTTACCTTTGTTCTGATGTTGCTTTTGATCTATTAAAAATTCTGGCATTTCTTGTGCTGGCTTTGCATCCTCGTTGGGGAATCTAGCTTTAGTATTACAGAGTTTTATGTCTTACTGTTTAGTATTAGCATGCAAATTCAACATGCAAATAAAATAAATGTATTAAAATATACATTTTCCTGAGACAAGGACAGCGTGGAAAAGAAAAAGGCAGTGACAATACATGGGTTAGACAAAGAAGATGCCTGATGCACATAGTGGCAGAAAAGCTGATAGGTCCGGCAGTGGGTTATATAAAAGAAAAATTTGGCTATCTTGCTCAAAAATGATTAAAGTATTAAGAAATAAGAGACTTTTCCTGGGACTTCTATGCCTAGGGAATCAGCAGCAAGTGTCAGTGTTTTGCGTATATTAAACTATAAGGTGAAAACGACTCCAGAGAGTAAATAAGCACAGAAATCTGCTTGATAAATTTAATTTGAACTTTTTAAGTCCTAGCTTGTGTGTTCCATTAGCAGCATGATAATACAATGCAAATCAGGCTGTCAGGTGGGATACAGGAGGCTAGATAGGTAATTGATGACAAACAGTACAGCAGCTTTTTACTAGTTGATATCATGTTACATAAATTTTCAGGTGAGTTTTGTTTCTATTCTTTCCAAACCCTCAACACAAAACATTGGGGTGAGCCCCTAAAATGACAAGACACTTATTTTAAAATCTTGATGGGAATACATGGTTGAAAGTTCTGTTCTGTTTACTTGCTTTCAAAATTGACTTAGAAGATTTCTTCTCATGTCCCCAGACTTCATCCTGGTAGCTAAAGACACAGGGGAGGCTGGGCTGAAAATCCCACGCCCACAAAATGGGCAGAGCAAGACCCTTATATTCTTTTGACATTGTGTGATTTGTGATTCTCTCTCTTTTAATACTTGAGTGAGCATCATTTTTCTTGATTGGCCTTTATATTTCCCTGGAGCACTGTCTAATACCACCCCACAGTTAGCAGGGAGCCCTCACTCCCCCTGAGAGACCGTAAACTGTGATATCCCTGCCGTCATCTCACTGTCCACACTAGCTCTAAACTGAGAAGTGCAGCAGCTTTTGCTGTCCCTGTGGCAGTTGGTAGGAAGCCAGTGAGACCTAGAATCATACCTAATCTCATGGTATTCTTCTGGCCAACTCCCCATATGATTGGAAAAAAGTAACACCAAATTGAAATTGAGTCCTGGTCGTGTTGGATTGCTCTGCTCTCTTTATGCTTTCACTGAGCAGCTCACTGGGGTGATGGATGGGTGATGGTGCCTGGGCTTTCTTGGTATGAAAGGCCCTCCAAACTTCACACCTTAAGTGTGTTTTTCCAGGGACTCTGTCTTCTTTTGCCACTGCTGGTCAGGAATATGCCAATAGAAAAAAGTTGGAAGAGACAACAGTGTTTATCCTAGATATCCAGCAACATTAGGTATCTACCACATTGGCTAAGGCAGAAGTCTGTTTTGAAAAACAAAACAACCTTCCCTTCCTAAAAGGTGTTTCCAGTATCTTTTGTAAGGTGTCTGGAAAGGCTGACCTCTGATGCTGAAATCCCTTCTGTCTTGAAGAGCTGTGTAGCTGTTTGCTTAGGAGGAGTAGAGTCTCCTATCAGACTTCTCTAGGTGCCACTCGGTCTCGGTGGGTCACTTGGTATGACCTTGTGGACAGGCTTCTGGTTACTGTCAGCCTCCACAGTGTACTTAGATATAGTTCTGGAGAGAAGGTATGTATCTGCAGCTGCTGTGAGTTTGCCACCCCACCCCTCTACCCCTTCTCCCCATTTCATATATGGCCGTGATGTTGTTTCTTGTTCTGTCCCTTAGCCTAGAAATGTGATTTGGCTGACATGAAGTGCAACCAGAATTTCCTTATGCTATTTCAGGAGAAACTAGACCTCCGCCAGCAGCTGAATGAGGCCAAGCAGCAGCTCCTGCAGCAAGCAGAGTATTGCACAGAAATGGGTGCAGCGGTGTGCACGTTGTTGTGGGGTGTATCTAGCAATGAGGAAGCTGTTAAAACCCTTCTAGGAGGAGTAAGTATGGCAGGTGAATACTTACTGGTCGTAGTGCTATTAGGCCTTTAATAGTAAGGACCTTGCTCTGTAATACACTTTAATGTAAGGATTTATTTACAAAACTAATTGGACTGTGAAAATGTTTTCTGAATTGTATATTCTTTGGGAACTATCCATTCTCATTTAAGAAATGTTGGAACTATAAAGTGTTACGAAGCAGTCTGAGAAGAAATGCAGTAATTAATTCTTATCTTACCAAACAAGGATCGTCTGTTTTTTACCACACACAGCTAAACTGGAAGCAAGGCTGCAGCTAGCACAATTTAAGTATCTTTGCAAGCTAACAGAAGAAGAAAATAATTCTTGGGCCCATGGAGTAGTTCCTATGCCTGTAGAGAGCTTGGAGGAGCTGTTTCCGGGGAAGGAAGACAGATCCATCAATTCTCAACTTCTTTAAATCTTTGCACGAGTTTTGGAAATTAAGAGAGCCTAGCTGCTTTGAGTCTAGTGAATCTTATCTAATCTTTGATGTTGAATGTGGGCAACTAGCTTATTTGAAAAAAGCCAAAACAACAACAGTTAAAGACAATACAGTTTCACTGCCAAGTGCAGCTGATGGAATTAGGAGGGATCAGAGGAACAGGCCTGATGAAAGTATGATTTTCCGTCTTGTCACAGCCAACATGAGAAGAAATTGTTGTATTTAATCTGAGTGAACTGATGCTGCAGTTTCTTCTGGCTTGATTTTTCAGCAGCATGATGAACAGCTGAGTCAATGGGATTAGTTTATTACAGTAAGTGGTAAACTAGTGTGTTTGTAAGAGGTTTTTCAGTTTCGGTACCCCAAAATACAGTTGTAACTTTATATTGGATATTAGAAAGTTACACAGTGATACTTTTTGGTGATAATTTCTGATGATTCAAGATCCAAGGAAAAAAGTCTGCAAAAACTGTATAAAGCAGGTTTGTTTTTTTTTTTTTTTTTTTTTCAAAAAAGGCAGGTGGGTACTACAGAGCCCCCAAATGGCAATAAAACCAGTATAAAATTGCATTCTCTAGTTTCAGAACAGTTTATAACTGTAAGACTTGACAATATTTAGTGACTAGCCATTGTTATTTGACTTGTGAAATAGTATTGAAATCATGTTTCCCACAAATACAACACTAGCAGTGATGAAAATGACTGTATTTCTACAAGATGAGACTGAAATTAGTAGAAGCCTTGTTGAAAGCAGTCTTAAGTATCAAAATTAAGTATAATTAGGTAAATCCAAACTGTTGCCTAATGATTTGTATAAGGGTAAAAAGCCCGACTGTGAAGATGCAATACTTCTGTTTCTAGGTTTGTTTGAAATGCAAAATAGAATTGTAGAATGGTTAGAGTTAGCAGGGACCTTAAACATTGCCTGGTTCCAACCTTCCAACCCCCCTGCCCTGGGCAGGGACACCTCCCACTAGACCAGGCTGCTCAAAGCCCCATCCAGCCTGGCCTTGAACACTTCCAGGGATGGGGCAGCCACAGCTTCTCTGGGCAACCTGTTCCAGTTTCTCACCACCCTCAGATTAAATAATTTCTTCCTAATATCTAATCTAAATCTACTCCCTTCCAGTTTAAAACTGTTATCCGTCGTTCTATTGCTACAATCCCTGATAGAGCGTCCCTCACAGTTTTACCTGTAGGAAAGTACTGGAAGGCTGGAATACTTCTACAATAGTCATTCCCAGCAATCGTTAGAGCCTACTGAGCTGCTATACTTCTGGTGAAGGTCATAGCAACATTTTTGGGCATCATTTTCTTGTGGTGGTGCTCATAACCCGATAAGAAATGTGCCTGGGTTTGCAACAAGACTACTAGGGAAAACATGAACGGATTGTGTGGCATTGCGTCAGCCACAGATTGCAACTGGCAATGAGTCAGGTTATTAAAAGATGATGGAGATCTGTCACACAAAGTTTTTTGGTTTGGGTTATTTTTGGACAAGTTGTACAACATCTTCCTCCCTCCCCTGAGAAGGTGCTATGAACTACAGAAACACATAAGAACATCAAGAGTGCTTTGAAACTTGCTCATATTTAAGCATGTGGGGAGGGTGGCATCAATTCAAAATCACTTCATGCCTTAGGGAACAATGCTCAGGCTTTTTTCAGTCTTTGCATAGATACGGAAATAGGTCTTCCATACAGTTCTGTAATGCAGATTGATTGAAATGATGTTTGGGACCAATATGATTTGTGTCCGTACGAGTTGGGAAAGTCAAAACTTGAGCAGCAAATCTGAGATGTCACACAAGTAGTTTTCAAGGCAGCGGGGGAGAGATGCCTACTGTTTCTGCCTATGCCTAACGTTTCTAGAGAGCGCTTGAAGAGACATCCAGAGAAGCAGCATGAGAGAGAGTTTTCAAGGATGCCTACCTACATGTGCCAAAAAAGACGTAAATTAATTCCCATCAGGTTGTTTTAGATATCTTTCAAAAAACTTCAACCAGATATCCACATGACAGGGCTCTTGCATGGAAACAACTGAAGGTTTGATTTCAGAAGAACATCAAGGCATGTTTCAACTGGAGAAATTTTGGATCCTACAAGGTGGTCTGCTACTTCAGTTATCTGCTATGGTGACAAGCAGCTTTACATTTTATAGGAGCAATTTTGCACGTTAACCGATGTTTTCACACAGGAGTTACTTGGACAGCAAAGGGTTCATTGCACCATCTGAGTTGAAGCACCTTAATGGCTGCTCTCAGGACTGTCCTTATCTCAATGTCAGTGGGTGAGACATTCTTCAGTCCCATGAAAATACTGTCAAGCTGATAAGAGACTGCACAGAGTATGTAATGATTGCTATTTATAAACCTGATTGGTCTCTGCTGAAGCTCCTCGGACCTCACTGCTAGTTAATTAATGGCTATTTGGAAAGAAGGTTCAGCAGAGGACACCAGTGGCATGTCAAGAGACTGGCAGATAGAAGATTTTGCTTGTTTTCTGTGCAGTGTACCAAGTATTTGGTTTGCTTAGTACTCTGTTACATTCCCTTGTGAATACATATTTTCCTAATAGCTTGTACTAGTCTGCTGTAGTAGGCTCTCTTCATTTTCTCTCACGTCCTCTGCTTCTTGAACTACAGTCACTGCTTAGGTTAAAATTGCCATTTTTGAGGTGTGGTGTCCACGTAAGTATAAAAAGTACATCCAGCAAGTGCAGAAGTGCACATTTTTCCATCCTCTTTCCCCACGATCCTTTCATTCCTGTTACTCTGGGACCACAGTATGATTTGTGAAAATACTCCATTGCTGGAGTCACCCAACAGGAACTGTACATCTTTGATGTGGTGAATGTGCAGTAGTGGAGGGATGCATAAATATTATCAGTAGCTTCGCACATATTGCGAAAGGAGTAGTTTTGACAAAATACTAAAATTTTCAGTAATTTTGCAGAAATGAATAGAAGTTCAGGCATTTCTTGGGCTGTCCCATTGGGTTGCTGCTAGGAATGCCTAAAAGTTTCAGCTGCTTCATGAAACAACTGGCGAAATTATTAAAGACACTGGGAAACATGGGATTATGGGCTCTCTGCTGTGCTATTTTTGTTATGAAAACCAGCATCTTCTCTGTGAAATAGTGTTCCAACAATGTTTTACAGGTCAGAATTATTTATAAACAGAAACAGTTCTCCCCATCCTTCTTTGTGGCCTCTGTCTGCACCTCTGACCTGCCCTGAGCTTTGTACCAGGTGGCTGCTTGCCCAACTGAGATACCCTAAAATGAAGTATTCCAGCTGAGGGGAGAAGACTGCATAACATAATTACGGGCTGTACTCCTGTTTGTATGCTCTGAAGTGATGATCGTCTTTCTCACGTGATATTGTTGACTTAAATTCAACCTATGACCCAGGAGAGACCTCCGTTTCCTTTTCTAAGGCGCTTCTACCTAGCCCATTGTTCTTCATCCTGTACTGGGCAATTAATGAATCCTGTTAGGATCCAACTGAATTCTGCTGCTTTTTTTCTGGGTATTTCATTGGTTTTCTGACAAAATCCACGGCAAGTCACTACATCAGGCTTGTTCTCTAGTCTTCAGCTGGATGGGGTTTTGACAAAAGCTGCTCTAGTAGCCCAGGTAAATGTGGAACATCTGGTGCAGCTCTTGCAAAGCAAAGAGATAATATCCTCACTTTTTAAAACAAGCATTAATTCTACTGTTTGATCTATATTATTGTGGGTTTAGGTGGTAAATACGCAATGGTTTATTTTTATAAATAAATGTAGCATTGAGCAGTTTCCCATTTTCTTCTGTGGTAACGGTTTCAAATATTAGGGGATCAGACATATCACTTGGTGCATACCTGCTGTTTTCTGTTGTTTTTTTGAAGTAACTGGATGTTTTAGTACTTTTGAAGATTATCCACTCTTGCTGTACCATCTAATAATCATAGTTGCTATAGTGCATATAATAATTTTTTTCCTCTTCTGTGCTTGCAGAGTAAAGCAGTAAAGTTTTTCACAATCACTGCACAGACCATGGAGAGCTTTGTGAAGTCATTAAGTGAAGACATGAAGCAGCAGGATTTGGATTCTGATGAAAATCAGTTTGTATTAGCTTTGGCAGGGATTGTAACAAGTAAGTTAATGTTATCTCTCAGAATGGCGCATTCCACGTGTACTGGGAATTTCTATACTGCCTTATATGTGCTGCAGTAAATACAGCTTTTCAAAGTCAGGTCAATGTTGATATCTTGGCTGACTTCCTAGTCTTTTAAAGTTCTAGCAGATTTTGTCATTGACACTTCTGTGAGGTATCGTACTGTCTGTGGCACAGTCAAGGATTGGACAGGCAAGAGCCATCGTGTTCTGAAATTCCCTAACACGTCATTCAATCTGGAATAAAACAAGGATCGTTCTACTATTCTTGTATGCTCACCTTAGTTTGTAAATGTCAAGCAATTTACTTTCTGAATTTCCAATAATGTTAACATCTTCAAGATACATGAATTGCAGATGATGCGAGTAGATCAGCCCCATCTTAAGGTATATGTTCAGAATTTTGGAACTGCTTAAGAATTTTGTTGCTGCCAGGTAGACCCTACCTTCACTGTCCTGAGTCCATAGTGCTAAGAGAAATAAAAGGTAACAAACCTGACTTCCATACAAAATGTTTCTGTTTAGGGTCAGAAAATAAGTAGAAAGCCACAGATCTAGCTTAATATGACTGCCTGTAGGCTTGGAAGGCTGTGAGAAAAGGGGTTGATATGTCATCTGCATGTTTGTGAAACTGTCAAAATGACACTAATGACATGATGCGAGATAGATGAAACAGTGGGCATTTATACAAATAAGCGAATCTTGCATTAACAGCCTTTTTGAATGTGTGATTTTAGGTGGTGTAGTACCATTAAAGATTGTAATAAAAAACAATGATGTGATGCGTTATGCCACTGTACTAGGGCGGAATCCAGTTCCCCAATTACTTCATTGAAACAAAAAAAAACCCCACAACAAAAAAAGCATAGCAAAAGTAAAGTCTGAATAAAGAAAATGTTTAAAGGTGGGGGGTGTTGGGGTTCTGCCTGAGGAGGAATCAGGATGATGGAATGAAATCTTGCTTCACTGAAGCTGATATAAATTTTGCCGGTGAAGTTGATATAACCAAGGTTTCTCTCTTGGTATCTGTAATTTGGGAGGTTGCTGAAACTCATGTGATAAAGGATAGAGTCAGATGAACGATGTGAAAGGTACCAGTTTTATTCCTCCTAGTTATGCTGTAAGTAATATTGCACGAGAAAGCGTCATTAAAAGAACTCTGAGGAAGTGGTTATGAAGTGCCAAGTATTCAGAAGTTAGAAAACACCAGAACAGTAGTTCTCAGTGCAGTCTTAACACAGCCCAGTGTGTACAAACATTGCAATAACAGTCTTTAATTATAAGCTGCATCCATAGCACTTCTGCTTATTCTGAGGTTAAAAAAGGCATCATGGTGTACGTGCGTAGGGGAGAGAGCCTGAGGCTGCATGGAAGTGGAAGAACCGTATCGTGCAGCAGATCCCCGCACTTGCCCTGAATGGGAGGCCAAGGAACCAGGTTCTCTCACTAGTTACATACACCACGCTCCATGCATTTGGAGAAGGCTTGGCCAGATGCACAGTACAAAGAAACTTGGTTTGCCGGAAGATACCCCTTGCACATAAGGGTGCCCTAAAGCATGGTGTAAGCATAAGGGAAAATACTGAAGGAAAGTCTACTTTCGAGCAGTAGTCTTTGGAAATATGGTTGCCTTTCGATTTGTGTGTGAATAATGCAGCGCTTGCAGAAAGGTAGGAAAAGAGCTCTCCACCAGAGTTTTGGTTGTGTAATGTGCCAGGTATATTGGACTGAGTGATTGTAAAACAATCTGCAGTCTCTTTCCTTTGAAGTGGGACCTATAATGGTCAGCTGTGCTTCAGTCCCACATTATTTGTGGATGAATCCAACCTTTTGTTTCGTAGTTCACTGTGTTACTATTAGGATACTGGCCACTCTGAATAAACATTTTAAATACCAAAGAAGAATTATGAAGGAGTTTGACCAGTATAATTTGCTGCTTCAGTATTTGCTATGTAGATGAATATAGTTTGAAGTTTATATAGATGCCATAGTTCGTTCTTCACAGCTGACATATCTTTTTAGTGGTCCTGATAATTAGCATAAACTTTTGTTTGAAACATGATTTTTATTTTGATGTTTTGTGTTCTCTCACAGATGTCGCTGCGCTGGCATGTGGCCGTGAGTTCTTGGTTAATTCAAGTCGTGAATTACTGGACACGATGATGCACCTCCTGGGAGACATGAAGCCAGGAGTCTGTACCAAATTTAAAGTGTATGATGACTTCC
>VXBH01005714.1:672536-778489 GCA_013400035.1 Rynchops niger
TATATGTAATGCGTTATCTTGTGATGGTCCCAGTCATGACAGTAGTTTTTGCACTTTCACATTATTTCCTTTCCTGGAGAGGAAACATAATTTTTGGAAACTTATTTCACAGTAGTGTTCCTTGCAGATATATCAGGCTTGGCTACAAGGCTGGCTTCATTCAGGTTTTGTGTCTTTTGGAAGTCCCTTAAGCACCATAATATTGTAGAGATGAGCAGAGATGCACTCTTCTACCTTAGGAGGGGCTTGTGAGTTGAGGTTCAGATAAGGAAGGTCGAGTTTTAAAACACAGAGGATGTGGGAAATGTGGACTCATGTTTATTCCCTTCCAATATGAAGACTGTAAATTGCTCCATCTGCTTAGTAAAGAAAGTGAGCTAAGAGCAAAAATTAAATTAGTTTATGCTGCTTAGTAGCCAGAAGCACCATACACTTTCGTTTGTAAAAGGTAATGCCTATAAAGGGACCTTGTGATACAGCATTGTAAAGAAAAGGCCACATTCCATAGTTCAGATGCTGGAAAAGTTGTACAGCTGATCAAGAGATTAAATAAACTATTGTGTTTGCCCCTTTCTCAGAGCTGTTACAAGCTGAGGATATATGGCCTTGACCAAGGAAATTACTGTGGTTTAATGAGTACTTGCTCATCTGCTAAACTGTGGGCACTTGGCTCGTACCCCTGGATAATTTGTTCATGAAGGTGGCTTAAACTAGTGTGGTGGTGTTTTTTTGGTTTGGTTTTTTTTTTTTTTTTCCATAAAAAGGACACACACACAAAGAATTCATACCCAAGCCAGCTGTCACAGCTCAGCTGACAAAGAGCAGCCCTGTCAGCCACTGTAACTTGACTGTGTCCATGCACGCATTTAGGCAGATTGGACGTGATAGGCATGAAATCGGGCTCCATTTTAACTCTGGATAGGTTTTATCTTGCCTAACCTCAGCTATCAGAAAGCTAGATGTCAAGTATCTGCTAACTGTCTGGGCTCCTTCCCACAGTCAGTGGAAGGAGATGGTGCTGTCGGATGATTGCGCTCTCAGGCCACGTTAGGTGGAACAAGTTGGCCTTTGAAGATGCTTGCCGTTCCCCATTGGGTAGCGAGGGGGAAGCTGAATACCCTGTGCTGTAGGTAGTGGTTAAATCCTTTTTATGTCAGTCATTTACTGTGTTTCCCAAGTGTTGGGCTTGAAGGTCAGCAGTGAAAACAGGATAGTTAACTCTTGCAATGGTGCAGTGGGCTATTTTTGTAAAGCCTCAACTGAAAGATTTCTGTGAGAATCTCAGGAATGAAAAGGTAATTTGTGCCTTCATGTATATAACAAAAAACCCCACCAAAACACGAAAAGAGGACCTATACTGTTTGAAAATCTGTACAGAAAAAAAAAAAAAAAAGAAGAAAAAGAGAGGACTTTATTTTGAGAGGAGGAGGGAGAGGAAAGTGTTCCTAAATACACATGCACAAACACTCTGAATTTCAAGTGAATGTGTGTCTGTGAGTCCAGATAGGTTATTTTTGATCATTTCAGATTGTATTAGTGTAATTTGCAGAAGAGCGATAGAAATACATAAAACAATCCCATGAAGTTGCTAGGGATTCATGGACAATCCTCTTAGTCTAACAAATTGAGTGGAGCCTAAAAAAACAGGTTGCACAAGGTATTTGGTAAGTGGGAAATGTTAAGCATATGTTACAATAGCTTGAATTCAGTGCAATGATAATGTTTTCTGATGTTCCATGGAACATTTTTTTTTTTCTTACTTTGAACTTTCCATTTGATAAAGAAATTGCTGTATTATGACATTAGAGCAAATGCTAGAACAGAGATTTCTTCATGGCCTTGTCATGGAACTAAGGAACCTAATTTGCTCAAATGTTGTGGTGCAATATGTTTCCCCTGTGTTTGTCTTTCATGTCCATGGTCAGGTTTCCTTTTTGTCTATGAGCTCCTTATGTGTCTTGTCACTATTTAGTTCTTAAAACCTGTTACTAACACTGGATCTCTTTCCTGTCCTTCTTGGGGATTTTCCACTCTCCCAGCCCAGCAAAGAAGGGTTTTTTTGGGGTGGGTTGGTTTGTTTATTTTTTAAAAAATTGTTCTTTGCATGTAAGGTTTTTTAGCTGCTTGTTAATCTTAAATAATCAACATTTTAATAAGCAGATGTATCAGAGGAACTCCCTTTTCTCTCTACCGTAAGGCACATAAGGCAGTACAAAGTAAAAGACAGTTGTGAGATAAGGATATAATAGTTAACAGAAACTGTAGTGAAATTTCAAAGTTATGTATAGATGGACTCTGGAGTCATTATAAATAACATTTACACACACACTTACATACATATACATACATACAGACACACTTTTAAAACTATACCTCGTGGATGAAAATGTCTGTACATTATTTTGGCAATGCAATGTGTTTTTCTAAAAACATGGTGGTATTACATGGAAGGACATCAACAACTTAAAATTTAATCAGTTAAATAAAAAATTTGGCTGTTTATTTTTGAGGATATGTTTGTCCTTTGCTCAGTTTTGAGGTTTTACAATTATTTTCTAGCTTTTATTTTCAAAAATATTTTTCTTTACAGTGTGACAAATCAGGAAACTGTGGGTCTAATTCTACACGCGGCTGTATCAAACAAAGTAAGCTGATAAAGAGAGGAGTTCTTTTCCCTCTTCTAGTTCTAGCAATCCTGTGTTTTACTTGTACCAGCATATAAAGAAAAATTCACAGGGAAAAGCTGTTACTTATTCCAGCGCTGCTACAATATCCACTGTAGTCCATGAGTATGTAATAAATACATGCAAAGCATCTACATGAGTGCTGGGACTGAAATTTCATGGGTCTTTGCTTTTCTGAAATGGCAATGGTGTGAAAGACTCCATGTTTTCTTCTCATTAGTACAGGGTTCATTCAACATTTGTAATTGTTAGGCAGTCAATAAACATTTACGCAATTGTTCATAGTTAGAATTAAATTGTAAGGAATCCAGCTTTGCTTATGTAGCAGTTGAAAGTAGCCAGTAATAATACGTACTTTAGTACATATTAGTACATTTTATGTGCTAATCTCATGTATTAAGCAGACAAAAGGGGCTTTAGCTGTGCTTTTAGTTCTAGATTTTAAAGACAGCATTGACAGATATAGTAGTATAAGATGTTAATTGAATTTGGCTTGCCTAAATAGGAAGAATATGAAGTGCATCATTAAAATGCCCTCCACATTAAAAAAAACCCAGAAAGTATTGTTTATTCAGTACTTGTGTGTGTCAGGTTTGCTTCAGTAAGCGCTTTTGCAATAATTATCGCAAAAAAATACTTATTAGAATGTGCAAATTCTAGAGGTTAGGGTGGTATAAAGGGCTTGGAAATACTTTGATGTTGTGCTCATCTGAGTGTGTTTAATTAGTAATAATATGCTACTGCAGTGGCTTGTGGGGTGGGTTATATCTTCTTTTGACACTCCAAAACCACAGTACTTTCCTAGATCACCACCACCAGTCCCTTTTGTCTGCACAAAGCAAACAAGTGAAATAAAAATACAAACATAGCAGTATCTTTTTACGTCACTTTATTTCTAGCTGCAAATGTCAAACAGATTAAGGATGAAAGACGTTGTCAAGAAATGTTAACACTTTCCATTAGAAGATACTGTTTTATTGATCATTCTGGACCTTTGGGCTTGGGTTCTGGAAGCCTGGTAAGAGCTGCAGGGGCCGTATGAAAAGAAAGGTACAGGCTTTACAAGCTGCAGTTTCAGTTCCACAGCACCCCTCACTGCTTGTGGGTGGCCTCTGATTAAGCAAATTTAATAGTCTAGTATTTCTTCTTCCTGTTGCTGACAAGCCTAGGTGATCAAACTCACGACAGTGCAGCACACAAATTATACCTCTTTATAGTCAGTTTAGCCTGCAATAGATAACTTTCCTTTCCTGCTTTCTGAAGGTATGCATGGAGACTGCCTGAAAGTCTGCTGGTGGCGTAAGTCATGGCTTAAGCCGTGAGAACTTGTTTGAGAGCAGGATGTGAGGTGTGAAGTCCATTTGGAATAAGATTCTTTCCCTTTGGTTTGGAAATGGTGGCAGTGCAGTGAGGTGCAGGTTTATCGCAGTCATGTGAGACAGCAGTTGCCAAGCTGGCCCCAGCACAGAGAACATTCCAGCCCCTTCCTGGTTTTCAGTTGTCTTTTTGTATGTAACCCAGCACCCCACGGTGAATGGGTATGATGACATGTTCCATAAGTGTTACAGGAGCCCTGCGTATTCATCTTGCCTTTGCATTGTCCAGAAAATTGACTTGCACGTTACCATCTTTGGAAAGACATTAAATAAAAAGTACTAGCACATCATAAAGTGCACTAATGCCCTCTCCCCGCAGCTGCTCCACAGCTGTAAAGATGGTCTGCATAAAAGGCAGGACAGGAGAGCATTGCTAGAAGAGTGAAAGAATTTGTTTGTAAGACACCTTTTGACTCCAGAGTATGGGTCTTTTTCCAGGCACATCAGGGACCTCTTGGGTCAAAGTTCATAGTACAGCAGTGGTCTGATTTTCTAAGAGGCAGAACATTAATTTGTCTTGCTAATGTCAGTGGGCTTCTTTTTCTGGATGTTTTCTGCTTTTGAGTGTCACGTCCGATTCCTTCTGCACGTTAGAGGGTAATTGAAATAATTTGCATTAAGCCCACTGAGACTCTCCTTAGCCGAAAAAGAGTTTTATCCACCAAACCCATAAAAACTTTTATCAGCAGTGTGGAAGACGGCGTAACACCATCAAATGTTTGAAAGCAGAACTTAGTTCAGCAGAAACTGCAGAAGACTTAATCCCAACAAAATGCTCTGCATTGAGTATTAGCGATTGTTCTGGATAGCTTTGGAAGGGAGATTCATTTTGAGCCCCAAGTTACCATACTTGTCTGACAGTCAGAAGCAGCTAAAAGTGAATTTTGACCCAGGTGCTTTATCTGCATAAAGAGGCAAAGCTGCCATTTCTGTATGCAGCTTTCCATACCTTACAACGTGGCCTCAGCTGTCATGGCTAAGGCTGAGGGGTTACCTATAGTCAAACCCACTTTCCCTGGTGGGTATCAGATTTTGCGAGTTACTGATAATACCGAAGCTTTTCACATTCGCAGTAACTTCAGCATGAACCGCCATGGGAGAAGTCGGTGGGATCGGCAAGCTAGAGCCGTCCTTTTAAAATGCAGAGCCTTCTTCAGCCTGCCGGTTTTTCTCTCTGTAGAAAAGTTGAGACTTTGCTTTAATTTGTAACCTGTGATGTATGCAGCTCCAAAATGACTAATGAACTTTAAATTTTAGGAGACTGATAAATTAGGAAACTCTGGGTTTGGAAGCTTTTGAAAACGTGGCTGAAATGAACAATATACTTAGTATGTATGGTTTGATTTTGTCATTTACACGCTGACATGCAAGGGACAGTCTTGGTTCCAGTTTGTCAGAGATGTCATTTTAGGATTTTTTCAATGCTCAGCTAAGGAAATGTTTTCTAGCTGCCAGGCCATAGACCTTCTCTCTTACCTGGAAAACAGGATAATGGGTTCTGTCGTCCTTCAACATCAATGACCATAATAAAAGACCTAAAGAAATCACGTTCTGGAAAAAATAAAATAAAATATGATTTTGAATAGGCCCAAATGTTATTTGGAAACAGTTTTGAAGAGGTGCGGGTTGAGAGTACCATTTGGCCTGTGTTACCCTGGTGTTGATCTACACTAAGGCAAGAGCACAGTTTATAGCCAAACTGAATTCCAGTGTTATTGACTTTAAAAAAAAATAAAATAAAATTTCCACGTGTACATTGAACACAATCAATCTGGGTTCGTGAAGGCAGAGTAAATAGGAAAGCCCATGATGACATTTTAGGAGACAAGCAGTTGTTTTTTTCACAGCAGGGTCTCACTTGGTGGCCCAGACCGCATGGCCCCGTGACTGTGAGGGGCTGGAGAGCAGGCAGCGCAGAAGGGATGACTCTAATTTAGGAGGGAGCGTGCTAAGCTGAGCTGGGACTACTAATACCTTCTTTTGCCCTCCTTCAGGCCTGTCCCCTTCTTCCAAATGCTCCTGTAGGCGTAGTAACTTCCCCTGCCAGCGGAGAGAGCCTACACTGATGTTTGCTGTATGCTGGCGGTGTATTGCATCTGTTCCCATTTGCAGGAGGAACAGGAGGATACGTGAAAGAGGATGGCACAGGCAACTTGTCTGTGCATCAGCTGACTGGAGGGTCGGTGTACAGAAAGGCCAGTGTTGCACAACCAATGGTGCAGAGACTTCCTTTGGTGTCCCTAGTACTCCGCATAGTCTTGCTTTTTGTGTTTCCTAGCGGCCCTTTTATTTGTCAGGGCACACAGCTTATTTGAGATGATTGTCTGCCCCGTGGGGATTGTCACCACGAAAGCTCTATTTTATAGGTTGTGTGCTCATGTAAAGGCAAGTCCAGGTTTTGCACATCTCATAATGAACGTCATGGAGTTTGATGAGACTTTTTTACTCTTGCATGGGATATTTTTCCATGTGTTTGAAATACACGATTTAGCAGCAGAAACAAGGTTTTGCACAACATTGCTGATATATAATTTAAGACTTGTTTCTTTTATCCAAATATAAATTACTAGAATAGGCTTCTGCATTAGTACATGCTTGGCATAAATAGCAAAAGGTGCTAAAACATGCAAAGAAATCAGAGGTCATCATAGCTTCTGTGATATCGTCTATCATATTAGCAGCCTTCCAGTACCTAAAGGGGTCTACAGGAAAGATGGGAAGGGACTCTTCATCAGGGAGTGTAGTGATAGGACGAGGGGTAATGTTTTTTAATCAAAAGAGGGTAGATTTAGATTAGATATCTGGAAGAAATTCTTTACTGTGAGGGTGGTGAGGCACTGGAACGGGTTGCCCAGAGAAGCTGTGGCTGCCCCATCCCTGGAAGTGTTCAAGGCCAGGCTGGATGGGGCTTTGAGCAGCCTGGTCTGGTGGGAGGTGTCCCTGCCCATGGCAGGGGGGTTGGAACTAGATGATCTTTAAGGTGCCTTCTAACACAAACCATTCTATGATCTTTTTTCCTTTCAACTCTAGGCTAATGCTAATGTCACTTTACAATGTGAGTATCAACTTGAAAGGCTTGAAGTACATCAGTGAAAATCCAGGTTTTATTCCTTTGCTTTGGTGGTTATTGAATGGTAAGTTGTTCTAAGAACCTTGTAAATTGTGACTTTGGAGATTGTAGGTTGGCAATTGGTGTTGCAAATAACAAGCCAGAAATTTATATCTGTAACCTGAGTATGTATAGCTTTTGTCGGATTGGAAGTAAACAAAACGGGCAAATAGCTAGAGGGAGACGTGCATTTTCCACTGTTTTTGGCACTGTATGTAATACTCCATTAATATAAAATTTATAGATGATAGAATTAAAAATAGGGAATGGAGAAATTTGATTAAGTGGATTAAAAAAAGCCAACTGTGTTTTCACATACCAACTTTAAAATAAACCCTGAAGGGAAACTAGCATTTAACGAAAGAAACCGTAACTGTGTTCTGACGCATTCTGGGGAAAGAGGCCAACCTCCGTAACCACACTGACCCATGACAAAAGTGACCCCTTCTACAGCTGAAGAGAGGCCTTGTGTCCTAATAGGATTTGGGTTTGCAGGGCTTGAGTACTATTCCCAGCTTTGCCTTTTGGCCAGTGCAGGACTTCAAGGGCATCAAGGACTTCTGTTGTCAATGTCAGGTACCCGAGTGACATCAAGGCTGTGCTCTTTCAGAGGCTTCAAATCCCTGTGTAGGAGCCAGCAGAGATTGACATTGCCGGGGTGTGTTGGACTTGGCTGGCAGCTGTGTGCACAGCTTGCAAGGGACAGTGAGGACAGCAGTAAGGACAGAACCATGACACTGTCCTGCCTATGAACTGCTCCTAGGGTTGCTCTGTCTTGGCTTTTGGAAGTTTTTGTGGCTTGTCCATGAGAAGATTTTGGTGTGCAGTTCATAGGACTGTGGAGGTTAGTCATCCCGGTAAACTGTGCTGCTATGCGAAACCCTGCTAAAATGCAACTGGTAAATGCTAACAGCAGCTGAAGTGAGGGAGGTTGCATCTGATTTTTCAAGGAATGAATTTGATATTGAAGTTCTGGAAAGGCTTTGATTTGGGCTGGGAAACTGGAAGCTACTTGTATTGCTCATAGTTCCCTTAACTATTTTACAGAAAATGTAGGTACTCGTGCTTTTCACCAAATAGCTTTCTGCTTTCAATGCCATAGGCTTTCTCTTCTGAGATCTCAGAAAATTAAGGAATCCTTGTAAGACTGTTGGAAAACACCAGTTTTGTAGTTTTTTTTAATATAGTTTGAGAAAAATTGTATTCTCAGACAACTCTGAATACATGGTCCTTTGTTATGCTGCGCTTAGAAATTTAACATATGTTAGTCCAGATTTTCCTTTTACTTTATGTTTGGCTAACATATACATAAGCTGTTGTTCTAGCAAGAAACACCTCAAAACACCCTCAAAAACCCTAAGTATGAGTTCCCAAATGTGCCCTTACAAATGTTGTGATAAAACAAAGCAGCTAATTGTTTGATGCAGTCTGCTGTTTGAAGAAGGCTCCTAGGTCATGTAAGAGGATGAAATGTGGCACAGTTATAATTAATATGCATCTGCTAATGGAAATAAGAAATGGAAAGGCTACTCTGCATTTTGAAAGTGTTAATTGTGTGTGGCTGGGTTGTAGAAGGAAAGACAAGCATGGCTAATTCCTTCACTTTTTGTTAATAGAGTTCTCCAGTTACAGCAAAGGAGGAAGATTCTCAGACAAACCACGTCTGCTGGTTCAGATTTCTGACTTTGGAGGAATTCTTACTGTGAAGGGAGAGGGCTGACTAGTTTGTATACCAGATGAGAGGTCAGATCCAAGACCTGATCTTGTTCCCATCATTTTGTCTGAGATCTTTGTAGTTTTCTCTACATTCAGTCTATTTCTTAATGTTTCAACTTGTAAAAGTCAGTAGCTTCCTCCCACTCTTGCTCCTCTCCGGTTTCTCTGGCCAGGGTCTTAGCTTCTGCTAGCCGTGATTCAGCTTATCAACACCTGGAGCTGCTACAGCATAAGGTCTTAACAGTTTTTTCCATGCAAGAGAGTAGAGCACTACACTCTGCTGGCAGGGTATCCTGTATATGCTGCCTTCCTGCAGGAAGCTTCTTCAAAGAGTGTTTTGATTAAGGCTTATGAGATGATTCAGCTTTCCACAGTTCTGTAAGCTTTTATCAGCATTCCCACTCCAAGAGAGGCCCCAGAAATCATCCTGACTTTTTTTTTTTATTTTCAGAGAATCATCCTGTTTGCTTTTCCATCATCAGTCTCCAAGTGTCTGTGACATCAGCCTATACATCAAGGCCGTTTTTCTCCCACTAGCTTGTACGCAGCTGATGAATCCCTCAAATTCCTTCTCTGAATTCTCAGTCTCTGCCCAGTCTTCTTGTCCCCTGAAGAAGAATGTCCTTCCCATTAAGAGAGCAAATAATTAGCTTGATTTTCTCTCTTCTGCTTTGTTGTATCTGAAGCAAAGAGGCATTTGATTCAGGTTGTCTAGCAGGCTTTTTGAAGAGAGAGAAATATGCCTTGACATTGAATACAGGGATTGGAAGAGAAAGGAGAAAAATCTAATAAAGATTTCTAGTGGAGTAAGAATGTTAACAGCAAACTGGGTTCGTCTGTCCTACTGTCTTTGGAAAATTTGGATGAGCCTGTATGACTTCACACTCCCTAACAAGAATTCGTAATAGCTTATTCTGCTGGAGGCTATACTGTTAATAGGAGAAAAACAAACGTTTGACACACTTTTTGAAGGTAATGCAGATCTCTGTAGTTTCAGAACTTCATGATGTGAGCTAATCTTTCCTTTTTTTTTTTCCTGCCTTTTAAAACACTGTCTAAAAGATGGGCACCCTTTAATAAGCAACATTGATCGCTGAAGAAGATACCCTGATAGCTTACCTAGCTGTTTTATTGTGTTGTTTCAGCTATGCCTACCTGTACCTTCCCAGCTTGGTGCCAGCAATAAAACACGTGAATGATGACTCAGATTTCTGGCTGTGGAGCAGCTTGTGGGATCAGTAGAGTTCTCTTCTTGTGGAGCACCATTTGTTTTCAGAGCAGCTGTTCCCATCTTGGAGAAAATAGGCAGCTTTAGTTTTCTCCATCAGCTGCTCTCCCTGTGTTGATATCTTGGCTAAAGGTTTCGCGTAACTTTCAGATTTAAAGAAGCCCTGTCCTCACAATAAAAAAAAAAAGTTATATAATTTTGCATAGAAAACCACCTGAGATTTGTCAATATTTTTTTCTCGTGCTTTACATCTATAGATGCAATAAGACTTTCATTCTGTAATTCCCAAAGAAATAGGGACTTTTCTCTGCCAAGGATCTTCTGAAGAACAAGAAGAGGCAGTCAGCTCAGGTATTAATAATAAAGACTAGATTTATGTTTTTCATTTTTGATCATACAAAACATCTACCAGTAAATGGGTGCTGGACAAAATGGGTCTAGGTTTTTCTCTGTTTTGGTTTTTTTTTTTGGTTTGTGTTTTTGTGGTGGTTTTTTTTTACTATCCTGTATTTTTATTTTGGTTTCCCCCACTTTTCTTTTCTTTGAATGCAATTAAAAAGGTTGCTTTCCTTGGATGCATGAGAAAGTGTGGAATTCAGAGAGACTATGTTAGTGACATTTCTCGTCTATAGCTGGGAAATTGCTCCAGGTACTTCATTAAACAGAAGACAACAAGAGAAGTATGACTAACTTTAGATCTTGCCCTTCAGTTTCCTCCACCACAGTTCCACACGGAAATCTAACCTTGTTTATACAAATTCTTTGCAAATGACAGTCTCTATTATAAATGCCTGTATGAAGCACATTCTCATTTTGCTAATGCAGCCTGCAACCTTCAATATTTGCTTTTCATGACTAACGCTGAAGGTTTCTAATGCCTTGCTTTTCTGTTTAAATTGGTTATGGCTGTGAGAGCTTTTGAAAATTCAGGTTATTTGCATGCCAGCATGTAAAAGACATCTGGAACCCCCCTGTTTGTAAACTAATGCCTGTATTAAAACAAACTTTGGTTTGTAAATCAAAACCTCAGTGCCCAGTCTTTCAAGTGCTCACCAATTTCACGCTCTTCAGACGGTGAAACTAACCTTCAAAAGAGTATTGCCCTTCTTGCCCTTTAAGACCACATCCATGTTCCTGAATGCAAAGATGTCAGCTCTGACGCAGACAGTCCCTGAACCGCAGTTAGCTGAGAGGCTGGAAGACTGGCCAGGGGAAGTACACTGAACGCTTGCCCTTTTCTGTACTCTTATCTAAGCAGCTGCTGCAAACGTCACTTGCCCAGATGGAGGGCCTGCTGGGCTCTCCTTGCCGTCTGAGCAGGAGTTTCTTGACTAGCTCCTTGTCCTGCCTAACAGCAAGCTCAGGCAAACTGATGTTCTCTTGAAGAGCACAAGTGTTTCTCCTTTTGTAAATTTATGTAAGAAACCTTATTTCTGGTAAATGCATCTGTCACTGTAAAGCATTGGTTTGTTCTTACATTGTTACTCTCCTTTGGTAGCTGTCGTGGGAATCCTCAGAAACCCAAGCTAGGATTGATGGGAGCTGGAGAACGTATCTTAACAGCTTGCCCACAAACCTGCCAGCTGCAGAGCCATGTCTGTGCAAGCTCCTTTTCACTCGCAGCTCCTAAGTAGCAGTGAGGCAAACTGGGACCAAGTTGTGGCTTCAGTCTGGACCCCTGGGAGTCTCTCTCAAGGATTTCCCTGATAAAAGCGTGACAAGCACATGTCTATAGGAGAGTGGGGAATTCTAGTCAGCTGAACTCCCTGTCTGACACTGAGAGCAGTCACCTGGCCAGGGAGGAGACTGAAGCAAACCGAGCTGTTATACAGGAGCTGGGGCAAATAATGTTGCAGAGAGAAAGTGTATTTGCATCCGTAGGAACTGCAGCAGCAAAGCTCAGTCTTTTTTCTGCCATGGTGTTCTCCCTGCTCCTTCCCCACATGGTGTCTTTATTGCAACGCTTCTTGTCTCCTCAGACCTATCAGCATTATGAAAATATCCGGAAAACTCTCTGCTGCTGCAGATACTGGCTTAGCTCTGCCAGCATTGGCAATGCAGAGAGGTCTTACACGGGGCAAGCTGTGTCCCCAGCTCTCTCCGTCAGACGTGCTGTGAACGTAGGTAGTCCGACAGGTTCATAAAAAGGAAAGGGGGAGTGGCAGGTCACCCCTTCATGCTAGGATCAGACAGTAATTGAATTGGATGACACAACAGTGCTGGGAAGCTTTTGAAATACTGCTTTTGTACGCAGACATAGCTGTAAACAGCTTGGTGTTAATAAATCTTGAATTCAGGTGGCCAGGGAATGGTACGGGCACGTGTAAATTGAGTTCACGCAGCTCAGAGCCAATTGTAGATAAGCTGCTTAGCATTGATGTAATGCAATTACTTAAACCCTGCTGTAGGGAACAGTTCATCTGAGAGCATGGTGCTAGTGACAGATGTGACTAAAATCTGTCCACGTTATCGGTTGCTTTTGTCAGTGACTGAAAGCCAGTGACATCAAACAGTAGTGCTGGCAGCTAGCAGAACGTCAGCAAACTCCAGCAGTTTCAATACCTTGTTAAAATTGCATCAGCGTTTTATGATGGTGGTAGGCTTACGCTGCGCTTGTGGTCCCCGACTGAGGCAAGCAGCGTGACTTCTTCCCCTGTTCCCCAGAAATGATGATTGCAGCTCTGAAGTTTTAGTTGAAGAGATGTGTGTGCTAGTTGTTGGGAGGGTACGATGCAGTGATTTGATTACAGCTAAAGGATTTTTTTGATCTTGTACAAACAAAATGTTACTCAGCTAGTGTAGAAGTGACTAAAACTGGAAGCTATTGAAGTAAATATAATGCTGAATAATGAAGATTCCTTAAATTTCTTCTGCATATTCTTTAGACAGCGTTTTTAGAAAAAATCCCTAATGATATTGGAGAGACAAGAGAAAGACTTCTAGGGTATTTTTTAAAATCCTCTTAGAATACCTGATTATCCGTAATAATAATCCGTATTCTCAAAACCACATGTAATCCTAAGGGAATATATTTTAAGGCACATGTATTTATTTAACTCAAGGAGTCTCAAAATTCATGCAGAACAATGGCAATCAGAGGTTAAATGCGTATTATGTCGTCTTCTGGTGCAGGATCATTTCCTTCCTTTGCTGTATGCCCGAGTGCCTAATCTGTTCTTCATTTGAGTGACTCAAGCCGTTGAGCTTCCCTGGCTGCTGCTGAAGATTCTTCCTAGAACCTCTTTGCTCTTACTGGAAAACGTTCTTGCTCATCAAGCTGGAAATAATTTCCTGATCTACAGATCCTAATTTTGTTAGCTCCCCTGCTAACGCTTCTTCCCTGATCAATTCTTTACTTTCTACAGCCTTTAAACACTTGCAGATAATAGTAGCATAGATGCCTGCAACAGTATTAATAACAAAGCAATTTTCATCTAGGGATTTAAAACATCTTACATATATGAAGCTTCTCAGCAGTACCACAAGCCATTAAAAGTATTAATGGCTTTATTTCATGGAGGAATAAAGTCACACAGAGGAAGGTTGTAATGCATTACATAGATTTCACTCCCAAAAGCTTTCTTTGTACGTATTTGGGCTATGGCTTGTTGCTGCTATTTCCGCTAAATGAACGTAGAATAATTCTAAGCACAGAGAAAGGGGGCAAGTGATAATGTGAAGAGTTTGCACATTGTATGTGGCCAAAAAAAAAAGGATTAAAAAAACCCCTCTGGCAAGCATGAACTAAAAATGGAAGGAATGGGAGGACAAATTCAAGACTTTTAGTCATATTTTGATTAGGTCAGAAGAAATCTGAAAACCAAAACTTGCACCCAGGTTTTTTCAAAAGGATTCACTGAAGTGCTGCTGCCCAAGAAATAAAGTCTTGCTGCCTGTGAGGCTGAGTTGCAGCGTTTCTCCATGAGTTATGTCTGCTCATTACTGAGAAAATTGCACCTGCAGGCACTGCTGGAGATGATGATTGAAAGAGACTCCTAAGAGCCTCCAGCCCAGGTGGCAGCAATAGGAGAGGCTGTCCATACGGGCATGGCCACTTCCCTGGGGTGTGCAGCAACTCATCACTGGGTTTTTTTAAAATGCTGATTTGAATGTCTAAAGTTGTCCAGTATGCCCAATAGCTAAGATTCTCCTTACACAGAAAATCAGAAAATGCATCTTTTTGTTTGGGTTTGGACAATTCCTATGTCTTCAGATTATACCCCACTCTGCTAGTTTCCCAGGAGAAAGCAGAATTCCTTTCTTAGGAGCTTTACACTTTAAATAGGGAAGAAGGTATGGTAGAAGAGACTTGGCTGATCTCATTTATGATGGAAAATGGATGAAGAGAGAGATAGTGCCTGGTTTGTGGCTGTAGATCAGATATCACAGTCTTTAGTATTGTACTTCAGCCATGTGCTAATGGGAATTACTTAAAAAATTCCCATCTCAACAGTCACTTTCATGCTTAAAGTCATAGTCGCCTTCACTGTTGATCGCATTCTGTTTTCTCCCCTGTGTGCTTTCAACATTTCCCCGTATGCTTTAATGAATAATTTTCCTTAGGCCTTTTTCAGGTCACCAGTGTTAGGTATTAAATAAGCCAGGAAAGGAAAGAACTTGCTCCAGCCCACCAAACGCTTCCTTCAAACTCAGTGCAGTGTGGTTTATCGCTGCACTGCATTTATGCTCCTTCAGTAAGATTTTGGTCTCTGGTGATTTTGTGCGCAAAGTGATCTGAATTAATTTTTCTCAACATTTCTGCACAACGCTTTACCAAAAGCTTGCTGAAGACTAGGTATGCTAATGACAAACACATAAAAAATGCATGGCGCATGGAATAAATAACTATTTCAGCCATAAAAATATATTATACATTTTCATTTGGAATATGCAGAATAGAGAAGTGTGAAAATGGGACTTTCTACCAGATGCTTTTGATAAAGCTATAAAGAACTAAATGCAAAGGGACTGTTGTGAGTGATTAAAACGTAATACTCCTAATGTTTCAGTAATTAAAAATGCATCCTGTGTTCTTAACAGTAGAGTTATGTCTTCCTAGCTTAAGTCAGTGAAAGGCCTTTGCTACGTTTCTCTGACACATTCCTAAGCAGCCGTGCTTAGCTTCAGTACCCATTTCAATTTTGTGTAAACTGAATTAAACACTTGGAAGGTTGATGCACGGTTACCAGAAAGTTTTATAAAGATTAATATTTTAGTGAGCTTTGAAGAAATCTGAAGGCTTCTATGAAAAGAAATTAAAGAAAAGCCTAGTGATTTATTGCAGATTTGATTAGTTGGTCTGTTTGTTTTTTAAGCCTGAATAGTCATGGGATATAGCTTGTCCTGCTCTTAAATTGGTTTGCATCCAACAGTACATCTTGGCTACTGGCTGGATAAATTCAAATTGGTGATTTCCCTGTTTCATAGCATTTTCAACATTTCAAGAACAAGAGAAGGGTTCCTGGTTGTCTCTCCCTCCCAAACACTGCTGAGCACAAGCTGCTGAGGAGGGCAAAGGCGTTGTTTTCAGGTTCCTTCTAGAGCCAGGCAGCCAGCACCAACTGGCAGCTGTGAATTACGAAACTTCAGTTATTCCCTGTCTGCCTGGTGGGCCGTGAGGAATGGCACTGTAGAGCTTTAATGCTACCTTTTTGGACTCGCTTCTAATAAGCACTGCATTTTTTCCTCCCCGGCTTTTAGACCCGGATACAGAAGTCTGTCTTCATGCTCTGCGGCTCCTCCAGTCCGTGATTCTGGAGCCAGAAGTATTAGCCAAGGCAGCCTCTGAGATGCGTGATACTTTGCCGTTTCAGCGTATCATTGCACTGTCAAAGAGCCGCAATGCAGATCTGCAAGCACTTGCGAAAGAACTACTTGAAGATCTTAAAATACTTGAGTATGAAGCATAGAAGAGCTCTTTGACACCAACTGCTTGTGTCCTTCCTACATTTTTATGCTGCAAGAGTTGTTAGAGATGGGCTTGACTGAAAAAACCTCTGCCTAAGTTCCTCTGACAGAATCCTTTCTGGAGATTAGGTAACCCAACTGAAATAATACTCGGGAAAACGTGTTGGATTTTAGCTGCCCAAATACAATCTTAGGTCATCTGGTAGAGATGAGGCAGACTCAATTACTTCGAGTAGGATTTTGTCGATAATGGGTTTCCAAAATGATCCAGGTTATGTTGTCTATTTACCGTATATAGGGAGTAAAGTAGTCATCTCATTCATTGATAATACATCGTTTATTGCAGTGGTAAATAATTTTGTTGGTCCATCCTTAATAATTATTGTACCGCGAGGAAAACTTTGTTGCTTTTCATAACTCTTCTGTGTCAGAATGCACCCCAAGTTCCAGTTTTATTGCTGTTATTTCTCACCTCTCTTTTTCTATTCTAATAAAAGAAAACTTAAATTCTGTATCGTGTAATGGATTCTGCTTTCAAGATTTGCATTCAGATTCACTCGAACTGCAAATTGGCTAGGTCTGTGGCTGACAGGTATACTAGAAACCGAGCTATTGTTTTTTGAAAAGCCCTGAAAAAAGGAAATTAATTACTGTTGACCGTGGTACCTAGTTGTGCGCTGAAGAGGCTAAAATGAACTGCTTCTCTGTCGTGAGCATCATTGCATTCCTGCACAACTGTGGTGTTTGTTGGAGTTTCTGTGTACAGCTTGCTTACCTCAGTGGTCTATACAAACCTTTGTGTGCTTTGTATTGGTATAATTTACACATTTTTTAGAAAAAAAAAAGCATCCATTTCTGTGATGACAGAAGCACGGGCAGTTAGGTGATGCTATTCAAGGGAATAGCAAATGAGAAACGCAATGCTGTCGTAGCGACTTCTTCCATACTAAAGTTATGGTCCCTCAGCTGCGAACCCAATGTATTAACAAAATACAATGTGGACTTCTAATCCAAATGTATAGAAAACAAGAAGTAAACTTCATAGGATTTAAATACTGTGACTGGCAGACAGTTTCAGAGGAAGACCATCGTACAATACATAAGTTAAGGTATAGGTCATCTCCCATTAGGCTGTTTGCAGAATGATGAATGTCCAGAGTTAAAAATGTCATAAATCAGCTTAAAATTACTTGAAATAATTGGCTCAAATGCTACAAAGGGTAGCAGTCTGATTTGGGACTGTCTAAAATGAAGATTAAGATGCAGATCTCACATACATGAAAGGGTTGCATGGGGTTCTGCTGTGTCAGGTTCAATGCTACATTGAACTTAGCAAGTGCAGATTTTTGGAAGGCTTTAAATCTTCTTCAAAGCGTGCTTTCTTTGGATTTGTTTTCTTATCTTACTATCCTAGTTAAACCTCCTGGAGTTTAATCCTAAAGGGATCAAAATGATAATTGGCAATTTCCTGGAATTTCAGCTCAGGAAAGTGTTCAGTTTTAAGAAACACTGAAGGACATCCACTTTCCATTTAATTGGTAGCTGCTCATGAAGGTCTTTCATCAAACTTTTGGAAGACAGTAAATAACAGAAAAAGAAAAAAAGTAATTCTGTGAGCGGCGGATGCTTCTGTGAAGCCTCATATCCGCTGGATTTGAGATACTTCTTGAAAATTTCCATGTCCCTTCCCCTGAAACCAAGTCCACCCAAGGGGCAGCATGGAGCGCACAAGCTGAAGATGACATGGATGCTCGTGGCCAGGTTAGCAAGCTGTGGAGATGGGCTGGTTAGCTGCTGCCAAGCAGGGTGTACACCACTTTGAAGGTTTTAATTAGGTCTTTCCTGATGTTACCCTAGCTGGTCATGGGGCTTGAGGGAGCTTAATTATCTTTGAGAAGTCTTCTCCCTCTGTCAAGTTTGCTGGGAGCTGACTGGCAGATTGGATGTTATGAGAGGGACTGGCAATGCAGTTGCACCTCATTTCTGTATGAAATCAGGAAACAAAACACTCAGGACTGTTCATTTTAATTGTGTGTCCACCGGCATGGTCAGCACTTAAAAGCCATGCTGAAATAGGTGATTTGAGACACTACAGTTTTTCCCCAGCAAGCTGCTCAGATCTGGTGGTAAGTCTTTGAATGTCTCCCAGATGACTTTATTTTCAGGTGTAGCTCACCAAGACTGTTTCTTCCAAATCAAGGCATCAATGATCCACCGACCTTGAGAAAGTCTATTTTCCGTACTAAGTGTTTAATTATGCAAAATTAATACGCAAAAGTCACCCCATCTGTAACACACAGTCTATCTCCAAAAATACCAGAGCAAATTTCCCTGAATTTACTTCCTCTAGGTATTTGCAATTGATGCTATATTTTTAATTCTTTATTTGGGTTTATGGAAAAGAAAAAGAAAACATTTGAGGGGAACTTGTTATCGCAGGGAAGCAAATTCATAATACTTTTGGGTTTGGGAAAAAAAAAAAGGTCACTGGAGTCAAATTGTGCTGAAGTAAGGCAAGCGGATAGAAGCCAGGGATAAGCCTGACTCCTTAACATTTCAGAGTGTTTGAAATTTCATTAAGGTTTCTCAAATATTTTAGGAAAACAGTTGGACATCACTAGTTGCAGATTGCGTTATGAGCTGTTACATCTTTTTGCTGTTTTTCAGGTTCCTTTATTCCCCAGCCCCCAATTCGGTGGAGCCAGGGACCAGCCCCCTCCTCCTGCTCCTCTCCAGCTCCAGGGCTGTGTTGCAGGTAATGGAACCGTTTTGCTGTGGGAGTGAAGCCTGCAGCTTTCCATGCAGGCGTCTGCTATACCCCAGGCGTACTGTTGGACGTGTCATGGTGGGATCCTCCCAGACCTCGGCGTCTATCATAAACTAATGATCTGGCAGTGTCACCAATGCCTTCCTCATTGTTCCTTCCTGCATGCTAAAATTGGTGGGAGTCTCATGCCGTTGGGTGTAGAGGAAGCTCCAGTGACTCGCTGGGACAAGGTGCCGGCTGTTTAGTTTAGATGGCTAAAATTAGGTGAGAAGGATCCTACTCTTTGCTGTCTATTTTGCAATAATAGATACAGAGCAAGTTGTCAGGTTACCCTACTGTTTGCAGACAGTGTTTTAGAATCTCGTTGGTTGATAAGCTTGAGAAATCCCTGTTTGGAGGAGAAGAGCGATCGAAGTCTTAATTTCTCTTCATGTGGCTAGTGCCAGAAATTAGGCTGTTAAGGAACCGTGGATCTCCTTTGAGTTTCCCTCTCCTTTGAAACACATCTTTTTGCACAGTTTATGAATAAAAGGAAGTCTCTAAATAACAGGTGGTGCTCAAAAAACCTGGAGCGTGTCAAAACTTTATTTACAAAGTTGAACAATGGGTTATACAAAGAGCACAGTATGACACTATAAGGTGCATAACTGCTGCAGTTACAGACTGGTTAACATATGCATTATTAATATCTGGTTTTACTTTGCTGTGAAGTTTTGCTTCAGTCTGAAACTGTGGGCCACTAGGAAGTTTTACTGTCCTAAAACCTGGAGTTCAGCGTATGCTTTGGAAAACACCTGCTTTACAATGTTGCTTTTTCTGGATCCCGTAGAAAAGTTTGGGATTCTTCTGTGTAGTAATTGATTAACTGCATTACTAGTTTGCAGGAGAAAAGGTGGTTCACACAGACAAAGCACTAGTTTCACCAGCCATGTTCAAAGTCTGGAGTTACTCCATCGTTGCTGTTTGCTCTGTTGCACAATTTCAGAGTTTCAGCGAAGAAGAAAATGTGAGTTTGGTGTTGCTTTGAGATTATCAGAGTTACTCCAGATTTAAACCCATATAACTGAAAGCAAAATTTGGCTCTTATGCTAAGTCTCAAAAGATGAAAAATCCATCTTAAAAATCCTTAGAAGAAAGCACCGGTTTACTTCACAGTATCAGCTCCATAATTAAAATTGAACTTTACTCCTTTCAGTTTTATATACTGCGTACAGAGCTGCTGAAACGACGTCAGTTTGTTGATATCCCTGGGAAACGCTGGCGTTTCATATTTGATGCTGATAATCAATTAGATGCAAAGGAAAAATAAATGAGGATCTCCTAAGGGTATTTCCTGTAACTTAAGACGTTTAGCTATGTAACGTACTGGCCCACCAGTTCTTCATGTGGTATCTTAGGTTGATGTTTGGCCTGGACTGTGAGGTGGCTGTAAAGAAATGGGGAAACCTCGGTAGAAGAAAGGAAGGCCCAGCCTGAGGGCAGACCTTCCCCGGAGGCTCTGTGCCCCGTGCTGAGCGGCAGGCAGGGCAGCATGAGTGAGATGGCATCTCTGAAGGGGACTGTGAGATCCTGGATGAGAACGGCAACCGGCTGCCCAGCTCCTGAGGGAAGCTGGTGTTTGGTTGCACGCTGACGCTGGCCCGCTCCCAGGAGCTCATGACAAAGGTGGTGAACTAGAGTTCAAGACACATCATCCTGTTATGGTTGCTTAAGAGAGAGAAGTAAGTTGGAGGAAGAATGGGAGAGCGTGGAGATTTGGTCATACGGCTGCGAGTGAACTTTCAGATGAAAGTTTCAGGGAAACTTTCAGATTCAATTTCAGCTGGTTGCACCGGTCATTTGGCTGCTCCTTTGGATTGACGTTTGCAATTGTGATATGGGCTGATTAGCACAAATTGGACTTCAGAATTGATAAGATTTTACAAGTCTTGCAAATGTTGTATGATTCATCTCCTCTATTGCTTTCAGTCCTGCATGGATGCTGGAGGTGAGGAGAACGGAGTTTTACCAGGGAGTAAAGAACCTCTGTTATCCTTGCCCACTGCATGCACTACAAGTTAAGGGATATGCAAAGCATGGCTGCCCCTTCCCTTCATAGCATGTAATTTGCAGCTGCATCTGGCTGTGTCTGTTTTGTTCTGCAGGTAATTTTCCAGATTTGGATATAGGAACTTTTGCAACTGCCAGTTGCTTCTCATCTATTATTCTATTCTCATCTATTATCTATTCTCATCAAGTTACAGCTGATAAAAAGTAATCAGAAAACTCTTGAGGTCATACAGATTTTAACTTCTCCAGTGCTTTACGATGACCTTTACAACCTATAACTTGCTCGGTCAGAAACCTTAACAAGACTTTGACCAAATTACAGTTCCGCGTGTAATTTATAGGACTATAATTTTTACTGTGGGCGCGACCGCAGTTAAAGCACTTCTGAAGCCAGGTGCTCAGTCTTTTTGAATGTGTGTGTTTTTCATTTTCTGTGCTGTTGCGCTGCAGTCATGAGAGGCAGCGATCGCTGAGGGCAAGGCTGGTGTGGGGCTGGGGAAGGTCAAGGTGGTGTGTGACCTGGGTGGTTCTGCCAGCCCGATGGGGAAGGTCAGGTCCGGCTGAGCTGCCTAAGTGGCTTTCAAGCCACCTGGGTCTGAGGCAGAGGAATGGGTTGGGTGTTAGGAAATAAAGTGAGCTGTTCAAAGCTCTCTGCAGAGAGATAAATGCCTCCTTTCTTCTGTAGCTGTATCACCACCGGGGTCAAATAAAGTGCAGCAGTCACCCTGTGTTAGCACAAAACAGAAAATGGAGAATGTAGGAAAAAAAACACCCACTTCTTTTGTCTGCACCCCTTCCTCCTGAGCAGGATCTGTGGTGGCCAGAATCAATTTCAAGGGCACTTTGACTTAACCATGGCATTTGTGAGAGCTGATCAGTGCAACCGGCTCCTCACTGCTTGCCAGCGTACTGCAGCTTTACTGGAGGACTTGCTGCTGTGGTTCCTGGCATTTCTACAGCTCTCATGGGGCTCCTTGAGGCTTTCGGTGCAGTACGTGGATAGGTCTTCAGGAGGGCTTCTGCCATTTGCTCAGCCTGTGGTTTTCCAGGACCTGCTGGAATGGGGAAGAGGTGATGGGCATTCAGGGGTCAAGGAGAGTCAGGCCCTGCTGCTAGGGTAAGAATTCCTCCGAGCCGCCGTGATGGGAGTCTGGACCTGTGTCAGTACTCCTGAGCGTGTGCCAGAACGTTTAATGAGGGGTGGAAGGTCTTGCCATGGAGATAGCAAGGAAAGAGCAGTGTGGGGAATGGATCTTCAGGCTGGTGTAAGCAGGGAGAGCAGAGCACCAGGGTGCTGAGGGCAGGGAGAGCCGGGGCCCTGCCAGGCAGTGCCATTCCTGCCAACAGGGCTGCCAAGCTCCCAATGGGACTTCACTGGCCTGACATGAGGGGAGCAGTAAGTGGGGACAGGACTGATGTGGGGTGGAAGGCAGCTTCTGCTGAAAGGGAGGTTTCCACAGAGCCAACTTGCTGGTGGGGAGCAGAGCTGAGCTGCTGCCTCAGCCCTGCAGCGGGATGGGAGGGAGCTCTAGCGTGGCAACCAGGAGCTGGCACACCTGGCTCTGCGGACACACTGGGCCTCACTCCATCTCCATCTGCCTCCTCAGCCACTCTTAAACGTGGCCAACAGCACCCTGGGGCTGGGCTGAGCACGTCTCAGCCGGCTTTGGTGCACCGAAGGCAGCTCCTCCACACTCTTCCACGCGGCTGTTGATGGCACTGAGGGGAAACATCAGGGAAGTTTTCTGGTGAAAGGACCATTCTGTGCATGGGCGAGCTGTCTGAAGCTTTTCAAGCCAAGTGTCTCTTGCCTCCACGGTACGAATGGCTATGGAAGAGGGTTAAGATGAGCCTTAAAGCCCCCCGGGAAGCCCGCAGTCGGCAGCCAGGCTCCCCTGCCACCATGCCAGCCTGTGGCTGGGCCCCGCTGCTTCAAAGCGGGCCGGGTGCCAGCGATAAAAAAGGGAGCGAAGTCTCTTAAGGGGCGACCGGCAGGGCAGGGCAGAGCGGCTGAGCTGGGTGGGGGCAGACATGCCTGGGATTTGAGCAATGCCCCAAGCTCTTCTCCCAGCAGCAAGGCAGGGGTGTTTCTGCCCAAGTGAAGGGCACTGGCACATGCGATCCTGGACGAGTTTGCAGTTTCCTGATCTGCCTTACTTTTGTGGGGGTGGCTGAAAGCTCCAGGGCTTTGCCTGTGCCAGAAAGCGGCGCTAGCATAATACGGCTTGCCTTTTCCCAGTCATGAACCTGAGGCGAAGGAGAGGGTGGCCAACCTGCAGGGCAGAGAGGCACTGTAAAGCTGAGCGCTGGTGAGCAATGGCTCTCCTGCTGGCCTCCTCGCAGGTCCACTGCCCGCCCCGGCAGACCTTGCTGGCACTGGAGGTGTGAGGGCTGAGCTGCTCATGGGGAAAACAGCGGACTTCTGGGAGAATCTGCAATGCATCGTGCACCCACAGTCACACCACCGGGCAGGTGGTTACTTCTGCTTTGCATGTGTAGGTTTGCCATAGTGCTTGCAAGATCCCCAGCATGGACATTCAGAAATGCCCAGACATTCTGGGCTTCCTGGTTCAAGAAGGACAGGGAACTGCTGGAGAGGGTGCAGCAGAGAGCTACCAAGATGATTAGGGGACTCAAACACCTCTCTTATGAAGAAAGGCTGAGGAATTTGGGTCTCTTCAGTCTGGAAAAAAGACGACTGAGAGGGGATCTTATCAATGCTTATAAATACTTCAAGGGTGGGTGTCAGGAGGATGGGGCCAGGCTCTTTTCAGTGGTGCCCGGGGACAGGACAAGAGGTAACGGGCACAAACTTGAGCATAGGAAGTTCCACCTAAACATGAGGAGGAACTTCTTTCCTTTGAGGGTGGCAGAGCACTGGAACAGGCTGCCCAGGCAGGTGATGGAGTCTCCGTCTCTGGAGACATTCCAAACCCGCCTGGACGCGTTCCTGTGCAACCTGCTCTAGGTGACCCTGCTCTGGCAGGGGGGTTGGACTAGATGATCTCCAGAGGTCCCTTCCAACCCTATGATTCTATGAATCTCTTGTGATTGATTGTTTTTTGCATTTCACAGCTCAGCTGGGTGCAGCTGCATTTTGGAAAATGCAGTGGATGCTTCATCCTGTGCCTGACACAAAGAAGCGCAGAGCTCTCCGTGCACTCGGAAATTGTTCAGCAGTGAGCAGCTACCGACAGCGATTGCTATTCTTCCCAAACATAGCCTTTCTCTTCTTTTTATTCCAGTAAGTGTTTATTCTTTCAGAGTGATTTTCGTGAACATCATTACTACCCTGTTGCAGCAGAAGCTTAATCTCTCTGAAACAAGAGCAGCTGAGTAGGAGTGAGTCACCCTCGTTCCAGTAAGGAAGCCCCTTCAGGAAGCCTCTCTAGCAAGCAATGATGTCCTGTGCAGCCCTGATCCCTCGCCGAGCTATTCAGCTTTAACAATGCTGACAGTGTGTAATGCTGCCCCGGAAACCTTCAGAGATTGCTTGTCAGGCATAGCCCGTTTCTCCAGTGCCCAGGCAGCTAATCTAGCAGCAGACAGATCTCGGGTAAGGAAGCCAAGGGAAAGGAGGTACCCTTCTTGGCTGTAAATGGCAAGGGACCAAAAGGTGTGGGAGTCGTTTCACGAGCACCGATGGCAACCTGGAACACAGTCAGAAAAAAAGAGACTGCCTCTGGGGATCTTAAAGTCAGCCGAAAAGCTGACCTGCTAAAAACAATAGCGCCGCTGTAAGTGGCCGAGGGAGAGGGGAGGCTTCAAGGGCAGATTACAAGCGTGAGAGCACAGTGAAACTGATGTGGAAGTTGCCACAGAGGAGGCAGGTTTTCAGTGATGTACTGAGCCTGTAACAGAAAGGGCTTGGTATCCCACAAGCCTTTGGCCCCAGGCTGATACACATTTTTCAGGATGGAGAAAGAGAGAAAGTGCATTTGCCATTAATTTTTAATTATAATGGAATGTTCTGGAGTGATAGGTAGTTTCTACTGTACGGGTTGCCTACACTGGCAACCTTCTCCCTGATAAGGCTGTCACAAGAGGAGCACAGAGGAAAGAATGGGAAAATGTTTCTAAGGCACTGCTATAATGCCAGAAAAAATAAAACATTTCTGCACAAACTGAGCATTTCCATTGAAGTGCTCTGCAGCTGCTAAATTATAGTTTCTTAGACCTGCATTTTAGTTACTTTGGGCACAAGAAGATCATAAAGCTTGGGCTCCTCTGGTGGCCAGGAGATATTGTCTCTGTGGTTCCTGCTGGGGCTGAGATGCAGTCCTCCAGGATGAGGTAGGGTGTAGCTTCTGGAGTGCTCATCCGGGACTCAGGGGCTGGGGACTTGGTCCCCTGTGCAGTCACAGGCCTCCTGTGTGCCCAGCTAAGCCATGTGGACTAAATTTGCTGAGGGGCTGAGTTTCTTTTGGAGTTTTCCTGATTTCAGGGGGAGTATGCTGGAGGGTTCGGTCCTCCAAATTAGATTCCTGCTTTGGTTCTCTTTTCATGTAACTCCCTTCCTTTCTACCTTAGCACGACCACTTTTATTTGGGTTGCACAAGTCTTTGGGATAAGTATTTAAAGTGTCTGGCAGACACAAGGGGCCTGTCATCTTGGCTAGTACTGCGGTCCAAGTAGTAGGTGGTGGAGGGAAGCAGAAGAGGGAGCCTGAGGTGTTGAGGATACCCAGGCTACTGCTCTTACCCTCCAGCTGGCTACTGGCTCAGTTGGGTGCGTAGCTGTGACATGGCCTCTCTGCCAACCTGATAGTCCACGGGTAATGAGTGAGACCCATGCAGCCTGCTAAGAGGACCCGTCTTTGCAAAGTCCTATGAGTCCTTTCCAGCCCAGAAGATGTTGCTCCTGCCAGGTTACAGAGAACTCAGTGGAAAAGAAGGCCCTGGGCATGCTGCTCCTGCCTATCTGCAGCCCAGCTTGCACGCAGCAATCTGGATTGGGGCAGCAATTTTTGCCAGCTGTCTTGGGTTCACGCTGTGAAAGCAGGATGTGGGTGCCAAGAAGATCAGAGGACCAGCTCCTATAATGCAGGGAGGGCTAAAATCAATCTTCCTGCTGTCACCACTGTAGGTTATGAGAGTGAGAAGTACTCCAGCCCTGTGCTCCTCTGCCCCACCAGATGGAGAACTGCTGTGATCCAAAATAAGGATCCTTAGATCCTACATGAGATACTAAGATCCTAAATGAGAATGAAGCAATGCTTTCTGGATACTTCGAGGGAAGACAAAAGGACAAAGGGCATTCTGGCAAAGGATTCAACCCTTAAGCACAGTGATGTAGAAAGAAGGAGATCCTGTTTATGGAGGAAGTGAGAAAGGAAATTAAAGAGTGGGAAGGAAGGAGCAGCTCACCAATGAAAGCTTCTCCTGCAGGGCAGGGGAAACAGGTAGGTCTGTTCCCTGGGGAGCTCATCTTCCAGAAGCAGAAACCACTGTCTGTGGCTGCACTGCCCGGGGCACTGCTGCGCTGCTGTTCGTGGGCCAGACTTTGGAGAGGCCCGTGTGTGCAGTTGTTCATATGCAGCACAGCCAGGCCTGGCTCCCTTCCCTCCCCTGGGCGGGTGAGGGCAGGATGCTTTTTGAATATTGAATATGTTCGTTCTTTAAGAGCTCGACTTCCTTGGAAAGTCAAAGATACGGGTGGGGAGAAGGCAACCTAAGACTTGGAGTGTGTCTTGGAAACTGGAAAATGTCCCGTGTGTTTTGTTCCTGCTGCTAGCGGGAGCCTGGAGAAGCTGGTTGCGTCTATGGTGTCATTCTGGCTGTGGATGAGTGCACCTCCCAGACCTTCAGCTAAGCACAGCATGTGTTAGTGCTGCCCTTGCAGCCCTTGTCTCCCTGTCAGGTGTCAAAATATTCCTTCCTTCATTTCAGAAGGTCTTAGAGCAACCTCCCCATACCGCTGAGCCTGCTGGTAGCTTTGGAGGGTGTACCTCATAAGCTGACAGCAGGGTAGCTGCAGTGATGCTCTCCCCAAGGGGCTGCAAATCCTGTCTTAACCAAGCGGGCTGATACTTCAGCTTCTCTGCATCAGCAATGAGCCTGGGATTGCTGCAGGGGATAGAGCAGAATTGAGAAGGGAAAACAGCAGCAGTAGTGACCAGGGTGTTGCGTAAAGTTACTTGGCCTGTCTTGAGGAACCGAACCAGGGCACCAGGAGTGGCAGGTTGCCGCCTTCTGTCTGCTCCATGGTCACAACCTGCAGGGGGAGGAAGGGAGGCAGACAGGTAGGTGCTGTGACTTTCTGTTTATTCTCACCCTCTCCCAAGGGCTCGCTGTGGTTCCCTTCCTTCCTCTGCCTTGCAGAGGATGCTTTGTTTTTTTACTTTGAAAATCTCCCTGTCCTTGAATTCAGAATAGCAGCCAAGGCCAAGGATGCAACAACAGGGACAGGGCAGAAGTCTCCTAGGTGTCTGTGACTGACGATGGGAATCCATTTTTCCTTCTTGCCCTTTACACTTCTTTCCACAAAGAAAGGCACCTTCCTCTGTTCTACCCTCTTTCCTCTCCTGGGCATTAAGCACTAGAAAATGCGTATGGGTATTGTAATGAAAAAGGCTGAAAACTGCTGTAGCGCCTGGGATATAGCTGTCTCTTGTCAGCAGTACTAGACCTGCTGCTTGTCTGATTTGGACTCGAGTGAATGGGCATGCAGAAAGCACCTTCAGTATCATGCCGATAATGCTATCAACTGCTGGGCTTCAGGATGCCTGCAGCACGGTGGGAGGGGACGAGGACAACAACAGCAACAACAAAGTGTTGCAGAAGTAGCACCTGTTACGGATTGTTTAACGGATTTTCTGCACAAGGCCAGAACTAATTTGCAGTTGAGCGGCAGAGGAGGTGTCTGCAGGCAGCTGGCTGGATTCAGGGGTGACTCAGCTCGCTAAGCATGTGTCCCCTCAGATCTAGTGATTTCCCGCCTGCTGCTTGACTTTCCTATCTTACAAAAACATTTGAAGTACTAACTGAAAGTGTGTGCTCAACAGTATGATACAGGGTAGGGGCTTCCCTGAACATCCGGGGTTTTCTCTTGAGAAAAGCAATATGGGAAGTTTAAAAAAAAAGTTGGATTAGTTTTTATTCTTTGTTTTCTTTTGCGGGGTAAGACTTATGATACAGAGCAAAAGCAGCAGTACAAAAGGACAGAAATGGGAGTTTTCCAATAGAGAACTGAAGCAAAATGTAACCTCAGCATTGATGATGTCATTTTTCAGTTGAGAAGCACTGAAAGGCATTCCTGAACCATTACAAATGCTCTGCTCCTTAACCTGTCATGTAGGCAGGGTCAAGCCCGTGTGTGAGCACTGCTAAGCAAATCTCTGCCTGCGTTCCTGCAGAACCAACGTTTCTGTGTTTGCCCGTGTATGCCTGGAGCGTATCTTGTGGCTCTTTGGGTGGAGATGCTCTAGAGCTCTTTCCCAGGCAGTTAAAAGAAAACGTGTCTGTCCTTCCAGGAAAAGATCATGGAAAGTAGTGGGAGATTTTGAACACTGATTTCTTTCCACACCCTCTCTGTGCAGACAGGCAGCTCAGGACATAACCCTTGCCCTTGGCCACACCAGCTAGCAGAAGTTGCCCAGGCCAGAGTCCTTCTATGTAGAAAGGTAGGGGGGTAAGAATGAAAATTCTGTGACTGCAGAGAAGACAGTTACTGACCATAAAACCACCCAGATGGCCGGTGTGATTTTTCACAAGAGCTTGGCTCCTTAAGGGTTTTTCTTAGTATGTAAAAATATGTCCCTCTCCAATGAGTGCAAATGGGCTTCTTGCACCGGTAAAATGCTTTCTTCCTGCAGGTTAGGAAGAATTTGCAGGCTTCCATAGGACATACCAACATCTCAGTGGGGATGTTCCACTGATCTTTGCTCCAGCAGAATTAATATTTGCTTCATCTATTTTGAGATGAATAGGAAATTCCAGCAGCTGCCACCTCAGAGGAGTACTGCAGAAGGGTATGGTTAAAATCCAGCGTAACGTTGAACTCCTGGGATTGTCAGGCAAGGCATCTCTCTACTAATGATGACATTTTAAAAAACACTCTGCAGGTTTGATCTTGGTCCCATTGGGCATTTTGCCATAGATCTTAATGGCTCTGTGTCTGATCTCTTAATCTCTAATGCACCTGTGCAAACTTGACAGTTTATTGCAATTTCATGCTTTTTGGAAATCATCTCACACTAATATCATCAGAGAGAGCAATTTTTAAGGTCATTAGCTCAGGACATAACCAATAAATAGTGAGAAAAAAACAATCCGTAAATGTCATATTTGTCTAACACACAAAGTAGCTCCTGAAGAGCAGTTATCCTTATGCCTAAAGGCAGCATGAAAATTACATTCTGTGGCTTGAAATGTGGATCTGTTGGAAGTGAGAAGAGTATAACACGGTTGTTTATCTTCTCTACTCTGTTTCCTATCTCCTTATTGTCCCCCGTGCATCCCCATGTTGTTTGACTTATTCACCAATATCCTGAAATTCTTGGACTACAGAGCAGGACTCAAGGCATAACTAAAGAACTTCAGGTTCTGCTGCTGAGATTTGATAACAGTGGGTTTTGCTCTGAGCATAAATAATACTTTTTAGCTGCTATTCCCAATGAAAGGAATTGGGGTGAGCGGGAAGTGTTACCCCTTTTCCACATGAGTAGAAAAGACAGGACCACTAATGTAACCTGATGTAAATGCTCTCTGAACAAAAAAAGGCAGAAACAGGTGAAACCTTTATCACTTGAATCAAGTCTGTTCCATCAATAACTACACTTAAAACTGACTTCCAAGGTTGCTAGTGTTTTGCTTGTGGAGGCAAACCTGAACCCATGGCCACAAATGGGCATTAGGGAAATCAGTAAAATACAGGACAATCAGTAAAAAGACAGATAGGTACTCACTTTGCTAGGGATTAGATTGGGGGAATAAAAGGAATGTGGGTGAGGGGACTGTAAGCCCTCTGCCCTCCTGTGTCCCCTCAGCAATTGTGCCTCATGGGGTCTGTTTGCTGTGTGGTGTGATGGGGAGAGGCCACCCAGCCCAGCTGCTGCTGGAACATCAGCATCTGCCTGGCTGTTTGCCCCGAGTATTTTGTGGTCACTGATACATTTTAATTTGGTCTAGAAAAAGGCTTTCCTTTAGGTGGTCTTCCAGCTGCCCTGAAGAGGATCTCTGAAGGTCAGAATAGCGGTGTCACCACAGTTTGAGTGCACAGCACAATTTTGCCAGTAAAACCTTATCCTGTGGCCCACATTGGTCCATTCCAACCAGGTAGGGTGTCCCCACCATGAAAGGATGCTGGGGGCACTGGCACACTCTTAATGGTCCATGAAGGTCATCTTAAGACAAGACTTCTTCTGCTTTTCCCTGGGTGCATGAAAGCAGTGTGTGGTATTGTGTTATGATTCCCCAAATTAGAGGCTTTGTCCTGTCTGTCACCATCTACCCTTCCTCTCCCCTATTCTCAGCACAAGATACACTCTCCAGCAGTAGTGGAGTCTGCTTGTGGGGCAGCACATACTCACAGATTTCAAAGAAACCCTGCCTGACTCTTTCCAATTACCCTTTCTGGGTAATTTTTGGAAGATTTGTGGGAAGTCACTTAGAATGGCTTTCCCATTGGTGAAGCTGTAAGTGGGAGACCAAACCCTTAGCTCCTGAGATGGACCTTTAGTAAATACTCACCCTGCCCTACTTTAGGCATCTGAGCTGATAGATTTGTCAGCTCTCCAAAGACTGACTGTAGCCCCAAGTGAGTCATTCAAAGCACCCAAGTGTTTCTTGGGTTATGCAGAGTATACAGGCAGTTGGGCCACCTAAGGTGGATTAAATGGATTAATTAATTAAATACGCTTGGTGTCCAAGATAAAGGGGGTGAAATACACATTTCTTTATGTGCTACAGGAACACCAGGCTATCAGCAAGCCCAGATAATGGATAATTATTACAAGGCATTGTGTCACGCTTAGGTTAAGCACGACAAGAATTTCCCCAGTGTAAGAAGATGTCAACGTTTGCTGAAAGTAAGTGCAATTTTTTTTTTACTTGCTTAAAGTATTTGTTTGTTCATTCTGGAGAAACTTAACATTGTAAATTTACATTTTAGAATGTAAACGTTAGCCTGCGAGCCAGTTTTTCTTTTTGGCCAGGTTTCTTTACATATTAACAACATGTTTAACGGTTGCTTCATTCATTGCAGTTTTATACATTCCTTTAATTAATCTTGTATCTCACCAGGGTGTTAGAGGCTTGAAGTGGGGCTTCGCTCCCATTATGATGACGTCTGTTTGCTTTTATCAAGCCCAGTGACTCAGTTTCAATTGATTTGTACATCCAGAGTTTCAGCCATGCTAGGGTGCAGACGCAATTTCAAATAAAGAGAGACAAACTAAAGTGACTACAGAAATGCTATCAGTTTTGTCATGCTAGAGGATTTCGTGCCTTTGAAAATTCAGCTTCTGTAAAGGGCTTAAAGTTTTTTCCGGTGGAAATCTGAAATGCCAGGACTTGCTGTCCAAGTGGCAGGTGCAAGATGTCGAAACCTTCTGGATGCTTAATGACCTGACACTCTGCTGTAACTCACATCAGCTGTAATCCAGACATTCCTGCCCAAAATGTGCAGTCGATCAGCACTAAAGAAACAGCAAGAACTGCATCTTCCACAGACAGGTTTTTTCCACTGTGGTGGGGACTGTGCAAAGGCAGTGGCAGCTGTAATGGGCAAAATCCCAACCTGTAAGCCAGAATCCTGTCTCCAGCAAGGAACACCACCAGATGCTCTCAAGGAAAATGCTGAAAGTCTGGGGAACAGATAAATTTCTTAGGAGGAGGAAGGGGTTGGGAGACTTCTTCCTGAGCCCCTTTGTTTGCTCTGATCTGTACTCTGAAGTATGAGCTGACCCCATGGCCTTCACCACGCATTCTCCTGGGCACTACCTTGTGCTCTGGCAGGAGAAGGCACTGTGGCGACTGTCCTGCCCCATAACAGCCCCTACCATTGTGCCCCATGCGAAGGGTCAGCCTGACCCATGGTCTGTGCCGCATTGCCCTCAGCAGGGCCTTGTTGAGTCCTGCCGGGAGGCACATAGTCCATGCCTGGGCCCTCCTCCATCACACTGTGGGGTGGTCACAGAATCACACACAGAATCACAAAATGGTTTCGGTTGGAAGGGACATTAAAGATCATCTAGTTCCAAACCCGTCCCATCCCATGACCTGGTGGTAGAGCAGCTCTCTCCCTTACGGGGGTATTGTAGATGCTAAGGAAGCTTGTGTGGATCCAGGAGGAGGTTAGACAGGTTTGTGGAGGAAAATCCACTGAGCATCACCGGAAGGGTTATAGACACTGCATCTGGCCCAGGAAATCCCCGGAATGCAGGCAGTTGTAGGCTGGAAGGGCATTCAGGAGAGGCATCATATACAGTTGTCCTGTTCATGGAGAGCCAGGGGAGTGCAGCCAGGTTGTGCTTTCGCACTGCCGTGTCTTTGGCAGCACTTCTGGCTTCAGCAGTGCATGCCCTTGGCTCTTTGCCTTTGCCTCGTGCTGGGGCTTGCCCGCCTTCTGTTGTGCTGCCAGCTTGCTTTTGGCCAGTGCTGTCAAGCAGGTGGGACACCTGAGCTGGGTCAGAACCCAAGGATTCTTTGTTGTGTTTTTTTTTTTTTTTTTTTAATTTTCTGCTGGGTCCGTTCCCTAAGCCAGTTCAAAACGTGGTCCCACTGAGAACGGTGCTAGGTAGTGTGAAGGGATAACACAGGGGGCGAGAAGGGAGGGAAATGTTAATTGCCTGAGCCAGTGTCGCTACTGATGGCTTTGTATTGTGAAACCATGGCCTGTTAGTCCTGGAGTTACTGTGTCCGCAGGAACCTTTTCAGCTAAAACCTCAGCTGATGGCAGCAGCTCTCTCTCAGAGTTAGGAGAAGTGTGCTAATTTGCAGTAGCCACAAGTAATTTTAGAGAACGTCCCGTGGCTCCCAATAATGCACATCAATCCTACCTACCCTGTGAACGTGTTACTGTCCTGTGGCAACAAGTTCTGCAGGCTGCCGGAGCTGCGCTACAGTCTTTGTAGTCGCACAGGTACAGATCAGAAAAAATATTTTCTCTTTCTCACAGTTCACCTTAATAAAGCTAACAAAACCCTCTCCAGCATATCCACTGCTGGTGTTTTTCCAGGTTTGAATCCAAGCTTTGTAAAATCCCTGTAGTGTTTTTTTTATTATTTCTCTGTTAGGAAAAAAGAAAATATACACCTATATATGTATATGCGTATGTATGTGTGTATATATATGTAACTGCTGAGAAGACTAAGTCCTGCTATTGTAACGATTTTAAGCAAGAAAAGGTTCTATGAAAAGCAAAGAACACATCAGTGAAAGAAACGCTGGTATAAAATAATTGCGGCATATTCCTCTGTGTGCTGTGATTGCTGTGCAGCTTTGCAGGAATTCAATATAGCCATAAACCCAGCTTATGGATGGCAGCTTATGGCTCGGAGCAGCGGCTCCGAGTGTGTAGTTGGATCAGTAAATTTGTCCCTGTATAAAGCAGAGAGATTTTTCAAATGCAGAGTTGCAGCCCCCTGCTGCTTGCGAAGCCTTCCTATGTGTCCTGTGAAGGCCGCAGCGATCAATACGTAACACGTGACAGCAATCATATATTGATCCTGTATCTTGTCTATTGTATATTGCATATATTGTCTATTGCATGTCTCCCCTTTTGCAGCCTGACATCCCACGATTCATTGACCTTTTGGGGCAAAATTTCCCCGTGGAAGTGGAGCGGCCTTCTGTGTCTCCAAAATCACCAGTCGCTCTGGAAACCTGAGAAATAGCTCACTGAAGAAAACACAAATGTAGGTCTGATGTATTTTTTGCACCTGAAAACCCCAAACCAAGCAGCCACTTGCTGGCTTGCTGTAACAGTGATGGGCCCAGCATAGGGGGACAGGGTGGGTGGGACTTACTTCCTGGCGGTACATTCCTTGCTGAATTATGGGCCTAAGGCAGAGACCTCATTTTCTCCAGATGACTCTCAGGAAATACCCTCCCCATCAGCTATTATTTCCTAAATAATAGGGAGGGAAGTGCAAGAGACTTGAGCAATATCTGAGGTACTCCATAGGGCACATCCCAAACCTGGTGTAGGGCAAGGCTGCCATGGCAACTGATTATAATGTCACTCGGTGGGCGTATACGGTTCTCTTTTTGCCCCAGAGTTATGAGGTCATGTGGAAAAATACAGATACTTGTTTAGAAATAGGTAACTTGCTGAAAAGAAACATTACAAAATCTCTTCCGAAGCATGGGTCCATCCTGTCAACATTCGTGCATAGATTTAACTTCAATAATGGGGCCTCTAGGTAGGAAAACATTTGTACAAATGTTTGCAGGATTAGAATCTGAAATGTTAAGTTTCCAGAAAGTCCAGTCCAGGAAGGGAAAAGCCTGTTGAGGGAGAGGTCTGCTGGGATTTGATTTATGAACAGGACATCCTGCTTAGTTCCGAGATCTTGCAGATACGATTCTAGTGAGACTGCTGGGTTATTGTGATGGCAAAGAAAAGGAGCTCACCCTCTCCCTTGTCTGCCAAAGGCACTCAAACCTGTCTGGGCATCGTATCAGTGCTAAACATTTGGCATTCTTTATCACGTTTCATCACCACAGTTTACTAAGTGATGTTAAAAATGCACGGCATGTGTGCAGCTCCGTGCAAGCAGACTGACACGTCTGTCGTTAATTAGCGAGTTGCATGCTGTCATTTGTGCAATTAAGCTCAGGGTTGATTCCACGACGTAGCCACAGAAGCAGACTGTCCAGAAAGTTTGAGGCGAAAGGCAGAGGAGACGTAGAGCTCTTAGGTGGATGTGAGGGGAGGTAGACCTCTGAAAAAGGTGTTTCCCAGTTCTTCTTCTGGATCACTGCAGCTGCGTCTACATTTTCCACAAGCTGTGGCGTGGGTCTAGCTCAGCTTGTGCGCGCAGGTTTCCTCTGCGTGGGAACTAGGGTGCAGTGGGGATGAGGGAAAGGATGTTTCACTCCCACATCATTCTCCAGTAGGAGATAAGAGACATCCCAGACGTGCTCTGGGGCAGTGATGTTGACACATCTTCTGTTACTCGAGTGAGTCAATCACAACAAAGAGGCTTTAGAAAGCTGCTTTGTTCTTGTTGCCTCGGATGCTGGTGCTCAGCGCAAACCACTGAAGGGTGGCTGCCAGAAAGTGTTCCCTGGATTTAGCTGGAGTTGCAGTACTTCAGCACCTCAAGCTACTTCTCTGCTGCTTAATTAAATGGTGCCAGGGCACATTCCCAGACATTGAGACTGAGACATCTATGCTGTTAAATTGTTAGGATGTCCGAAGCACACGTCTGTGGTCCTTCAGATGTTTCCCAGGCATGGCTTGGAAGCCAGCAGGGCCTGGAGACCATTCTCGGTAGACATTTGAGATGAAACTGCCTTGTTTTGCCAGATATGAAAATTCAAGAGTCTGGAAGTGGAGTATCTCATGTGGGCTGGCCTTAGTGCTAGAGGACAGATCTGGGCAGGTCTGATACACTGTTGTGGACACAGCCTAGGTGTCTCCACCTGCCTCTCCTTAGGATAAAAGGCTCTTTTATTTACGGGAGGGTTACAAAGGATTGTATAGTGCTTTAAAGGTCAGTGCTGGAGCTGGCTGTTCAACTCAATATAATACAGTGTAGCTTGGTGGGAGCTGGTAGGGAAGGAGGTGGCTGAACTCACTTGTCTGGCTGCTTCCTCATACATGAAGGAAGGAAGTGTCTGAATTAGAAATGGGTAAGCTGTGTTTACCTGTGTTTCTTTCTCACTACGCCACTGACAAAGGTAACTTTTTACCTTGGTTTTTTTCCTGATATGGCACTTTTTCACCTCATTCCTTTACCTGGCCTCACGTCCCCACAAACTAGTGCTGAATCTCGTGCTTTGTTGGACATTGCAGAAAATGTAAAGCCCACCCTGTTGTTAGTGGAGAATGTGTGCATGTTATCAGGAGGAGTATTTCATCCAGCTGTGGACTAACAGAAGAGTCCTCCGGGCAGAGTTTCCTCCCTACCTCATTCATTACTTTGTCACTGGCTGAATCCCTGTAGTTCGTCTTTGTGCTTTGTCATTTTACTGGGAGTCATGGCACTTCACTTTTACCTCCAAACAAAGGAAAAACAAATCAGAAACCCCAGGCAGATGACTCACAGCCACCTCGTGGAGGTGTCTGTGTCTTCCAGTTGCTGATGTCCAGTTAGCCGCGTCATCTCCAGAATGAAGAAGCTCTGGGTGGGTCTGCCTACCCGCAGCTTGCACTTGGAAACCCCCCCTCCCTTTTCTAACCTTGTAAATAGCCCCAAAGGTATGTGGGGCAGCTAAAATTAAAACAGTCTGACACCAGGAATGGGACGGATGATATGACAGCTGCGTGGCCTTTGAATCGGCTGTTAATCTAACGAAGGGTGATTTAGCTCTGCCAGTGACACACACAGGTTGCAGCTGCAGCAGTGCCTGTTGGAGATGTGACCAGAGAGCCACCCTGCTGCACAGGGATCCCTGCTCCCCCTTCCCCAGGGCTGCCTCCAGCATGGCCGCAGCACCAGCTGTGGGGCCGCATGTCCAGGAGGTGGCAAATCTGTGTTTAGAGCGCTTTGTCCTGGGCGAAAGAACACCCCAGCCATGTGACACAAAGTGCTTAAGAGGAATAACATTTCCTGGCTAAATCAGAGGTGTGAAAAATTGAAGCTGGTGTTTTGTGCTGCTCTGTGCCTACGTGGCTCTTCACTCTTCCCCAGGATTTTGCTCAATCGTCCTATCTGTTTTCCCTTCTCAGTTCTCCAGAGCCATGGCCCCAGTGCCCCCCACACACACTTTTAAGCAAGTTTGTGCTTATACACACCTTCTTTTGCTCGGATGCTCCCCTGACTCGGATAATTCCTTGCTGCCAGCTGTCTTGTGCCAACCTCCTCTGCAGCCAGCAGCATGGCTTGCCGACACAGAGCAGAGTCCCAGCACCCAGCCTGCTCTCCTGCCACTTGGCCTCATTATACCCAAACTCTGGAAAAAGTGTGTGCTCTGAGAAAGCAAATGAGGGCATAGGTGTGCAACCCACCTTTGCTTTTTAAGCTCTGAAGAGAGTTTCATGCAGTGAAGTGGGATGGAGCAGGTCCTACAAGAGGGGCCACAAGAAAGCCCCTCTGTCCCCAAAAGCTGATGCACTGGACAGAGGGTGGATGAGAGGACAAGCTGTGCCGTCAGCATCAGAGACTGGCAACTGAGGCACAGAGGGCTCAACTGTTTTCCCTAACGCCACGCGGGGAGTCCGTAGCAAATTTAAACACCAACTCAGACTTCCTGTGTCTGGGCCCCAGCCACTTAAGAGCAGCTTTTGGTATGATAAATGAGGAGAAACCCCAGCATGCGTGCCTTATCAGCAAGCTCTGTCTGGGACCGGGTGGTGATGCTGGATCCGGTCCCGCGCGGGGCATCCTGGAGGAGTGCGGGTGAGAGCTGGTCTGGACTGTGAGGCAGCGGGCACTGGGAGGCATGCATGTGACTGGTGACAAGCAGAGGAGCTGCCCCCTTTTTGCTCGCAAGAGATTTCAAGGTGACTTTGAAGCGGTCTGCAAAATCTTGGGCGGTTTTGGCCAGCTTCTGAGGGGAAACTTCGTGTCTGCCAGTGGAGACTCCAGAAATGAAAGAACATGCCTGATAGCAAACCCCATGAGACAGACCCTCTGTGGGTGTAAATCAGCACCGTTCCCTTGATCCCATTTAGAGCCACGCTGGCTTACAGCCCATGCTCCCAGCCGTCCTCCCAGGCAGTAAGAAGCACTGGAACAAATTCAGGTGTAATTGCATCTCACTGAAAAAAAAACTGTAAGGAAGGGCAGCTCTCTTAGTGAGGATAAATCTAGGTCTCATTGTTTTCTTTTCTTGAAGGAAAGCAGAGTTATGATGCAAAGGCAGAAAGACAGGAATGCCATAAACCAAGCAAACAAGGGTGGAAAGGTTTGCTATCTCATGGCCTTTTTTTCCTACATCCTCCCGCCACATAGCAGCTAGCAAAATGGACTCAAAGAAAACCTGAGAGAATGGCTGCAGAACAGCCTTTTAAAGAGCCTGGGCTAGTTCTTCTCCTTATTACGTTGGGGTTTTTTTTTCACCAGTGCCGCTCCATTGATTTTCACTACAGTGACACAGCTGTAAAACGGGTTTAATGTAGTGGAGAATCAGACCTTATGTATCTAAATCTGTTTTTCAGAACCGGGCTTTTCTTACAGGGAAAAAGAAGTGCCTCAGGTTTAAAGGTAAGCTCCAAATCTCCACCGCACCGTAAAGATTTGCAAATATAAATCCCGTTTAGATGACTTCATAAAACACTGAAGTACTCCATAGCATCAGGATTTAACCTTGGGATGTTCGCTTGCTGTAATGTGATTAATGAGCCTTTCCCCATGCATAGCAGATATCTAAGCAATTTTTTGTGTATGGAAGTGGAGCAATTGTCCGGCTTTACGCAAATGAGGAGCTACTTCAGTGTTTGCCCTATGAAGAGACTTCAGTTTCAATGGGCTTCAAGATTGCACTTTTGTGTTAAGTGGAACTGTGATCTTTTTCCAATGAGTGTTGCTATGCAGGGCCAATTTGTGACGTCCATTATTCTAAAATAAGTAACTTCTGCACAGCAGAAATATGCTCCACTTGCACTGCTAATCTGTCTCTCACACAAAGGCGTGTTTGGAAGAAAAGTTATTTATTGCAAGTAATAAATGCAGGTTCTCAAAAGCATTTATAACTTAGTTTCCAGAGTCAGAGCACTCCAGTTTGAAATAATTTCCTTTCAATTTTCTGTATTTTCAGTCTCTTTCCTGGCTGTTTTAGACCATATATTGCATACTTAATTATTCTCCAAAGGAGAATCTCAGCCACTGAAAATGGAATATGCTTAGCAAAATTCATCACCCAAGAATCTGTTCTTCAGGTATCAACTATTGCCTGTTATATGAGAGGAAACTTGGTGCTTTGTTAAATTTGCACGTTATTTTGAAGTCTCCTGCTTCAGCTGTGCAAACAGTTATAGATCTCATCTCTGTAGTTTATGAGCTCTTCTCAGTCACTGGTATAATGGTCCTTTGAATGTCCTCTGGTGGAAAATGGAAACTGTAGTTAACGCTTACCCAGTTTGTCTGAAATCACAGAGGAGAGCCGGGGTGCAGTGGGATTTGAAACCAGCTCATCTGTGTTTTATACGGTGTCTTTCCCTCTAGATAAGCTGCATCCCTGTAGGAGCAGAGCAGTTTAAATTCTTCCCAAAAGGACCCGGAAACCTTAATTTCATTAGAAGCCACATGAGTTACTAGCTATTGAGAACTCCAGTTACGTGAGGAGTTTGTGTGGCTTTTTTGAAACTGTTCTCAAGAAGGTAAAAGGCAGAACTGTCAATATTCGGAAGGGCTCATCGGGTTAATTTGGCATTTCTTTATGGCTTCGGCCATCAGGTACCATGGGACTGGGAAGTGCAACTGAATAACTCCATGGCAGCAAAAAAATGAGTGGTTTGCACTCCTGTTTTATTCCTGTGTGAGGCTGGCTAAGAGGTGACGACCCTTTCCCCCTCCCCTAGCAGCAGCTGTCTTTGGCTGTGCAGCTGCACAGCTCTTGCCGAGGGACAGGGGCTGACTCCATCCTTGTTGTGCGAAGAGTCTGCATGCAGGATGCAGTACAGCTGCATCCCTCTCTCGTTTAATAATCATGAACAAATTTGTAGCCGTCCAAGTAGGTATGTGAATAATTAGCAAAGTGGAAAAGAATGTTTATGGCAAATAATTAATTTGCTTAAAATCCCTACCTGTTCAGTGTGTTACACTTGCTTGACTCGATTTTTTCTTGTAGCCCGCAGCAAAACTTGTACCCCGGTGTAACTAGTTTCCACAAACAACCCTGCAAAACACAAGGCTGCTTCCCACAGGAGTGGAAAACGAAAGACACAGTTCCATCAACCAATCCCTCAGCAAAGGGTAAAGTCTGTGTGGGACCCTCGTTCACCAACTGAGTTCACTGAACACAAGAAACCCGCGCACAGATCAGGCACTGGGCTGTAAGCAAGGAACTATATGTAACAGATCGTAGAATATGAGTTTGCACGTGCAACCATTTCTGAGGCACTGGTGCATTGCTGCTTCAGCCCGTTGTAACTGTGTGACATGTTGCATGGCTGGCATTTATTATACTTACATTGCTTATGGAGGCTGCTAGGTTCCTCTGGAAGATAAAGCTTTCTGGGCATCTTTTCCTCAGCAGTTAGGCTGGTCTAATCACTATTTAAAGGGAGACAGCAAAAAGCTGTGAGCTAATCTGTAAAGTCAGGGCTCGCTTCTCTTTCACTTCCCTCCTCGGGACATGTCTCCAATATGAAGCTGATATTTATGTATATATAATGCCCTGGCCCTGGGGGAGGCACTCCTGAGTGAGTCAGGAATTTGTTGTGTGCCCAATTAGCACACTGCAGCGGTGCCTGCTCAGTCCTGCCACCCTCAGTTTCCATCTATGTCACTGGGAAGCGAGAAGAAAGCTTTTCCCCTGGTGCTGTCACAATTAATATGCTGGCCAGACTGGCTGTGTCCAGGAAGACAGGGGATGCCACCCCTCCCCAAGGCTCGTGCCATCTCCTGGGGTGCCGATCAGTGCCCGTGCTAAATGTGGACACCTGGGAATGACACAGAGGACAAACCTCACTGGGGTAACTGAAAAAAACCTCAACACTTCAGGCATCATGCTGTGGCCACTGACGGTCCCAGGAATGGTTTGAACCCAGCGAGGGGAGGCTCCACACTCCCCCATGAGTATCTGCAGAGCTGTTGAATTCTCTCATGCTTACAAAGTTTGTAGATAATTCACCAGAACTTTTTTGGGCTTATCCTGGAGGCTGGCAATCCAGCTACGCTTCCAGAAAGCTTGAGCTCTTACTTTGGAGTTGAGCTAGCAAGTATAAACAAGGGTTCAAGTTTGTTTACTGATCCATAAAAGAGATGCTTTATTTTTTACAGCTATATATGTGAGCGTGTGTGCACACGGGCACTTATCTATAAAGAAGAAATATGGGCTGTTCCCTTGGCCTTATCCCACTTTCCATGAAAAGAAGTGTTCCCCTGGAAGCTGTAGCCATTCATGTGTCACAATCTGCCACCTGTCAAAGCAATTTGAGATTTACTAGTGACAACTGAGTGCTAATGTCTGCCGTCCTTGCCCTGCAAATAGCCGATGCATTCCAAGTCCCACGGCTCTTACGTCAGGTCTCCTCCCCAAGATTAGTTCAAACTCAGCCAGTCACCCAGTGGCCATTTGGAGTGATTCACTCTTAGAAGTACATATCTTCAACACTCACTTAAAACTTCAGGGGGAAAATGAGTCATTTCACATCATAGAAAGTCATATCTTGCCCTTGGTATTTCTATGTATACATGAGTGATAATCATTTATTTTTAGATAAGTTTCTCCAGTATAAATGCTGCTTCCTTTGATAAAGGTCGTCTTGAGAGCTACATGCTAATATTCTGCTTATTGCACAAATGCTACAGGAGATTATTTATTTATTCACGCATTTGCAGCAGTGCAGTCGAATGACAGGGAGCTATAGCAGTAGCTGTTGCTAGGCTTATCTGTCAAATGTGCTCTCAATAATGCAGTGAAATCATCCCTTTCTGGCATTTGCTCGCTGTTTGAATCACTTGGGCCTACCTCCTAGACCGCCTGGCGATGACTGTTTTCAGGACACAGAAAATCCTGGCTTTGCAGGGGAAGCCATTAGACAAGGTATTTGTCACAGTGTCCTGGAGGAGTTCCCGGCACTGCCAAACAAAGACCAGGTGGATAAAGCAAAGCCTTGGGCCTTAAGTCTCATCGCCATCCCAACAAACCTAACCGTTCAACTTGTGGGTGGATGTGGTTTTAGTTCATATGTACCGTTGTGCCTGTGCCACCCACAGCAGAGCTGTGTTGGGACCTGGGGCAGTTTTGAGATGTGCCACCCCTGATGTTGCACCCAAATACTTCAGCTGCAGCACCCTCTGGATAACAGCCTCACTTTTTGGGGGCAAAAACACAGCAGCACTCCTGCCTTGGGGTCAGCCTGCCCTTACCTCACCCAGTTTCACCTGTGGCAGGTCCATCCCCTGCTGAGCCTGTGTGAGGTGGGCAGCACCAGTCCCTCAGCAGTTCCCGGGGGGCTCCGGCTCCCAAGCCAGCACAAAAGCTCCACCACCTTCTTGACATATCTGCAGAGAAAGGCAGGGAATATCATCTGGCCACGGGAAGCATTTCAGGGCCTTGCCTGAAGGGAAGCGGGACAACTTTCTGCCTCGCTTAAATGTCTTCAAAAAAAAGTCTCCTGAGATTTACATATGTGTGTAAATGTGTGTTTATGTTATAGATAACGTGCAAATTGATATTTAAAAATCCAAATGCATAGCTATGTCTCCCAGAGGGGAAAATTTGCAAATTGTTGAGATTCTGTTCGTTGCCCCCTTGCACTGAAGATGATTTGGATATAATTCTTTACTGAAGCAGCCTTCAGCCCAGTCATTAATGAATCCAAAATAACATCAACCTTTATATCAGAGGCCATGTGTGGCTCGATAGCTGGACGCTGATCGCCTGGGGGCGTTCAGTGCCCCCCCCCCCGACCCCGTGCCCAGCCGGCCCCTCAGCAGCCTCTCTGGAAGCAGGGGTCAGTCCCGCCAGCTGCCGTGGCAGGACCCCGTTTCACAGCCTGCAGCGGGGGACACCTCACATTTTCGAAGCTTGGTCCCCGGGTTTTGGGGCTGTATCCCTTGCCGAGGAGATGTGCAGTGTCCTTCGGCACGGAGGGAGGGAGCAGGAGAGGAAGCTGAGCAGTGCAAGCCTGTGGAGCCATCGCTGTCTCCTCCCGGGGCAGGGCGGTCGGTCAAGCTGCCTCGTCTGCCAAGCTTGGCCCGAGCCTTTCTCATTTGAGCCTCCTGCCCTGTAGCATACATTTTGTGGGGAAATCCCAAGTGCCTTTGCCCTTCTGTATGGACATGGTTTTCCCTCTCTGCTCCTCTCCTGCCTCTCCTCTGGCCTCCAAGGCCAGAGTTTGTCCCTGCTCTCGGGATCTCGTTCCCCCGGTCTAAACTGTGACTCTCCCTCCTTCCCATCCTCCAACAGTTAAGTGTAATTTTGGATATAAACTATCCAGATTAAAGAGATATCTGAGGTATTTTACTGTCATGCTGGCTCCTAAGTTAAATAAACACTATAAACCGTGGAGCCAGATTCAGCTCTGACTGAACTTTCACATCAAGCTTTAGTTTGATGTTGAAATAAGGTGACATACCGATTTCAAGAGTACTGACTTATCCCCTACTGGTGTTTATGTAAAGGGAGTTCAGCTGATGGACTTCTCCCTGCCTTGTGGAGGTACTCCCAAATGTTACTCGAAGTGGTGCTTTCCTGCTCTGTCTTGCACCGCTCACCAAACGTTCAGAGGGAAAACGGGTCTCAGACAGCATCTGTGTAGAAACTCTTTGAGCACAGATGTTATATCATTTTGGCTGAGGGTGACAGAACATAATTATCAGAAAGCATTTGTAAGTAACAGGCTCGTTGTCTGCTCCATTTAAAATCATTTCTGGCAAATGGTCGTATCACAGGCAAAAGACCAGCCATCTTCTTGTAGCAGAATAGATTGGTGTAATGAATATGCATGGTAACGATATAGGACCTGAGTAAAAGTCAAATCTGCAAGATGTCTGTCTACTTACAGTGAAGCTTTCTTGCTACCTTACAGGGAACAGAAGGAAACCCAAGGGAAAAGACAGACTGTATATGATAGAAGATGTATTCCCCAAATGTGACGTTCGGCGGATTGACCATTTTTCCTGCAAGAGCAAAACATTCTTAGCTGGCTTAGCAGAGTAAGTAAGGCAAGTACTTTGCATGCCTCCACTAGGACATATTTATGTTTTATGTGACTGGATGACATGAAACAGTGGTTCTCATGTCTTTCTGTAGCTGTGAAAGCTGGCCGCGTTCATGCTTCATTAGGCCTGCTGGAGACAACGCATCAGTGAGGATCTCTGTTGTTTGGCAGCCATGGCCACAAAAATTACCAAAACAGACGGAGCAGTGTAGTGCTTCTTGGTATTTTCCCTGCCTGCCATCCAGCAGCAGAGCACACTCTCCCATTTTGCTTCTCCTACATTTTGACAGAGGCAAAAGCTTTTTAAATCTTTTAAATTCATAGTCTTCCATGTTTTAAAATACTTAGTGATCACCTTGCTTGACTTCTGTATGATGGAGGACTTTGAATTTTATCCTCCAGTCCTTAACATCAAGCACAACAGCTTTTGGTTGAACGGTGTCTGTTATCAAAGTTTTGCCAGTCTAGGTGTAAAGGCATCAAGTCATGGGGATTGCATGGTGTCCCTTGGTAATGAGTGTCTTGATCGATTACTCTCAGTATTAGACATCTGCTAGCATAATTCTTTCCTGAATTCAGTTTCCAGCTGCTCGTCTTACCACTTCCTTGCCTGCTTTGTTAAAGAACCATCTCCACTTTGTACTGCTTCCTTGGCAAGGCACCTGGATACTTCCCTTTGGTGACCTGACTAGAGATCCTGATTGAGCTCTTAATCCATGACAACCTTTGACAGGGACCTATTCCCATTGCACTTTGACAGATCAGGGGGTGCATCTGCAAACTGGAATTACGCGTAAGGCCCCGTAGCCATGCATAGGCTTGTGCTCTTAGGGCTGGCCCCTGTGAGGTGCTTACCATGTCTGTGTGATGCCTGAACACTTCCCATCAAAATATTTGCTGGTGGAAGACATTCAGCATCTCTCAGGCAACCTGGGCACCTTGGATGATCAACTTGTGTAAATGGAGTTTGCTGACACCTGGACATTTCTGTCCCTGACAAGCAAAGGGCTGTTGCATTGAAACAGCCACAGTAGGGGTTGCCTCCTGGCCGGCCAGCAGCCTGTTTGAGGGAATCCTGGGCATATTGCAGATGATTTGTTGGGGCTGTCGTAATGCAGTTATGTGAGGGAAATGGAAAGAGGGTAAGAGGACAGTATGTACTTAGCAATTATCTGTGTTATTTATGTATTTCTGGTTTGTTTGTTGGTTTGTTGTTTTGGTGGTGTTTTTTTTTCTTTTCTTAAAGCAACCCCTGACAGGCTTTTATTTGCAAAGAAACATGATGTACTTATCAACAGTAGGAACACAGAACTGTTTGTTGAGCTGTGGCATTTTTAGCTTCTGCTCCCTTCAGCTGCTGATGAGACATTGAGAAATACTTATTTAGTGGCCTTAGAGTTGTGTAAATCAATTTAGTCAACAAACTTGGCTGCTCTTTCAAGTTAATGTGCCCTTAAAATGTAACAACATTGGACTATTTGTTTTTGCAATGTTAATGTAAGTACTTTTGCTTACAAACAAGACGCATCTATAAAAAGGACTCTGCAAAGTGACAGTCAGTCCAGGGTGTGCATTAGTGCTCCTTCCACAGTGCTAGCTCTGGCCAGAGAGTGAGCTAAATCACTGTCCTGCTGAAGCCTGTGGAAGTGTTTCCATTCACTTCAACATAATCAAGATTTGGCACAGTAAGAAACCAAGCTCTGGGTGTCAATGTACTCTGCCTCTCCCAGATGCACAGACGTGCATTTTGACCCTCTGACAGTGTACGTTGTACAGTTAGGCACCAACTTATTAATGCAAATCCCAAATGGTTCCTTAAGTCCATAAGCAGAAAATGAAGATGCAAACCCTAAAGATCTTCCATTAGGTCAGAATCTCCCTTTTCACATCAATGACAGTTGCCTATGCCATGAAAGTATGTCGGCAGCTTTCCTGCTCTTCAGATTATATCCTGTGTTTTGCAGCTTAAACTTCAGTCTTTTTCCCTATTAAAGCCCTGCTGGGAGTATTCAGTCGTGCAAAGTCGTTAAAGTCAGCGGCAAGGATTCTTATTGCCTTCAGTGGAGTTTGGATCAGGGCCATATAATTAAGCCACAGAAAAGGCTGTTTTGCTGTAGTGTCTTTTCCTGGTTGAACAGTGCCACGTGGACAGGTTCATATGATCTCCATCCTATATGGCTAATAGAAATGGCACCAAAAGCTACTCAATAGCCAGTAAGTTGCTGAAAGGTTGTTGCTGTTATGGGTTGAATTATTTGTTGCCATTTTAACCTATTTATTCCTCTTTTTTTTTTTTNNTTCCTCTTTTTTTTTTTTTTTTTTTTTTTGTTGACAAAACTTCCTATATCTTTCCCTTTTGCTTAGGTGATTGAGTTTTCCCAGCTGATGTCCCGGCTACATGGACTGTATTCATATACCTCTGAAAGAACCATTTTGGGGTAAGCTGTAAGAGGAGCGTGTCATGTTCCTTATCTGTCTTCTACCTCAGTTTTGCACATTGGACTTCGATGATGACAGTCACAAAGAGGCTGGTATGGGCATGCTTAGTGGCGTGACAGCCTGTTTTTGATGTGCTCACGCACAGCAAGTTTCTCCCGCTCTGGAGGCTTTAACTGTGCTGGAGAGCCGAGCTGCTGCTTGGATGAGAAAGGGTCTGATCCTGACAGCGGTCTCAGCCCTTCCCTGAAGACATGGGATGAAAGCTCCTGACCCTGGTGTAAAAAAGCATGTGGCCTCTTGCATCGTCGCTGTCAGCTGTCAATCACTGTCTTTGGTGCAGCCCACTCCTCTGAAGTGTGTTTCATCTGTATAATAACAACCAGCTTCCGATCTGGGGAGTCAAATGCTTCAAAGGAGCCCCAGCTCCTCTCTGAAAGATGCTCGGTATGATTCCCTCCTCCTGTGATGCTCATCCCAGGTGTTTCTGAGCTCCCACACACCTGAGCAGAGGCAGCCTGTGTAAGAAACCCTCAGGGTCCCCAGCCCTAAGGCTAGGTTCACAAGCAGAGGGCTGCAGGAAGAGGACGGGAGGGGGAAGGACGTGTAGGGCTAAAGGACTGTGATGTCCTCCCCTTTCTTGGAGAGGTGGGAAAAGGCATGGGTTTTGGTTAAGTACAAGAAAACTGCCCGTAAAGTTGTTGCAGTGTGCTAAATAGTGTGTGTGATGTTGCAAATAACAAGTAGTTTGATTACACCGCGGTGTGAGTGGCACCGGTTTTCACCCTACCTCAGCTGTCTTGCTGGGGAGAAGGGAGGCAGCTGCCCCCAGACCCGAGTCTGGGAGCACCAGCGAGAGAATGGTCTCTTCCCTTCCCCATCCCTGCACCTCACGCAGGAGCTCTGCTTACGGCTGTCTCCTGAGTCAGCCTCAACGGCACAAGGCACAGGGAGGCTTTTGGAGAGGCTTTGACTTTGCATCTCCAGCCTCCAAGAGCGGCCAGGGCTGCATCTGAAGGAGGAGGAGGAGTAGAACAAGGAGGAGGAGAAGGAGGAGGAGGAGGTCTCAGGACTCCAGTGGCCAGAGCAGAGAAACAAAAGCAAAAACAAAGCAGGGGAATCTATTTCCCATGGAAAATTATGAAAATGAGAGGTTGCCAAGCCTGTCCCTACTGCATCCGCAGTGACTGTAAAGACGAGGATAAGGTAGCTACTTTCACAGCAGGGCCGCGGGAGGAAGGCCAGAAGCTTGGGACGACATCTGAGGAAGACATTCAAATAGACAGCAGGTAGGGGAAAGGGGCGATCGCCATCTTCAATAATGCAGACTCCAGAGAAAGGAGAGAAAATTCGGAGAGGAAGTAACAGGAGTGTCTGAGGGTGGAAATGCCCGAACCACAGACCGCTGGGGATGGATGTGGAGAAGAAGAGTGAACGACCCTCGAGAAAGAAACAGCAAGAAGTGGATTAGCAGCAAGCTGGATGCGAAGGGATGACTCAGTAGCGATGCCTCTGTTACGAGAGCAGCTGAGGGGGAGTCTTGAAATGCTAGTGCAGGGAGGAAGAGGTCAGGCATAGGTGCAAGGAAAGAGGAGGAGAAAATAAATGCAATAAAAACTTCTGATGAAAAAAAAAATAATCTCCCTGCCTAAAGCTGTAAGCAAATTAATTCAGAGCTGTTCATGGCACTGACATCAGTTCTTCGTAATGGGGATAAGGGGAGAAAGTGGGAGGAAAAAGAGGAAATGAAGGAAATTAATTTTTGGCAGTAAAATTTATCAGGAGCACTTAGGTACTTCTGGAAATGTTATTCCAAACTTCCCAAGTAGCAGAGGCCGTGGCTCAATGAGATAGTAAATCAACTTTCAGGGCACTTAGTGCTGACCCAAATCCACTGCAGCCACATAACAACGAAACACTGAGCTGCTATTTTGAATCCCCCTGCTGCTTCTTATTCACCAGACAGCGTGTTTTTGGATGGGCTAACGTTATTACAGCAGCTCTCATGCTAGATCAGGTGCTACACGTCCTCCTGAAGCTGGCGCGAGGCCAGGGTGACAGAGGAGAGCTGCACAGACGTGTTGCGGCTAATTGAAAGGAGAGGCAACCGTGTGAGCGTGACTGCTCGGGCTCAGCTTTGTCCTGCCAAGTGACCTGCTAGAGCTGATGCGAGCAACGGCGGAGCCGCAGCCTTCAGGGCTGAAATCCTGCTGGTGGGTGATGCCAGCAACTCTCAAAGGTCAGGTGTGCAATGAGCTGCGGGTGGCAGAGGGAGCAATGAGGCTTTGGGAAGCCCCTTGGTCCCCAACTTCCATTGAAATAAATGCACTGGGAGATCGAGATCTTTCGAAAACCGTGGTGGGTGCCTTTACTAATGTGCCTCTGTGTGCCTAATTCTCACCAGAAACCACTTGAATTGTGAAGTTTCTCCATCACTTCTGCAGATTCAAATGTCACGTTACCCTGTGGCCATGCTTCCCCGGGCTGGGCTGACCTGCTGGACCTCACCTCCCCGGGATGCCTTTGGCTGGCATTTTGGAAGAAGCCATCAAGAAAATTTAGGGCTTGTCTAATTTGCAAGGGCTCTGAACGGTCCTTCTCCTCCCAGGGTTTCCCTCATTGCAGAGATGAGGAACTTGGGGAAGCCGCAGCGGCCGCGCTGCCTGAACACCACTCCTCTCTGGCCTGGGGCCAGGACTGTGGTGTACAGGAAAGGCCTCATTGACAGAGGCTGAAATCAGATGTGACCCTTCAGCCTGGGAGAAGCACTGCGGAGCCTGATGGCAGCTCGCTGGGGGAAAGCAGTGCCTCCTTAATATCTAGAGCAGGACATGGGCAGCTTCAAGGTTTCCTTCAGCAATCCATAGTTCTTGGAAAATGTCAGTATGTATTTCGGAGTGCTGTGCAGAGCAATGGTACGATCAAAGGCACCTTAGGGTAGGAACCTGGTCGCCACAAGAAGCTCCAAGGATAGTGGGGCGTAAAGGCAAAGTACCTCCTTTTGAAGAATTTCCTATCATGAGGCTGAACAATTTCACACTTCAACCAGCCAAGGACCTTGAAGGAAGAGTTTCAAGGCACAAAGAGAAGGCCCTTGTAAATTGCTGTGGGAGGTGAGCTCAGGTCCATGAGAGACATTACTAGTGCTATGTCAACATGATAGTGATGCAAGGTCAGGTGAGGTTAGCTCTAATGGCACACAGCTAACAGGATGCCTGGGGAGCCGATGTGAAAGGGGCACTCCAAGTTGCTAATGCCTTCATCTGGGTCAGCAACTAATAGTTGGACACTGATTCACAGCACTTCCCTTCCTTGAGAGGTCCTGTAAATATATGTATTCTTTTAAACAGTGAGGAAATGAATGGCCACGCTGAGGATTAAGCGCTCCTCACGTCTGACATCAGGCATGCTGGCTTTACCCCAGCCCAAATTGTCTGCTGCTGAGGCACTCCCCTCCGGCTTTCTCCACGTTTTCTCCTCGCCCTTTGCCCTGCTCCCTTCTCCTCCCTCCTCTCCCTGTGTTAGGGCCATCCAAAACTGAGTTCCTGCTCTGGCATGGAGTGGGGAACAAGTGGCGAAATCCTTCTTTTTTTGTGGTTTCTTCTTTTTTTTTTTTTTTTTTCCTGCGAAATGCAATTCTTCCTCACTGATTGTCTTATTCTCGGTATATCCCCTGCTGGACCCCCTCACCCCTTTCCCCAGTCGCAGCTGTGCACAGCTGCACAAAGATGTCGGTGACATTGCAAGAACAGCCTCCCCCAGGGGCTTGGTCTGGCCCTGAAGGCACCTCACTGGCGCCAGCTCCCGTGCTCAGGAGATCTCTGCTTGCCACAGCTCAAGCTGGCTGGCACGGAGGGTGGCTAGAGCCCACTCACACCCGCCACTGGGGGCTGTAGCCAGCTCGTGCCCTGGGTCACAGACGTGCACACCATAAATCTTCACAGGGCTTCTGGTAAAACCCTTCAATTGAAGTAATGTTGTCATTCACTTTTTGGGGGGCTATTCCAGTTTAGACTTTTAAGTACTGAAACAAATACCTCAACAAATTTCAGCAGGGTCCTTTAATCTAAGTCTCTCTGCTTCCTTCTCATCTCCAATTGCTCTGTCATCCAGAGCCCGGCCATGTCTGGAAAGGATATGTCCTTCAGGGCAGCATTTTACACCTTTCTTGATGTCTTTTGTTTGTCCCCTAATGTAAACTCTCTCTGTGACAGGCTTTTAGCATGACTCTTTCGGTGATAAGCTGTTTAGCTTTTTTGCTTTGAGTTTTGTCAGGAACAAAAATGCTTTACCATTGGGAAGCCTTTCCTTGCCTGTTTTTTATCCCAAATTTCATGCCTCTTGTCATCTTTATATTTCATTTCTCCTAGGCTGCTCTCTTTATGTGTGTTTGCTGCTGCATCGGTCTCCTCAGTCAAGCTAATGTTCTGAAGTTTTTCTGGGGAAAAGAGATTATTTCCCAAAGCAGGTCAGGTAGGTCAGGAAAACCCGCCGAGTAAGCAGAATTTAGACCATCAGAAGAACATAGCTTATTTTATTCAGGGAGAACATTAAGATAAATCTTCCAAATCACCCCCTTCCAAATATAAACTTAGTCTGCTTTAGGAGACGCTGCTGACATAAATCAGCCAGCTTAGCTGCTGGTAAAGGCTTTGTAGTGTAGACAAGTGCTCCTGAGCGAAGCTGACTGAAGAGTGCCGGTGGTTTGACTCAATTGCCGTACGTCAGTTAGGTAAGGTCACCACTTTATTCACGCAGCGTTTCTGCAGATTCATGTAGACCCCCAAGGGAGTGACGGTCTGCAGCGAACCTTTTGGCATTTGTTATTTTCACATCCTGGGTGCCTTCTGGCAGTCATCATGTGCATCACTGCTTGATTCCAGCCTCGTGTTCTCAAGTCTCCCTTACAAGCAGGGTGGGATCTGGTTTACGGAGCGCGGGGTTGTCTGGGCTTGAGTGAAGTGAATCATCCTTACAGAGTAATCTCCGTTCTCCACCAACGCTGAACTGCAGTGAGACGTTCCGATTCAGCAAAGCACATAAGCCAATTTTTGGCTCCATTTCTATTCAGCAGAACGTTTAACCGTGAATTTAATATTAAACTCATGCTCAAATCCCCCTTACTGTTGGATTTAGGTGAATGTCCACACTACATCACTGAATGAGAAGGGCATTAATTATAAGGAGGGGGGAGCTTTCCTGAGCTGGATTCAAACAGAATAGTAGTGCATTCCTGCCAAAAGGCTTCCCCCCTCCACCAGTTGTGCATTCAACAGTTTATTCCCAGGGCACAGTGTGGATATTTTAGTCTTGCTCATCAAGGGACATTTTTGTAGTGTGGGATTTGCTGGGTGAAATGGCCTGTGGGGCTGCTCAAGACCTTGGTGAGCATCTCAGCTTTGCTGCGTGGGAAGGATGATGGCAGCTGGGTGAATCCATGCAGCGTGCAGAGGGCATCCCTCTATGCACCCGGTTTTTCTCATCTCTGGTTTCAGACGGTGGAGATGGAGGAGGCACGCGAAGCACAGTAGGCTGATCTGACTGCTTTTCCATAGCAGATTTCACACAAGCTCAAAAGGGTAAAAATTGAAGTACTTAGTTGCTGCAGTGTGTTTTTAGAAGGGAGGAGGTGACAGCTCCATTTGTGTATTGCCCAAGAGCAATTTGGGCAGGGCACCACATATCTGCTGGTCTCTGTGAAGGGGTTCTTGCTTTCTGTCAAGGAGATTCCTCCCTCCCTGTTTACTCCTTGTGGAAAATGTTAAACCAAATATGTTTTTAGAATCATACTGTCTTCACAAAGTCCTGTGATTTAGACAGATATTTCCCTCTAAGGCAGGGGATGACATTATATTCACGAAATGTTTCGCACCACCCAGTCTTGTCCTTAACTGCTTGCCATAAAACATGCTAATCCCTTACAGAGCTGCATTTCTGTCCCAATTGCAGTTAAGATGAACACAGCCCAGCGTCAAGATAAAACAGTATTGTAGCTGTCCCAAAAGCTAGACCTCAGATAAAGTGTAAAAATGTCTAATGAGCTGAGCAGGGTGCAGTACTAGAGACGGGGCCTGTAACACTTAGCCCGCACAGAAGGGAATACAGGCAGAGCTGCTATGAAGGTCATGCTGTTGGGATTCGATCAGTTAAAACTGGATGCTCGGGAAAGCAACTCTTCTGCACAGCTATCTTGAGCCCTGAGCAAAAGCTGGACGCTACATAAAGATTGATGCTGTCAAGCCCTGAGTGCTGCCGAAGAGCCCAACTCTATGGGCACAGACCAAGCTCTGAGTCTTTGCACCTCACTTTTCCCAGTCTTTACAATGGGACTAATAATAGTTGCCAACCTCCCAGCAGCGTGGCCTTGGCCGTGCTTAAACAGTGCTTTAAACAGAAAGTCTGAGCACACTTGGTGAAGCTCCATTTAATTGCTTATGGACTTAAATTTAGCAACTGTTTTTTCCAGTGTTCCCATTTTATCCATTAGCCTGAGGAGTCTGCACCCCCTCTGACATGCAGTGGCCTCAGGGGACCGATCTGTGACTTCCAAGGGTGCAAATCAGAAGCCTTTCCTTCAGCCGAGCGGAGATGTGCCATTGCTGGGCTGTGGTAAGTGAGGGGACGTTGACCACAGATTGTTATGATTTGTAGAGAAAAAACATAGAGCTTAGTCATCAAAAACAAGGGTTAGTCATCAAAAACAATCTACCTTCCTCTTAAAATATAAAAAGGCTTAAAAGTTTGGTAAGGTTTAGAGGGCATTAAAAAAACACTGCTATTACAATTGCCGGCATTAATTCCCATCAGGTAGCCTTCCTTCCCCATTTGATGCAGAGACTTATAGCTTCGTGGCTGTTGCCAAATGCTTTGGCCCTGGTGCCCAAAAAAAGTTTCTGCTGTAACTGTCTTGTTATCAGACCATCAATGTCCTGACACTTCCTAGTGATTAATCCTGTGTTGAAATGAAATTAAGTTTCCATATATTTGGCAGAATGACCCCAGGACTTCCTATTTGGCGAATACAAAGAATAAAGCATCTGCAGCCTGCAGGAAGCCAGAGTCTCTGATTTCCTGCAGAGGCAGAACAAGAACAAACAGGGAACACATATTTCACAGCGGCAGTCGAAAGCGCACGTAAGAGCCCTGGCGGCCCCCATGATGAAAACAATTAGAAGGGGGAACATCCCTGGTCCCAAAATTATTTGTGGGTGTTTTGTTACATACACAATATGCCGTTAGAAAATGGATGTAACTCAATGTTTTTTCCAGGTGACTATTAAACTTTCCCTTGGCATATGTCTTTTGGTCTACATCAGCAAGATTGCACTTGTAAAGCAAGGGAGTTTTACATTGCCATTTGCTACGCTAGGCTCTCTAAATCCATTTGCACTTAGGAAAACACAGTGACATTTGCTTTGATGGCTTTGTTTAAATGAGACAGGCCAGATTCAGGCTGATGTAAACTCCGGTGAAAGGGGCAGGAGGAGGTGATAAGGCAGCAAATCCTACTTGCAGCCTAGCTCTCAATTGCAATGAAAGGCACGTGGGGAAGCGGAGGCACCAGCCTGCCTGCTGGGGCTGTGCAGCACCGTCTGCCTAAGAGAGAGCCATTGCTGCCTCTACAATGCAATTGAGCAGCGCTGTGCCCACAGAAGAAAACGCTTCCAAGTGCTTCCAAATTGCTGGCTATGCCTTGCACTACTGGGCATCGTCAGCTTAAAATTAGACCTCTGAATAATGCTTCTACCTGAATATATGTACTTGCATGTGTGCATGTGTATATATAGATGCGCGTGTGTGATTGTACAGAGAAAAACCTGTTCTCTTTACCCACGACATTGCTGGGATTCTCTTGGTTGTCATAGTGTATTTACTTATTTTCGTCAGATGGCTCTCGCTCTGCCACGGCTGGTTTTACCAGTGTCAACGGTTCTCTTGCTGCTGGTTCTCGTCAAAAGAAGTTGTCTTATTTCTGTCCTGCAAAGGTACCATATTACCATAACCACTGTATCTAAGAATATCCTGTTTCCTACAGTTTTATATCCATCTAACCCCTTTCGATGCTTCCCAACCCAAACTGGAATGAAAGAGGGGAGACCTAGATGCCGCAGGTTGCTAGGCTTGGTGTGGTTCCATGGGAAAAGGTCTGATCGGTGGCTGGTTAAGACAGCTGTCCATCAGCAGGCAGAAATGAGGGTAATGTGTTTCCTTGGAAAAGTTGCTTGTCTTGGCATTTTTAATAAATGGCTGTCTAGAAACAAAATGCAAACTGTTGCTCTCCTTTAAACCACGACTCCATACGGGAAACTGGTTTTGAAGCCCCAGACCTGAGAGAAGACTTGAAGCCTTCAACCATGATATTTTTCTGAAAGGGCATTTTAACTTTTTCTTTGAGACGTTAGCCTTAGAGTGGATATTTCTTAGCCCTGAAAGTATCAAATGCATGAGGAACACAGGATGTGGCTCACAGGTCCTTACTGTGGTGACATTGAGAAGATCATGTTATATCAAACAAGTCCCAAGGGAACCGCGGAGAACTGTGAGTGAACTAAGGACAAGTTTATGCTGCAAAACGCGCTTGCCACTGAAATGCCAGAGGCAGTGGGAATCAAAGCTGGTCTGCCCACATGGCACAGGGAGCATTTACTGGACGCAGTCTAGACACACTGACTTGGCGACTGCCTGGAGTTAATAAGCCCTTTTTCTTAATTCATGCTCTTGTCGTAAGGACTTTGTTTCCCCTGCAGTTTGGTAAAAGGCTCGAGGAGTACCTGTATGTGCTGAAATCTGCAGGGATTCGGGGATGCAGCAGGGAACAAGGCCATTCACAGAGAGAGAGAAGACCTGCAGGACTCTCACGCTGCAATTCTGTGTCTGCAGGGAGTTGGGCTATGCTACCTTTTCACTTTGTTCTCTGCTCTGAGTTTTACAAGGCACCATGTGTCCCTGTCTCTGCCAATGGGCTGGTTAAGGCTCTCCCGATTATTCTAGAATGAGTAGCGAACAGACGAATCTATGCAGTGCTGACAGCTGTTGTGATTTTGTAAGTCTTGCAATATTTGCTTTTTGTTCTCTCGGCTTTTGCTCCCAGATTAATGCAGTGGAATTCCTCTTCCTATTAGCAAACAAGATGAAGGGGGAAAAAAAAGCACTCCAGGTGTCCAGTCTACCTGGCAGGAAAGGAAAGCCAGGACCTGTGACACAGGAACCCCCTGGCTGTTAGACACGCAGCCCCTGTGCTCAGACACGTCACCCCCATGAAAGCGGCAGCTCCATCACTGCACTGTGGATATTGTTGCAAATAAGCCCTGCTCAATAAATTGGACTATCAAATGACTGCTCTTCTCTCTCACTGCTGCCCACCCCCATCCATGCATTATCTCATTGTTCTTTTCTCTTACAACAGTTCGCTTTCCTGGCGAGAGCTTCTGGTGCTTTTCCACTCTTGCAGGGGAAAGCCTTCAGGGCAAGTGCTCCCTTCCCCACACAGAGGTGCCCACAGCCACATTCAGCAGGGCCCAGACTGCGCCTCAACAGTCAGGGCAGACGACCAGCCAAGGCAGACCTCTTAAAATAGGCATCTGATCTCCTTGGCAGCTCTGGCCTGAAGACAGCCCAGTGGAGAAGTCAGGGATACCCATCAGCATCTTTCCTCAGCAGGTGCCGGGTGCTGCCCAGGTGGAGGATGGGAACCCCCGGGTGCACACGTGGAGCTGCAGACCTCTGCCGATTTTAGTAATAGGCACCCCTCACCCATCGGTTGGGGCTAAGCCTCTCAGCCACCCCTTCCAGCACAGATTTCCTATATGATACTGTCAAATCCCGCATCCTGTATGAGAGGCACACGGGACACAGCTTTTCTTGTGTGCTTTTGCCATCTGGCCATTGCTTGCTGCAGAGGCTCTCTCCGCATGTGTGACTTAGCAGTCCAGATGTCCCTTGTTTGCAAACCCTTCGGGCAGCCCTGTGATGGAGCACGCCGCCCTGGCCTACCCTGAGCACGGAGCACTTTCTTCCACCGGCCCCCAGGCTAATCCTTATCACAGCAACACTTCAGTTTTGGTCAAAGGGAGCACTAGCTCTCGTTGGGACACCTTGATCTAAAGGCCTTGATCTGAAGATCTAAAGAAAGATTTTTCTTTAAGGAAAAGGTAGCTGGATTGCAAAGGTTGCTATATACAAACTCAGATCATCTTGTTCAGCAAGTTTGTACTTTTATTCTTCTCCTATTAAAACCCACCATTGTGAGTGAATCAGTGAACTGTAGACACGATGCATATCTGGAGATGGAGAATTTGTTCTGCTGCTGCTTCTGTTGGTCAAACCCCATTCCTTCCATGAGCACATCAGGTATAAGCATCCCCTTCCCTTTCTGTCTCACCGACACCATGCTCTCCTGGCTGTTGCTCCCAGCTTTCACATGAGGAGGAGCAGTAGTTACCTGTAGCACCATTGTGACTGTCACTGTTTGCTTTGTAAGCTGTAATGTAGTAAAACAGCACCTCAAGATGCTGTTTCCGTGTGGGTGACTGGAAGTAACTGTAAAGCTATGTGTTGCCTTGACAAAAATGCAGGCCTCTGAGCTCTACTGCTTCACTTCTGCACAGGGATAACCTCATGGAAGTCATCATTTAACGTGGACCGCAGGTGGAAAATGATGTAGGGTTTTTCAGTGGTGTAACTCTCCTGGTTTAATCATTACCTAAGGATTTCATCAAAATCACTGTTGTGTTACAAAGGTGTCAGTGAACAGAGAATCCGCCTGATATGTCAGAAGTGATAACGTTTTCCTGATACAGCGCATAAATTGCCAAGCAAGTGTTCTCTTCATTTACATTACTTTTACCCCAACGTAACTCCATTAATTTGACAATTACAGGAGGATCTCCTGGGAGGAAGCTCACCTTTACGGTTCTTGAAATTGATGACATGTGAGTTTCCAGCAGCTTAGCTTTGATTGTTCAGCAAAAATTAGCTCTACACAGATCTGATGAAACCGCGCACACTAGGGTCACTAATGGGCAATGAGCAACCAAGTCTTGTTTGAAGAATTTCAGAGACTATTTAGACTTGGAAATACATAAATGAATGACAAGATCCTTTGAGGAAAGAGTGTTAAACTTTCTATGCTTAGCCAGTCTCTAGCCTGAGTAGGGACAGCGATGGCAAGAAACTTTGGGGTATCTCCAGTCCATCTGCTCAGTGGCAGAGAAGAAATCAGGACAGAGGAAGGTCTGACCCTGAACTCTTATCCTATCCCCCTTGCAACACCATGCAAGGGACATTTTTGCCTTGCCTTTTGACGGTGTGACCGTATCTCGTGTATTCATTTTCATGTCTCTTGGGTCTGAAAAGAAGTTGGGATTTTCTGCTTACAGTTTGAAATGTGTACATCACTTTACAGCTTTTATCCTAGGAAAAAATCAGTCTAGGAGAAAAATATGTTGCTGGATCTTTTGTGAGGTTGCATGTAGTTTACACAATGCCTGATGCAAATTGAAAAACTTTTGACGTTTGAATAGGGAAGCTTCTGGTCTGCACTTTAGATCTGGCTGATAGGGAACCCTTCTGTGCTTCAAAGCTTTTCTAAGATGTCAAACATTTTGAGTTAATTAGGGTTAGGAGCCATTTCGCTGTTTGAATTTCTGACAGCAGAGAGTTAAATAAAGCTTTGCTTACAAAGTCTCTCACTTGGAAATACACACAAAGCTGTTCAGTGTTAATTCCCAAGTTTGCTTTAAGGTTTTTGGGTAAACGTTTTCTCTCCTCTCAGTCTCTACTAAGGAGCTCTTCCAGGTCTTTATTTGCCTTCCTTTCATAGCAGAGTTTGTCTAGGCTTGATGGGGATTGTGCTAACTTTGCCATCAAGTCTGCAGGAAGATGGTTAAAACACTTTCCACTTGTGCGCCAGCTCTTCAGGATGATTGCTAACAGAGGGCTGGAGACTCAATTTTAATAGCAGTACTGATATGATGAGCTAAGGGTTTACAGATGACTTCTGAGAGAGCATTCAGTGTATTAAGGGAGTTTCACCACTTTAAGTTGAAAAAAGCATCCAAGACTGTGACTTGAGCTAGATGATGTGTCTTGATTAGGTTTATTTGTGAATTTTTCACTAGCCCTGTAAGACTTTTACAGAGAAGATCTGAAGTCCTTCTTTATTATTAGGGGGAAGAGTCTAAAACACAAAAAAGAAAATGTATCCTGGAGTGATGTGAGCAAACTCACTTCTCTACGCCATCGAAAGGGTTAATCGTAATACCTTGGGCCTCTAAGACAGATAAGAAACCTTTTGTCTTCCCAAGGTCTGATATTTGGGGCTGTGGAAAGGCAGATCTCATCCCCACCTTATGAGATGAGACTGAAGGAAACCACTTGGCCAGTCCCAGTTGGTGTCCCTCACTCCACCAGGAATCTATGGGACTGCAGCCCAACACCTTTCAGGAAGCCTCCTCGAGGTAGTCCCCAGCTGCTCTGGCAGCTTCTCCTCTCTCCCCTGACCATGTGCCACCACATGGCCTTTTGCACAAGCGATTGCCACTCTGTGCCCAGAGAAGGAGGTCCCTCATCCCCGCACCCTGCTGTGATTGCCACAGTGCAGGGTTCCTACCAGGCAGGCCACACGTCCTACTGCTGGAGGCTGCAGTCCAAGGTTTCCTGGTAGCTGGGAACCCAGCCTCATACTGCAGCCCCCAAACCTTGCCAAGCCATGTCCCCAGTATCACTAATGGCTTACCTACCAGTTGCAACTGCTTAGGAGGTACAAGCAAATTTGTACGTCTCTTATGAGACATCTTGCCCCAAGGTGGTCCCCTGGATGGGACGGAGTCCCTGGCTGCAACCTGGCATTTCCTGCTGACTGACTGGAGGCATCCGTCCTGCCCCACCACATGAGAGGCCGTTCCCCACCGTGTTTTTATCAGACATGCCAGAGACACTATGGGTGAACAGAAGATGAGGCAGAACTGGGGACCACACCAGCTGGGAGTCGCACCGGGGACAGTTGAAATGGTGGAGCTCCTCTCACTTACATACCCTGGTTGCGGTGGGAGATGTTCAGCTCCTCACAAAGCATTTGTCCCACAGTGAGGCAGGGGAATAAACTATGGGCACCCTGCCTTATTAGCCATAGCCTTTTCACTAAGGTTGAAATAGCTAAATGGCGTTTTCTAAGCAGCAGCAATTTACTGGAAGCCTGGCCCAGAAATGAGAAGTCGCTTTCAAAGATGTTGTAAAGTGAATGGGTTGTCCGCAAATTAAGACCATTTATAGTTGTAATATCCACTACTAGTTCTCAAGACACTTGAATGGCATTCCAAGGCTAGAGCTTAGGATTTTGTTAGGATGTAGAACATTCCTCCTCTGTTTGCCTTTTTATTTAAATATTCACTGAATGAGATATCAAGGTCTTGTCTCCGCTGGAAAAAAAGATGCAGTGAAATGATTTATATCAGAAAAGCAAAGCAGGCAGCTTCATGCAGACACTACTACGTGACATTTGAGTCTTTTATTGATTTCACTTATGCCTCTTGGGAATAGTTCACATTTAAAGTTAAATCTAAAAGGTCATTTTTATACTGGAATAGGGTTATTTCCATAGGGAAGAGATCATGCTGTAACTGCACCGTATACCTGGCTGCTAATGCTATGCCTAACTACAGAATTTATGTTATTGGTAATGGTTAATGCTTTGATAAGTAGAGAAGGTCTTTGAGATCGCGTGAGGGAGTAATTCCAGATCTAAATTTTGGCGCAAAGACAGGCTTGAGGCTTGTTCATATACTTCAGGGTTCAGGCCCTCAACTGGGGTAAGCTGATGCCACGCTATTGATTTCAGAAAAGCTAAACCAATTTACAGCAGATGAGAATCTGCTCCAGATTTCCCAGCTGCCCTATCAAAAATCTTCTCAGAGCATTGACTGAGGAAAGAAAAAAGGTCCCAGCCTGATTTCAAAGAACATAATAGACCTTTAATTTAATTGACTTAATTTTATTGGCAGCTATTTTATGATGAAATGAAAACAGATGATCTGGATGAACAGGAAAAGGTTAGATGGGAGTAACCCATTAGCAAATATCAGGGCATCATCCTATTGTCCTCATTTAATAAAGGAATGGGTCAGTAAGTATAATCATAAACATTTTTACATTTTAGTGGAGATTTATTTGATATCATTGCTACCGGAGAGATGGATTCTTGGAAAAGCAAATGATGAAGTAGCCTAGTGGATGAGAAGCTAGTTCCTATATCTGGCATAAAATGGCACAGCTCTATGGATTGACCTGTTTAATTTCACCTTTTATAGCAGCTGAGTTATTACTTTGGACTGCAGGGAGATATTTTATATTTTTTTAACTTTTCTTTGACAATTTTTCTTTACTTACAGCTTCTCTTGCCTGTTTCTAATGTCCTAGGCAATCTCTACGTAGATGTAAATTGATATACATTCTACTCGAGAGATAAAGACTCGGAGAGGGAGTTGAGTTTCTTCTCAGGACTTGATTGTGGGTAAAGCTTCAGGTCCAGTGTTTATGAATATTTAGCATCCAACTGCATCAGTGCTCGGGACAGCACAGCACAGCTCAGCTTGCTGAGCAGCATGGTCATTCCTTGGCCTCCTAGCGAGCTCGGCTGCTGCCAGGATCTCCATAGGCATGTCATCAAACTGCATTGTTGGGGCCACCATCCCTTCCTCCCCCCCAGGTCTTCCATCTTCCTCCCCCCAGCCCTGGGCATTGACTCTGCGTGCTGCCAACCTCTTCTGGTTTGTCATTTTGCTTGCTGGCTCTTGAGAGCCAACAGGGCCTGCCTGAACACGCTGAGGTGGCTGGGCCATGAACGTGGGCAACGTGGACATGGGGCTCTGTGGAGTGGACCAACAAAGCATGTTACCTGCAGCTCCCCAGGCCCAGGAGAGAAGGGAAGGGGTGGACTGCTTCGGAAACCTGCCCACCACACGTGAGACCTTGTCTGAAGAAGCAGCTTCTCCCCATGCCTGCTCCATGTGCCATGTACCAAATGGTCCTATCTATCTTGCATGTTGTACAACCGAGCTTTCAGCTGTCTGAGGCTTGCTGGAAGTCCATCCCAACAGGATTTAAGAGCAACACTAAAATCTCTTCCAAGGACAAGAGTACCCTGAGGGAGAGAATATCATACAATGCGAAAGAGAGAAAATTCAGATCAGATGCAGGGAAACCAGATATGATTCCTCACTTAATTCTTTGCTTATATAACTCACCAGTCGTTGGTGCAACTTGTGCAGGAGAAAAGTAAATTTTAACAAAAGGCTGTCCAGACCAGCCTTGAAAAAAAGCTTTTCTAAATTACTACCTGCAAATAAAAAATGTAAAAATATATATGAACTAAACGATTAGACTTTTCTTCAATTGATCTGGACTTAGTTCGAATTAAATACTCCAGGAGTGCAGCTTTATTTTGAGTTTATGTGTATTGGGCGTTGATTTGCCCCTGAAGGTGCAGGGCCTACAGACTCAGCCTTCTTGTAAAGATGGGACCAGCTGCTCCGACCGGGAGCTCCCTGCTGGGGAACACCAGGCTCACGCTCCATCGCTGGCAGCTGCCTGAGGGCTGCCCGGCTCCCCTCACTTGTAGAGACCCCACCAAATCCTGCATGAACACCCTGGGAACTCAGGAGATCAAAACCACTGCACTGGGCTTTGCCGTGCTCCAGACCAGCTCCATCGTTTCGTGCCAGGCTCCATCCCCACGTGCCTACCCCAGCTCTTCGCTGAAGACTTTTGCCTCTGCAGAATAGCAGTGGGAAGAACTGCTTGTTCTCCATCCAGAATGCTGGATGCTACAGTCATATCAGTGGGGGTCCTTGTCAGAGCACCCCTATGGGTCTGCCATGGAGGAACACTTAGGCTGTGGTGCTTTCTGCTCTGATTTTCACAGAATCACAGAAGGATCTTCTCCCTCTCCCCAGCTCCACTAAATTGCTCAAACCTGGCTCTGTGCTTTCAAGGCACTATCCCCAGCCAAGCCTGAGGGACAGAAAGTGTTGATGCCAAGTATTTCTGATGTGGCAATCCAGTGACCCCATACACGCTGGGCTGGACCACCACAGAGCTGATTGCACAGCAGCAACCTATTTTTACAGTGCTCCTGCCCTTTTTCCCAGTGTGCTCCCCTCGGGTTTAATGAGCAGAGCCCTCACAGGCTTCTCTGTGTGCTCACTCGAAAATCAGCGTTCGTCCTCTGGTGCCATGACCGAGAGTGGGGAGAGTATGCCGGGGCTCTGCTTTTGGGAAGAGACGCTGGTGGCTCCCCTTGTCCCAGAGCAGAGGCAAATTACAGGCATGTCCTCTCCTCCTGGGGATGCAAGACTCCCAAGGGCAGAGGCGCGCGGTGTTAGGGTGGTCCCTCTAATATCACGTTCCCACAGGGCGAAGCTCTAACCACTGCAGAACACGCCTGCTGCGGTGAGACAAGGCGTCAGAGCTAGCAGACGCACGCCAGTATTTCCCCATGGAATAGCTGCCTTCATGATGGAAAACTGAAAGCTAACCATTTTCACCTGAAAAATCCACTTTCTCCAAAGAAATCCCCGCATCCAACCCCTTCCTACCCCATTTCAAATATTTTAGTTTTCGGGTCTGCTCTTTTCAACAGCAGCAACAACAAAAGAGGTGAAAAAAGATCAAGGTTTTTCCTGGGAGACCAATCCTCAGTGAAATTTTTCGGTTTGGTGCGTAGCAGAACATCTTGCAGCTGACCTTCCCTGTTTGAATCCCGGCAGTGGCTGGAGCCGGTGACGCAGGATCGATCCTCCTTTGCCTGGCTCCCAGGGCTCTCACCCTCCGGCTATGCAGCACCGACTGTGCCTGGCGCAGGGTGGGCTCCACAGAGGAGGGCTGTTCCCTGCACTGCACCCTGTCACGGAGGAAAAGCAGTTTTAACACGTTTCGCCTGGCAGGCATTTCAAAGGCTTCTCCTCTGAATCAGGGCTGCAGGCACTGCCTACATTTCCTTTTTGCAGAAATTGGCAGGTTCAGCTATGCAAAATTCCCTAATCCTGTTTATCTGCTGCCTCCTTCCCAAGAGGCACAAGGCTCCTATGGCCTCTCCAAGCTTTCCTCTATGCCGTTGCTAGAGTTATATTTGCCCGTTTGAAGGCCAAACACAGGCAGGGTGAGAGGAAGGCAATCTCGGGGCCCTCAGCATACCCGAGTTTGGGATTTCTGTGTGCAGTAAGGCAGACAAGTGCAATGGCACCGTGCCCCTTTAGCTTTCCCTGGAATAATAAACTCCACAGCAAATTACTTCTGTCCAGAGCAGGTGTTGGGCACGTAAAAATAATCCATTGCCCAGGGCTACAAGCAGCAAAACGATGGCCTTAAGGGAGGAGTGGTGTGATGGGTCACACTCCCCCTTGCCTTTTCCCTAACCCCCTGCAGCCCTGATGGGGCAGGAGGATGGTGGGCTGAGGATGCGGGCAGGGGAGCCCAGGTTACCTGTCTTCTGGGCCAAAATCTTGATCTCAATGCTCGATGATCGAGCTGCTCAATGTGGCGATGCTGCTCTGTGCTGCTGAGCAGCTGAACTTTGTAGCCCCAAGGGTAGGGAGAAAATCAATCAGCCCTGTCCTTAACCTTTGCACAGGGAAATTCACTTCTGTGCTTGCCAGGGAGGAGCGCTGCTCTGGTCCTGAGGGTTTCTGCTCGAGGCCAGGGTGCCCATGGAGGATAAAGGACAAACGGGGGGCTGAACGAGGGCCCAGGTGGGGTGGTGGCAGTGGGTCAGGCTGCAAAGGTATGAAGTGGGGTGCTGCCAGGGTAGAGGAAGAGGAAGAGCTTGGGCAAGGTCAGCGTGAAGGAGGAGGAGGAGAGAGGAATGGTCTCACTTTGGGGGAATGGCCCAAGCCCAGTGCTGCCAGGAGCAAAGCTCACCTCCTCAATTGGACCGCAGATTGCTGAACCTCCATGTGGCTGCTGTGGTTGAAGGTGTGGGGAAGCCCTTGGGGTGCTCGTGTCTCACCCCTCTCCCCTCCTGGCCTACAGATGGTCCACGCGGGCATCCCTTACTCCATGAAGTCCATCCCAAGGGTCCAGGTGGTGAACTTTGAGGTCCAAATCCCATTGATGAGCAGCGTGAGGGCTAGCACACCATCATAGGGCGCTCCTGAAACAGGGCTGGTGGCACAGCACGCGGTGGACAGTGAGCTTTGGTGCTGAAGTCTTTGCAACTTTAGCACTGCTTCAGCAAAGTTTTTTGTGTGGGTATTGACTGAGCAGGGATCCTGTCTGGATATGATTCACCTTCCTTCCCCCTCAAGGGAGGTACGTTTGGGAACCTGTCACCAGGCTGGCAGCAGCTCTGTGAAACACTGTCTTCTTGTGGGGCTAAGCGGGGAGGCCACCTCAAGTACATTTCTAAAATCAGCCTCTTTCTGTTATTTACGACATTATTTTGCGTAACGAGCGTTGCTCGTCAGCCTGTTCTCTGGGATGGCATACTGAAGGACCATATGTCATGGTTTGGACTGCCAACACATCAACATTGCAATCATTTGCAGACTGTTTTATATTTCTTTGATTTGGGAATCTGTGTAATTAGCTCCCCAGAACAGCCGGGTAGAGGAAACGCAGTCTGTTATTTAGGCAGAATTAACATCCTTGTTCTCTGTATTGTGATCCTTAGTTTCCTAGTGCTGCTGCCAGAGCAGTGGAGAGGCCAGTGCTGAGACATTCATTCCTTGAACCTGCATTCTTTGCAAAACTATTTCTGCTCCTTTGCTAGGCTATCCTGAGGACCCATGGATGGGTACAAGACGTGCTGATGCCGTAATTAGTAAATACCCACTGCAAATGGCAGCAAAAGATTTATAGCCACTGTCAGAGGTTTCAGCAAGAAGAAAAGCACCGAAGCACTTAATGCTCACCACCAGCACCGCAGTTTGCTGCTGTTTACCCCATTTTTTGCCAGCCTCCCAGCAGGTCCAGCTAGCATTTCCTCCCCTTTGTGCTGCAGACCTGATAAATAAATCTTTACTGACCTGTTATGGCAGAAGTCATATATGAATGTGCCGGTGGGGAAAGAGTTATGCTATTTTAGTAGGTTAACACGCCCGTATAGGCTTCTTCACTGTCAGCATTTGGCCTGCTACCAGGCATATGATCATTCTGTTATGCTTTCCGTTCCTATTCCGGTGGTTTATGCAGGTTGATTTTTAGCACTGCCTACCTGTATTCCACCAAAAATCAGGAGGAGGGCATCCGTGTCGAATGGCCTCCCACTCGCCTGTAGGTGGGAGCTTCATGCTTGTGCTTCAGAGGCAGGAAAGGGCTCTGCTCCTGGGTAGAAAGGGCAAGCAGGTGCCTGCTGGTGGCTGATTAGGGGTTAGGGCAGTGCTCCCCCAACCTTAGCATGAGCACCAACCCTACCTGAGGGCATCATTTGAAAGCTGTGATGCACATGCAAGCAAAAGGAGAGCTTGTTTTGGGCCATTGCAAGTAGCACGTCTCCCAGACACATGACCAGCAAGACCATGTGTCCAGCCCTCGATTGGCCTCAATGTCTAAGACCATATGAGCTTGGCCAGAGCTGTTCCTGGTGTTCGGACACCTCTCTGCCTCTATATTCCTCACTCCTGCAGGGGTATGTGCACACAAGGATTCTCTGTTGCTTGGTAAACAGTGAGTTTATACTGGTCTCTCAAGGCCAAATAGGATAAATTCTTTTCTCTGCCTGGCCAGGGCAACCCTTATGGGACTAAACTCATCTTTGATATCATTGCCTCTCAGTAAATTTAATAAAAATTGGCCAAAAAGTTCAAAAGTTATTAATGTCGGCGGAGGGGGGACTGGAGAGAGAGCTTTTTTCCCATAGAAAAATGGGCAGAAAGGTATATGTCTTACGTGGGAGAAATGGAAATTACTATTTGCAATCTTAGCATGTTATAATTTATCCCCCTTTCCATTTTCTTCTCTTCCATGTGTAACGCAAACATTTTAACTAATCGTTATTTCCTCCCATTTGCCCTTTCTGCCCCCTTGGCCAGCTCCACAGACAGCACAGACAACCACCTCGGGTGACAGAGTCACTTCAAATGCTTTCCTCTTCTCATCTGCTCCTTCTCCTTGGGAGACGTGTCCTTCCTGTGCTGGGAGGGATGCGCTTGGCTCCTCAAGTATAAATGCAGCAGAGTTAGAGCAGGAGAAGTTCACCAGGTACTAACTCATGCCCCCTGGCTCACACCCATGAGCCGTGCTCTTCCAGTGACCCTCTTGTCCCACTGAAAGGTGCTGTAGACCCACCGGATGGTTTGACATAGTGCTGGGTGCGATAACAGCAGGTGTAGACAACGTTAGGTCTGCTGGATGTGCCGGAACATGTTCCCCCTGGGAACTGCCTGACTTGGTTGCAGTAGCTGGCCTGCAGCTGACCCTTGGACTCATGGCATTTCAGGCAGGGGGATGCTATTTTGGTGATGCTTCTGCAGATTTAATGTCATTTAAGCCTTGCTCCCACTGATGTGGCCGTAGCTCTGGGCCCTGTGCATCAGCTGACCCCAGCCTCTCCTTTCGCTCACCTTCTTCTTGATGCATTTTCCCTCGCTATCCTCAGCCCTGGGTTGAAACCTTTGCCTTCTCTGGGGAAGGGCTCAAAAAGCTGCTTCTGCCTTTGGTTATGCTTAGCTCCCTTCCTCTCCCTCGTGTTGCCTACTGTCCTTCATAATCTTGGGGTATTTCAAACTTCAAAGTACTTTTCTGTTATTTAGTCCGATTTCCAGAGGTGTTTTGGGGAGCTCGAGGCAGTCATCCCTACTGCTTAGTATGGTTTCCTCCTTGGTCACTATCCTGGTTTCAGCCCATTCCTTCTCTGTTTGGCTGCCACTTGACCATACAAAAGTTTTGGGCAGCTGTAGTGGTATAACCAGGCAAGAATTTGGCTGCTAAAAAGGCTTTGGAAAGAATTGGACTCTGGGTTCATTGGGAACTTGGTTGATCAGCATCAGAGGAATCACCTACTTTGATCCAGAAAATGGCATTATGTTTGTAAATTGGGTGGAAGACAAGAAGCGCTCATGATGTGTTAATTTGTTTGGCCAGAATCCCCTTGGAAGCTAGCGAGGTTTTGGTAAGATTTTAGTGAACGAGGCTGCTGTTAATACCTGCTTATAGGTCACCGTGACCTTGAAGGTTTATGATAAGACATTTGCAAAGTCATTGTGATTCTGTGAACATACATGGAAACGAATTTATATTTTCCCAATGATAAAAGGCCAAATCCAACACGTTGCAGAATATTTGAAAATGAACGTAGAAAATAGATATTTGGGGTCATAAAAGGGCATGCTTGAGAGATTGTTTCTGGGGCTTTTCCCAGGGTGATACTCTTGGTCTGTCAAGCAAAGGAGGCTGTGAGCACGGACTAGATAACAACTCGCTAATAAGGTCTGTTTTGCAAAAAGGCCTCTTTGTGTTAGCAGTTAAAATGCTCTCTCTTCCCTTGACTTCTGCTGGAGTAAGCTTGTGACTTTCTGTAATAATGTTTATCTGTGTGTTGAGAATTTAACCTAGAAAGCATAACTGGACTACATTAATTAAGCTTTATCTAATCTCCAGCTAGACTGACAGTCAACAAACAAACAGGACTTTCTCAGGATGAGTACTCCTTGCGTTTACATGATCCACAGTGTAGTTTCACCTCCTGGGCAGAACGGTGTTCCCCAGTCATTTTGTGGAGCACTTTCTGGGAGGAATGAATCCGGTCCTTACAGTTTATTTGTGTTAACCATATGTTATGGTTTGGGCTGGACTGGCCACTGAAATGAACAACAGATGCTCTCCCCAACCTCTCCCTTCAGGGAGAGAAGGATGAGAAGGAAAGAGCCTTATGAGTTTAAAAGAAACTAAACTACTTTAATGAAATATTAACAATAAAACAATAAAAAGAAAAGGCAATAGTATCAAAAAATAAAATAATGACATATGTACAATATATACAAAACCAATATTGAGCTCCCAGGATGACAATCACATCACCAGCAGGCACTGGGAAAATTCCAGAATGGACTCAGCGATGAATGGGAACTGGATTCAGGAATGCATGGATCAGGATCAAAGGCAGATGAACAGACAGAGTCCTCCTCAGATGCTGGCCATTGAAGAAAAGAGGCTGATCCCTTTGATCCCTCAGCTTTTATACTTGAGCACGGTGCAGATGGGATGGAATACCCCGTGGGCCAGTTGTGGGTCACCTTTCCTGTCCACTCCTCCCCACAGGTGAGACCCCTCTGCGCTTTTCCACTTCTGACCCTCCAGTGGGGCATATAATAAAGTAGGTGACCTTGGGTGTTATAGCAATAAGTATATGCAGGAGCCTCACTGCATACCATCCCTTGGTATTAATTATAAACATCAGACCTTACCTCTTCTAGAAGCCGACACTGTCTGAAAAGTATGCCATTAATTTCAGAGAGTTCAGTTAGTTAGAAGAAGCTTAACTGAAAAGTAAAATTACTGAACAGAAAATTGGTTCTGTTTTACCTCAAACCAGGACACCACTAAATATCTCTAAGTGTCTTCTCCCAGGAACAGTGGGTGCCAGAAGAGCTCTGTTCAGACACCACAGCATCCTCCAAGCATCCACAGGCTCTGACACCTGAAGTAAAGTGCTCATTTTGTAAGATCCAGTCTTATTTTGCATTTTTATATTTCCCTCCTTGCTGCATCCACTCACCCAACCTAGTGCCTCTTTGAGGCTGGTATGGATTTCCATTTCCATCATTTCCAATCTGGAAAATATTACTTAACCCATGTCTTCCACAGCATTGTTTACGCAGAGTTGTGGGTACATCCGTATGACTGATCAAGACTGGAGTTAGTTTGCTACGTTGCTGGCAATGTAGGCCAGATGGGCATTTTGAAATGGAATTGAATAAAAGAAAAGAAATGATGTAGCGACAATATATATATATATATATATAGTGAGTATGCAATTGTTTTCTTTAAACCCACCAGGACATGATGTTTTCACAATAGGAGCCTTCGTGTTCTATGCTCTCTGAGAATCTCACCGTTGTTCACATCTGAACATGAATATCCCCGTCCGGCCTGATTTTAGTTCAGAGGGAGTGTCATGAAAGATCTGGTTGACTCAGGTATTCTCATTGTCTTTGAGTTTTGGTGTCGCAAAGGCATCTGGTCTTCCCCTGGCTCTAGATCTAAAACTGAGAAGCCCTGCTCCAGGAAGAGGGACAGAGAGAAAATAAAAGGCAATGCGCAATTTTAAGGCCCATGGGTGCTAAGAGAGCTATGAGGGAACCTGAAACCATAAATGAAAAATTCCTCCAGGCTCAGCAGGAGGTGCATCACCTCCTGTCAATGTGCTTGCACCCTCGAAACCTTCCATGGGAAGAAATGCAGAAAGAAAAACCTTTTTACTTGTACATGACAGGATGCCAGCAAGTGGCAGCAGCTCCCTGCCTGACACAGACTGTCCGCATCACACATCAGCTGCCTGCTCTGTTGTTTATCTGAAAACAGAGCGACAAAAAAATGTACACATGACAAGCTCTTCTGACACTGCTGGAATAGCTTAGCCCAGGACTGACTTGAGGGGCTGCAAGAGTTGAACTGGAAGCTGGGGGAAGAGTCCTGCTCTGATCCCCTTGTGGAGAGGTCCAAGGGGACCAAGCAGCCTGAAGGAAAGGAGAAATGTGGGGTTTAGGAAATACGGAATTCCTTTTTTGCAGGAGGAGCTCCCGTTGCTATTCTGGTTCCTGTGTCTTCAATCATCAAATGTAGCTTTTGTCTTTTGATAGGGCAAGGAGGAAAGTATTGTACAATAGCAGTTCTGACAGCCTGGCACACCCCACTTCAGTGGTTTAAAGCTTTCTTTGTGCTGAAATTGTTCTTATAGTGCTAATGACTAGATTGCCATAAATAGGCACTAAATAGGTCTGGACACAGTAAAGGAAAGTGAAGGTCAACGTTACCTCTTATGTTGTATTTTAGATCTCTGTATCAAAGAACTTCATAAGGAAAGGGAAGGTGAGTTTTCAACTTGGGCTTCCTTTTAGATACAGAGTGGGAAACTGAGGCATGAAAAGTTGCATGTCAGAGCCGGATGGGGACAAGAACGGATGTGGACTCTGACTGATGTCCTGCAGGGTCACTGCCTAATGTCCTGCAGGGTCGCTGCCAAACAGCAAGTCATCTCCATATAGGGCAAAATTAATTCCTCACTGAAACAGAAGGTAATCGTAGAATCATAGAATGTGTTGGGTTGGAAGGGACCTTTAAAGGTTATCTAGTCCACCCCCCCTGCAGTAAGCAGGGACATCTTCAACCAGATCAGGTTGCTCAGAGCCCCAGCCAGCCTGGCCTTGAATGTCTCCAGGGTTGGTGCCTCCTCCACCTCTCTGGGCAACCTGTGCCAGTGTCTGATCACCCTCACAGTAAGGAACTTCTTCCTAATGTCCAATCTAAACCTACCCTGCTCTAGTTTAACACCACTGCCCCTCATCCTATCGCTACATGCCCCTGCAAACAGCCCCTCCCCATCTCTCCTGTAGGACCCCTTCAGGTACTGGAAGGCCGCTATAAGGTCTCCCTGGAGCCTTCTCTTCTCCAGGCTGAACCACCCCCAGTGGTAATACTGCCATTGACTTCAGTAGAGCCAGGACTTCACCTGCAGGTCAGCTCAAGCAGCCTAAACCTAAATGTCCAGTATGGGGAAGGCAGATGTATTTGGGATGCTGGGGTGCAGGTGCTATTCTGTACAGCAGCTGCATGAGGAAGGATGAAAGGCGATGTGGAAGGTGCTTGTGTGTGAAAGCAGAAGGTAGATTGCATGGCCGATATATAGCTGATATGTCATTTTAGCGTCCCAGGACCTGAGAGCGTGTCCCCTTGATGGCTTGGTCACTGAGCCTGGCACTCTGCCAGGGCATCACCCTTTACATGGGTGCCAAATGGGTGAGAAACGTGCCCTTGTGAGAAGCTCAAGTGCCCCCCCTCTCTGTCTCACTGACTAACAGATGCGAGTGACTGTGTTGCACCTTGTGCGGGGAAGCAAGCTATGGGGCATTTTTAAAGATGGGGAGAGCGAGTGGTTTAGCGGCTACATTTCCTTTACCTGCCCCAAAGCCAGGCTTCGAGTGTTACAGCTTGAGCGCTGAACCACATCACTCCTTGGGTGTACCAGACCTCTTTGTTAGCTACACGAGCCCTGTTAATGTCTCAAAAAGTAGGGGAATTTAGGATGTGCTTCCCTTTCCAGCCTGATGCAGCAGCGAAACCATCAGGTCTACAGGCATACAAACTGGTAGGCACTTTAATAGATGGGGATAAGCCAGAGCCTAGCTTGGATGGAATCCCTTAGTAAAACTCTGGTGGTACAAAACTNGCACAGTGTGGCATCACCAGGGGACACTGGCTCAGCTCCCAGCAGCAGTCGCTGCCACATCTGCCAGAGGGTGCCTGGATATCTCGTGCAAAATCAAGCACGCTTCCTGCCTGAGAAGGTTAGTTTTCACTTCCAGGCTGTGCGAGACCATTCTGGGTTGGCAGTGCTGGCCTGTGCCCCGCAGCCATGCTTTGGGGACCACATTGCCCACCATTCCCCAGGGGTTCATGGGACTGGGCAGAAACCAGCCTCACCGCTGCTGCAAAGGGCTTAACGGATGGGCGAGGGGCACGGAGCCATCTCACAGAGAGCTGGTGCCCGCAAGGGCATAGCTCCCTGCTTTATAACACAGTGACACACGGCAATTCGTATCAGGTGGGGAGGACACATTATGTTCATGGGGGCATTTCCAGACATTGCTGGTATCTGCCAGCCCCTGTGGGTCTACGCTTAGCTTGCAGTGGCTCAGGAAATATCCCAAAAGAAAGAAAGAGAGGGAGAAGTTGACTTGCAAGGGAGGCTGTCAGCTGCGGTTGTCCTAAGAGGGTCAAGCTCATTTCTGGGCAGCTCTCGGCACCACTTCAGTTCATGTAGGTCCAGTGTTCGTGAAACACCCTGTACCAGCTGACCAGACCCAGAGTGACCAGTTCCTCTTCTCTTTCTAAGAAACAAGCCCTCCCTTTCGACTCCCTTAGTTTTCCCTACCACCTGTGCCTGCTCAGAGCTCCTCTGCCAGGGATCAGCTGCTGTCAGGGGCTCGGGTGACATCTGCCCGCAGCGCTGCGGGAAGCTGAGGCTGAGCAGGCATTTTCCAGAACAGGTCAGCCAGTGTCGGGTACAAAAACCCGCTTTCCAAGTGGGGCAGGCTGGGTTAGGGCCCAGGGTATGACCTGTTCTGCGTGGCATGTTCCCATGTAATGTGACCTGATGTCATTCTGCTGCCACGTGGTGTTGCGACAGGGCTTGCTGGCCTTTGCATTGTGCAGGCGGGGACGTTGCATTCCTCCCCCCGAACTGAGGGACTGCTGGTAAACCACACAGGATGCCAACCAAATTTTGCTATTCTTCATTTTATGTTGCTTGGGATGAAAGTACTTGACCTTAAATTACTCTTCTTTTTGAAAAGAGAGCTTGTTTCTTAGAAAAAGATGGATTTGATTCTTCGGTTTCGGAGTAAATCTGGTATGAATCCGCCCATTGTTTGATGCTGCCCGTCCTTCCCACCCAAACAGGGAAACCACTGTAGTGGCTGGCTTTAGACATCTGTCGTTCAGGTAGGGAATCTGAACCACGCTCTGTGCTCTCCGACTGTGCTTCAGGCAGAGATCCAGGAGCAGGGACACTTCTGGTTACGGCGCAATGCAGGCTGTGCACCCAGTGGAAATTAAGTTTACCCCACACGGGTAAACAGCTCTGTTCTTTAACACATCAGCTCAAGCGGGAGACAACCCAGCGTGAAATGCCTGCGTTAAGATGAAATCACTTCTTTTCCACTGTCTCACTTCATCCTAATGCTAACCATCCTGGCTGGAGTCTATGCTAGTCTGTAGGGAGGGTGAAATGCAAAGAGGTGGAAAATCAGCTCTGAATCTGCCGCTGCAACAATCAACTCCCTGGCTTCTCATCTTCAGCAGATGTCTTGCTACCGGTGCAAAATATAACATATCTTCCCTACCTGCACTGCGTAATTCCCCTATCTGCACTTCGGACTGTAACACAAGAGGTTTCTTTTGCTTTGGGCGTTAGAGAAACAAGGTGGAAATGACAGAGGACTTTGACAGAAATGTAAAAAGGGGAATATCTAGAAAAGGGACTAAGTCAAAATTCAAAACTGCCTTCCAGAGGATTGCACACCAGAATTTAGGATTTGAAATTGCTCCAGTCAAAGATAAGTTTGTGAGCTCAATACAAAAAAATGGGGTAGGGGCCAGTTGAACAAAATAACATGACTATTGGAAACCAGGCAGTCAAATAAGAGGAAGCAGTGTTAGCATTCTGATCTAAAAGAAATCAATTCATAAAATGCTCATTTTAATTAGATGACCAATTTCTACTATTTATATGTCTTACTTTCCAAAGTCAGCACAACTATCAGGAAAAGAATTGTGGTGGTTTTGTTTTGGGTTTTTTTTTTTTTTTTTGCTTCACATTGTGTAAATTCTATCTGCAGCTTTTTAGTTATTGGCACTAATGATGGATCTGTAAGCAACCTGGCTTGACTCTGGGAATGCGGGCAGGGTTTGCAACGGTAGCGCTTTAGAAGATCTTCCTTTTGACCTCCTGATGCAATTAGCCATGGTCTCACTGAGAGACTTATTGTGCACAGAGCAGCCCCTCTGAGTACAGCTGCGATGAACAAGCAGAAATTTCTGAGACAGCACAAACTTTAAACCCTTCCACAAGATTATCAAATGACAGCAGGTTGCAAGTATGTAATGAGAAGCACGGGTTCACTGACTAAGCATCCCTAAAGGGACTGATGCTTAATCCTTTCATAGACGGTGCCCTCTTACCCCTCTCTGAAGGAGAAGGAGGCAAATGCGCTCTAGAGAAATGACGTAATTAGGAGTAAGGTTGATCTACTGCTAAATGTGAGTAATATGGAGTTTGCCTTCTTACTGACCTGCCTCGAGCAGGCCAGTCTATCAGTCAGGGGCCACTGCACACGGTCCTTGATTTGCCCCTAACCCCTTGCCCACACTCCTCTCTTTTGGGAGGCCACCAAGGGCTCCTACTCAGCACATGGCAGTAAAGGCTCACAGTCTCAAAGCAGTTGAGGCAGATAATCTCAAGCGTTGCCTTGGTCCCGTGCCAGCTCTGTGCTCCCCCGTTCATATACATGCTGAGATGTCTAAGCATATAGCTGCAATATTGAAGTCTTAAGTTTAAACCAAAGTTGGAGTAAGGAGCCAGAAGGTAAGTCTGCTGTAAATCACTGCAGAAACTAATGTCCACTTGGCCACAATAGCTAATTCCAGCTGCTACAGAGAGTACTGGGTACAGCCCCGGCTGAAAGGGGTGCAGGGTAGCTACGAGAAGACCAATACCATCCTTATTCATCCCTGCAAATCCTTCCCTTGAAGCAATCAGGGTAGTGAGAACAGAGTTCCTGTGCTTATGCTAGACCATTTCTCTCATGGTTGACAGCTCTGGCTATCACAGTCTGCAGCAGGACATGCATATTAGTGTATTAAGGAAATCTTGAGGGTTTGCCACCTACAGAGCACACACACAGCTAGCAGCGAAGAGGGGACAGTTTGAGTGCCAATGTCCTGCACAAGTTTGTACAATCCGTGCTAACAAGCTTGTGTTGGTGTTTCACTGATACTTTTATCCAGGCTAGGTCTTAGGACACTAACCTGTGTGCATGTACTTACATCACATCTCCTGGCTGCACCTACAGGCATCACCCTGACATCACCCTGGTACCTCCCTGGAACCTCTGACATCACACTGACATCACCTCTGCATCACCCCTGCATCACCCTGGCATCCCAGTGACTGCAGATGACTGCATTATCTCCCTGGCTGCTGGTGATGTACTGAGAGCTGAACGACTGGCAGCTGGTTTGGGATACTGCAAATTCCTCCTGCAAAGGTCCTCTTCTGCCTCTCCCCTGCCCTGCCTCACCCCCACCTCTGCCTTTTGTGCTCTTGCTCTGCAGCAACAGGGCTACATAGCAGAGGAGGCATCACACAGATTTGTCTGGCGGGTTTGTAACGAGAGGGGTGCGATGACCCTGCACATTCATCAGATGCCTGTTTTCAGCCTGGACCCATCTGTGATGTTTTTATTCTTTTTTCTCCTCCCTCTGCTCGGCTCAGGCTGCTTCGGGAGAAGTGGCACGTAGGCACATACGTCCTTGCACACACTATACTTGTATAAACTCCATCAGGAAGTCATCTGGCCAAACTTTCCAGAGCTCTGCTTTTAACTCTTCCTTAGGCAGGCTGTACTGGCAGCCTGGGGATTTCCAGGGAGCGCGGACATGTGCATTCATCCTCCCGTTCTGTTCATTGATTCCCATCCCTCTCCTTCCTATGAGCCCTGAGCACGTGGCTGTGCAGCTTTTGCACCCATCTTACTCTGAGTTCCCACCAGAAAGAAGTTCTCTGTGCACTCACAGGCACAGGCAGGGCTTTGCAGTAAAACGCTGCCTAGGCTTTCCTGGGGGATGAAGTAGCAAAAAAGCCGGTTACCAAGAAGTGCCGGAGCAGAGGCTGCCCCGGTGGGGCAGGAGGAAGGAGTGTGGGGGCAATTCTCCCTTGTGGTTGTTATTTCAGAAGTGTGTCCTCACCAGGCACACGAGTAGCAAAGGAAGTTCTCACAGCCCGTAAATGTTTGCTGCGGTCAGGGAAAGATTTAAAAAAAAAAAACAAACCAACCCCTTCGTAAGTGACCCTGTCTTCAACAAAGACGTGTCTCACTGTGTGTCCCACTCTGCACGGAGGCACGATTACACACCCACATAGGCACATCAGCATGCACATTCACATTTTAAAGGGCTGAGAAAAACCCTGTGAGACTGTTCATGTAGGAGAAAGGCTGCTGTTCCTCCCCACGACACCTGGGGATTAATAGTTCTCCTAATTGTTAAATGCGAAACAGCAGTCACCCCATTTTGTTGGTGCTTCTGAACTGCCCATTGCCAGATTTCAATGGCTCTTACAAGATTTTGGAGCCTACTGCACAGGAGTCAATAAATGGAATTGCTGGAATTGTTATCCTCCCCGAGTGGGTATGGAGCAGGGATGTCCGAGCTCAGTGGCTGCTTGGTCAGTGGTGCTGGCCGTTTTTTGCTCCTGCTTACCTTGGTGTGAGTATGAAACATGTGTCAGACCAGCAGATCTCCGCTGGAGAGGTGCTAACAATGGTAATGCTGTCTCTCTTGACTTATGCCACTGTAAAACAGCCCAGAATGTAACCATTTATCCATGAAGTTTTTCACAGACATTTGTCCCTGGTTTAGGGTGCATTCATTAATCTTCTCTAGTGTTACAAAACCAGGACGTGGTGAAATAGATTCAGGGTACAGGTCTTGATTCGTCTCCTGGGTGCACAGGTGTAAATCAGAAAAAGTAACTTCATTAACATTAATTAAGTTAGCCTGGTGTTAATTTTCCCTTCTCTATCGGATTTACAGGCATCTGTCTGAGACAGAGGGGTGTGTGTTTGTACTCAGCCTTGCTTGGACAGCTGTGGTATAGAAGGGATTCAACCGCCAGAAATTCCCAAAAATCTGGCATGACTTTTACGGCAGACTCATCCACTGCAGAGATGCTTCTCCTCTCAAACAGCTGTTCATGGGCCATAAACAGCAAAGCAGCCTTCTGTTTCTTTCAGACTCCTACCGAAATTCATGAGATGCAAACCACAACTGCCCACTGATTGGAGCCGGAGGTATTAATAGTGATCCTCCGTCGCCGCCTCTTCTGCAGTCGAAGGAATCAATCAAGCTCTTGCACTCCCTCGAGGAGGTGAAGAAGCTCTGAGAGCTGAGGAACACGCAGGCTTTCAACCATGCATGGTGTTTACTCTTAATTTGTTTCTTCAGATCTTTTGTCGACACTTGTTATTCCTCTGTGTCCTCAACTGGAGGATCATAAGTGTAACTTTTGTCCCAAAATCTAGACTCAGTTTCCCCATCCTTAACAATTCACCATAGCCTGAGCTTTTTAATGGTGAGTGGGGCACATGCAGAGGTATCCTTGCAGAAGGGGTTCTCCTTGCATTTGTGTCATGGTTAAGAGGCTTGGGGTGGTGTTCAACATCAAATGGTTTTTCTCTGTGTGAGTAATTCCCATCGGGGCATTAAAGAAGGGAGCTACCACTTGTCCTGCTCAGTTCTTTGGTTTTCTGCCTGTCAGTGGCAGAGGACATCTCTGTATGTGCTGGAGTAAAGGGCAGGCTTGGTCCATCTTTGCCAAGTGCTTTCCCAGGCTGGCAGGGGCTTTGCTTACTAAGCCTGTCCCTCTCAAACAGCAACAGCAGATGGGGACTTGTCTCCTAAGACACCTTACTGCTACTGCTGTGACACCGCATAGCACTTGGACCTTCCTCCTGGGGGCAGTGGAGGGAAGGGAGGCGTAGCCTCCTTGGTACGCAAACACCTGTAATACACTAGAAATGGTTGATGTTGTTTACCAAGGCCCTAATTTTTGTCTGACAGGCCAGAGCGAAGAAACTATTGAACGCCTAAATCATAACACTTCCTTCCGCCATCTTAGGTAAGCCAATGCTCCTCCACTGATAAACCAAAGGCAGCAGAGATTTGCCTTCCAGTTTTAATGGGCTGCAGATTAATTATGTGTAAGTACTCTGTGGTTGTTCTTAAAGTGTCCAGCAAAAAATGTTCCACCTTGGGGAACCGGAGCTGGGCTGTGAGTTGACAAGGACACCTTGTGCAGACCCTGGCCAGAGCTGGGACCACCACCCAGGTCACTCCAAGGTCTGATTTGCTTTGCCTGTCTCAGAAGTCCCTGGGATAGGTCAACGCAAGGATAAATCCCTTCTCGCCAAGCTTTAAACGTAAACCTAAAGCAGGAAGAAACTGCCTGAAATCCTCCGTAAACTCATCCTTATGCTGCCGACCTCAGGGCAGGCTTCCAGAGAAGGCTTCCCATGCGGCTGCCGGGTTTTGCATGCAGCGGCAACCTTTCAGGCAGAGTGGAGAGAAGGTATCCTTGTAGGTGCATTTCCACCTCCGTGACAGAGCCTTTGGGATTAAGTGCCCGATATTTAGGAAGCAAAAGGATGTACAGTGCTCAGTCCTGACCTTGCCGTAACCTGTGGAGAAACAACAAAGATTCCCTTTAACCATGTAGGGCGTAAACAGCGAGGAACAGGCACGTAACAAACAGAATCTGATAGATAGCCCCGAAGATAAATGCCGCTTTAGGCAATGTTGCTTTACACTGTTGACAGAAGCACCATTTAGAGAGGAACTGTGAGATTTAAGTGCTTCTTTGCTTCTGGGTGGGATAAGGTGTCATGTAAAATGCGTTTTGTGTTTTCGTTTCATCCCCCTCTCTCCACTCTTCTCCAATGAGAGCATACAGGCCGAAAGCATTAAAAACAGACTGCGGCGAGTTTGCTTCACCAACACATCTCCACATCAAAGGCATTGCTGGAATCTATTGATTCTGGCAGAATTGCAGAAACCGGTGATGTTTTCACGGAGAAATCATGCATTTCTCAGTTGATTTCGGGAAAGACAAAAATAAAAAAAAAAAAAAAAGAAAAGCAAAAAGCTCCACCGTGTGCAAATATTCACCCTACAGAGAGGATGAGAAACTGCAAAATGTTTTGGCTGTCTCCCTCAGTGCCAGTAAATACTCAAGGATGCCTTTATTGACAGACAGCGGAGCTTTAGCTTACATGATGTTGCAAAAAACTGGCCCATTTAAGTTTTGTTTTCACTGTTTGCCAATAACATGTGATAGTTCTTATCTGACCTATTGTTTACTTCCTACTTCTGAAGCGAATGCACCCTATGTCAGTGAACGGCGTTGGCACGCAGCCCCATGACATCTCAGAGCACCCAGAGGTTATCCACGACAGCAGGTCAGAACCGCAGGGCAGATCGCGGCTACGCTTTGGGGGTGGTCCAGGCAGATTCACCTCCGATGTAGGTGCACCTTAATTGTAGTCTCACTGGAAAAACCTTTTGCTGATCAAAAGACCCATCAGCTATTTTGACCAAAAATACACTTCCTTTCAGTTTTGCCTCACAGATATGAAACCGTTGTATTTGTATATCGCTTTAACTGAAACTACTCGGTTTCTACCGAAAAATGTCTCTGTGCTGCAAGACCTGTATTAACCTTGTGAATCAAAGCAAAATCTGTAAAGGACATAGACCAAACTGCATAGTGGGAGGAACTGTTTTGCCCTGCTCTGCTTTCAGGGCTTTAGTATTCATAGGACTCTTTGACTCTACTGTGTTTGCATCCTGCACATGAAGGGCTTCCAAAATGAAGCATGAAGGTGTTTCCAAAAGGTGTCTGTGCACAGGTAGAGGGTGTGATTAATGCAGGACACGTCTATATGACAGACCTGCTTGGTTAAGCTGGGGTGTAAAGTCCTCTGCAGTCTCAGGCATGGGCTCTGCTGGTGGCACTGCTCTTGCTGCCAGCCACTGCTTGTCCTGGGCAGTGCTCTCCCTTTGCTTACCAAGGCAATGGTGCCTTCTCCTCCTGCCTTGCCCACAAACCCTAGTCTTGACCTATAGGACACTGTGACAATCCAGCCTCGCCTCCTCAGGGGGAAAGAGTATCTGCCTGAGCATCTAATTATAGAGGGATGGAAAAACGTCCACTAAAGGATGAGGGTAAGCTTTCCAATACGTAGCACAACAGTAATCAATACTTGCATCAATACTTAATTTATCTATGTCAAGTGGAACAGCTTCAGCAGGAGCGAATGAGATCATCTCTTCCAACCCCGGCGTGCTATGCAGTGGCACATGGGATTGGAAATGTGGGTTTTAAATCCCTTTACTCAGAGGTCTGAATTCTCAAACCCTTGGATACAAGGGCGCTGCTGCCAGGAGGACTTTGACAGGATGGACCCACCCTTAGCTCATGAACAAAGGTAACATCTTAATCCTTCTGCAAACCTAACCCCAGACCCTTAACCCCTGAGTAAAAAACCCACTGGGATCAGGATGAGTCTCCTTTGATCTTGGGGAACTTTTAGGCTGGCCTCTGATGAAAAGCATTTACCTCATTCATGGCCACTGAGTCAAGTGCCTGGAGGACCCTTGTTCCTTCTTACAAAGAGCTACAGTTTCAGTAAGAGACTGCAGTGTTACCCAAATTTCATTCCCCATGAATACATACTCCCTTGCGCCGCAGCGGCTGTTCAGCCAAGGTATTTGCAATGTTCCCTGTGAGATATTAATTTTTGGGCACCTCCCCGCAGGGACATCAATGGTGTGACTCAGTGACACGGAAAGCTTGCTGGGAAGTGGGGGAGAGTTGTCTGCCACGCACAAGTGGTGACATAAGTGGTGGGCAAGAAAAAAACAACTCCTCTGTTGCAACAGGAGGTGAAGGTTTCAGCTCTCCGTGAACGGTTCCCCTAATGGTGACTAAGCTGTTCCCTCCATCCAGCTAATGGAGAGACCGTGCTGGGTGCTGAGTATTCCTGTAAACCAGCCGGCTTTGGGTCATCCCGTTTCAAGGCTTCTCAGAAGGGAGAATGTGCTGCTTTCATGAAATATGCTGAATGCAGATTAAGTCAGATTTCAGTCACTCTTTCCTTTCTCATAAAGCGCTTTCCATAGGAGGCGCAGCCCCTTGGTTTAGCTAACAGGAAGGTAAGCATCAGGAGGAGGAAGGAGATGAAGCACATTTCACTCTAACTTCTCTTTGTACCTATGTTCGTACCTTGGGTCTTGCTCCTGAGTTACGGTGTGTCTGATTACCCCTTTGCCTGCAACACAAGATGACCATGAACATTTCCAGGATGCTCTTGGTTTTTACAGGAGCCTGTCGACACAGAAAATCTATCTGGTATCAGTGACAGCTGTGAATTTAAAGCACAGTATCTACTCCTGGGTGCCTCGGCCAAAATGGATGAACTGAGTCACATGTGTACTCTGGGACAGGGGTGCTGGCACACAGGCTTGTCCAGGAAAAGCTTTCCCAGAACAGTTCCAGGAATCACTGAGGAGAACTAAAGAGCCTAAATCTGTCCCAGTGGTCTATGTGGGTTCAACAAATACCCTAGATTGCAGGGAGAGCTACCAAACCAATTGACAACACTTCTTCAAGGGTTTCTAACCTTCAGTGGACCACAAATGGTCCTTTTCCATGACTGCCTTGGGTTGTTAGACCCTACACTGAATGCCTATAATAGGACTATCTTGTTATCTGATAAATGGTGTCCAGCACTTGACCGAGTGCCTCCCACGGTCCAAGCAATCGGACAGGCTGGTGCTTCTCTTTTTGGGGAGAGGACAAGAGGACAAACATGCCAAACATTCATCAGATAGCCGAGTGCATTACCGGAAGGGGCTCAGACATTGTCGTGATAAGTAAATACGACAGCCTACTCAGAACACAATAGAGGCTTCAGTTTATTCCTAAATTATTAATCTTCCCTGAGGAGCGGCTTTATAGTGCTGACTTGGGCACTGTGGGAACACGGCCTCTTCCCAGCGAGGGCGGTGAGCTCCTCCCTGCAGTATCTCCTGGTGGGATCACAGCAGAGCTCGGCCCGTCCCAAGCAGCTTATCCGAGGGGGCAGGGCATGACTTTTGGCACCGGTTGAGAGAGGATGCCCTTAGCACGGGGTAGAAGCCACACTTCCTACTGTGGGTGGTAAATGCCTCCTCTGGCTAGTGTGCTGGCAGCACCTTTCCTGATGGAAAATAACATAGTTCACTGCCTTGAGGTTTGTGAGGGAGCTTTTCATAATCACTTTTTCAACTCTCTGTTGTCTGCTACCTGCACAGTGGGATGACGAGTCAGGACTTGGGCTCCTTAGCCCCGCAGACTGTGTTTCTGCTGCAGGCTGTAGAGTGATACCCCTTAAAGGCTTTTAAAGGCATTTCAGTTCAGTCTCACTGGAGCCTGGTGAACATCTCAGAGCCCACACGCGAGGCGGCTGGCTGTGGGATGCTGTACATGGTGGCCTGTGCAGACCACAGCGGGGACAGGAGATATGGGGGGGACTCCTACACATTTGATCCTGAGAGGGGTGAGTTGAGCCTGAAAGGGGTGAGGGAAGCCCCATGGAGACAGTGAGCTGGGTTAAAGGATGTGGAGCAAGCTGCAGGAGGAGGCACTCTGTGGGAGAAGCGAGCTTAAAGCTGACAGAAAAGGGTAGCTGCATGCTGGGCTCTCTCGCATACATACTCACGGCATGTATTTGTTTGTGCTTGTGGTATGTCCCTAAAAGTGAAAGGATTCTTCCAGAAGAGGAATCCCACAAATCCTCTCTCAACTGAGGCAGCCAGTGTGCCTTCAGGAGGAAATGAAAAAGTTGGGGTGTCACAGAGCTGCAAGAGACGGCAGGGATCGAGAAACGAAGAACTGCAGTCACACTGGGGACATTTTAGCAGGTACTCATAGCGATAACTGCTGTCTGTCACTGAACTATTTTTCCTCATTTGCTCACTGGATCATGTTAAATATGCCTGGGCTGCATCACCCCCCTTGACAGACAGCATTGGAGATGCTTTGGAGCATGTGGGGGTTGCCGAGAGGCTGTGGATGGCTGGAACCAGCCTGGAGCTCGCAGAAGTCAGCCTTTTGAAGAAGTTAAACCTCCCAGCTGTTTTCCAGGCAATCCAGCCACCTCCACCCTCACGTAGGAGCTGTGCCTCTCCCCAGGGTAGCGCAGCACATCCACCCCCCCCCGGACACCCCCAGGCCTGGCTGCCGGGCTCCGGAGTGGCACATGTCTGCGGAGGGAGAGGGAATGGCAGAAAATGGCCACAGCAGGGGGATGCCCTCTGACGGGTCCTGGCGCTCATCGTGGCTGTGAAGGGGTGCTGGCTCGGCTGCTGGAAAAAAGGGTGTTACCGGAGAAAGTTCCTCTGTACCTTGGGGAATCATTGCTAAAGCTATCAGGGAGTAAACGGCGTCTTAAAATGTACCTCTTCTACCACGAGAAACAGTGTCGGCCGCAGGCTGGTAAGAGGGAGAAATAAGTGAATCCCAACAGACAGGACCTGGGACGAGCTCGAGAGAGTGGGGGAAGAGGAGAGACGAAGAGAAGTTAATCAGACAGCCTCTACGCTGCTCCATTTCTCCTTTTTTCAGTCATGTGGCAATGCCATTCATTAGGAAACATGGATCAATGGCATTTCCCTGCTGCGCGCTCCCCAGGTTGCAGTTCTGCATGAGACCTCATATTTCTCAACCGGCTTCTCCCCACTCCCGCACTCAAGGGATGCGGCGACGGAGCGGCTGGGCGCTGGCCCTGCCAGTGTTTCCTCCCCTGGCCGTAGGCTGACCCCTGAGGTTATCTGACAAGCCTTTCGCCAGACGTCAGCAGGAGTGAGGATTGTCAGGAAGACAGCGCTGCAATATGGGAAGTCATTGTGTTGGTGCGTCTTGTCCAGCAAAGGTGGAGAAGGTGGCCCTGCCAGTCATGGTGTCTCAAAGGCACACACGGTTTCGGTGCTGCCTAAGAGCCGTCACTGCCCTAAAACTGCCAGCAGTGGCAGGGAGTTTGCTTCACCGGAGCTCCGCCGCATCGCCTCGCCTGACCTGCAAGGAGTGAGGCTTGATTCCTGCTCTCGGGAGGCACAACATCTTCCTGGGAAAGGTTGATTTACACCGACCCTGGCTGTACATGGTGAAGCGTGAACACTCTCAGGTCTGGAGACCTCCATCGCAAGTTCAGCTCCTCACTTCAATGCAGAACACAGCAAGCACTTTGGCCTCGGTGATTTTGCAGCAAGGCGCTGAGTCACCAGCGTGGGCTCTGAACCTGGCCATCTCATCCAGACACGGCGAGCCATTGCGAAATGTGATGTAGGACATTTTGTGGTAGATAGAGGGGTTGTCCTCCTTGGGCACTTTCCAAAATGAGGCTGCCCCGGTCAGACCGGGCACTTGGGTGCTAGCTTTGAAGGTGGGCAAGAGTCCCACAGAAGAAGGGAAACCATAGCCAAGGACACTGGTTTCAACAGCAAGTGGCACAAAGCTAGCAGGGAAAAAGGATCGAGCCCCTCTGGAGCCATTGACTCACTTCTAACACCCTTGAAGGCCCCAGAGGAAGAGGAGGGTGCCCCCCATAGCGCTCCCAGTCCCCACGATTCCCACCACTTTGTGGGCGGGTAGAAATGCCACCACACTTGTTGCCACCTCCAGTAGCCCCTGGGTCCCCATCAGAGCCTGATGGGGGCTGCAGCCACCAGCCCTGTGTTGCTGCAGGACTGTCCCAGTGGGTCACAGCCTCACCCAGCACTAGGGCCCCGCAGGGTTTGGTGTGGCTGCCGAGGCTGCTGGAAAATGAAATTTCAGTCCTGCTGGCAGCCTTCCAATTTCAACATTTTTTCTTTCTTCCTTGAAAGAAGGCAAAGGGGGAAGCGAGGCCGAGGGGGTCAAAACAGAGGCCGGAGGAGCTCGAACCAATGGGTTTCTGACACTTTGTTTTTCCTCAGGCTTCTCAGAAACGCTTGTTTGGGAATGGGGCGTTTTAAAATATCCTAATTAGATGCAAAATGCCTTATCTAGTAATAATAGTTAACTTTATCCTCGTCTGAGACGCCTAAAAAAATTTCACTTGGCTTCCTTCCATGCAGCTGGCGGACGACCCCGTTCCCGCCCTGCGGCTGCGTGCTGGCTGCACTGTCCCCCGTCACGGGCGCTGCGTGGGGACACGGGCTCACCCCTCTGTGGCCTGGGGTGGCAGCCAAGGTCCCTGTGGCTGGTCCTGCTTCCCTGCCGGGGAACTGAGAGGATGGGTGCTGCCAGGGGCATGGAGCAGCACAGAGCTCGCTGCTGCCTCTGGCTCACCATCCAGCTCAATGTTTCGGCTGTATCCGTCTGCAGGGCGCAGGGGAGCTTTAGTTAAAGGACACTGACTTTTCCAGGTAGTCACTGTAGCTCGCTCCATCTCCACCTCCATCTCCACCTCCACCTCCATCTACATCCCCAAAGGCAAGTGCCTTCCCTCCTCCCAGGAACACAGCCATGTCCCCCGCTTCCTTTCAGTGCCCCGCCTCGGGGCTGGGGTTGCAAACTGTCTGTCCTCTCTCATCAGTGCAACGACTGCCATAGTCCTCTGGTTGCCTGTCCTCAGCTTGGCTGCACTCCCCCTCTCACAGCTCTGTCTGGTGGGGTTCAGAGAAAGCTCCAGCTAGTCATGGGCAGTGCAGCCATCTCTTCTAGCCATGAGCCATCACATTAGCAGGTCAGCTAGATGGGCAGGGGGACCAGCCAGGCTTGGGGAGGGTCTGCTCCGTGTGTGCGAGTGGCGTGGTCCCTGCTGATGGGAAGAATAAATGACTTTCTGCAATTACCCCGCATGTTTCAGAAACCAGGATTTCAAAGCAGCAATTCAGCCCTGATTGATTAAACGCTCACCGCATTCCAGGGACTGAGCGACTGCCCCTCAGATAAATGGGAATAAGTCACAGGCAATTAGGCGATTTGCCTGAGGTGCTTCTGTATGTTTTCAATGTCTGGACTCAGACCCCTCTGGCCTTGTTAATCATTAGACCACACATCCTCTGTCCTCTCCGAGTGGCATCCCAACAGTCCTGCCACGGTGGAAAAAGCAAAACAATCTAACTTCACATTTATCTAGGAAAAAATTTCCCACAGTCTCTTCTGACTCTTTTTGTTTTGATTCTGAGGTTTTGTTTTTCTGAAAAGCTAAAATAAATCTCGAACTGCAACTGCAGAGCTTTTTTGAACACAGTGCTTGTTGCTAGATGATCTTTTGAGGGAAACATATTAAAAAGTAGTACAGTGCATTTATCACTAGAGCCGAGCTGGCTGAAGAAGGCGGATCAAGTATTTTAAACGCAGTTTAAACGCAATTTATGCATTGCAGAAAGCACTTGTGGTGTCTCTGAGCTTGCGACCACTGCGTCTCTTCCTTCTTCACCAGGAACCATTTCTTACGGCCTTTCTCTCCATCCCTTTGCTTTGCTATGCAATACAGAGCCTGACTTTCATCCTGCTTTACTCTGTGCTGCTCCCAAAGCACAGGGGGGCCAGGGGACATTTCCCGCCCCACGCTCCCCACTGGTATCTGACCATCTCTTTTGGCCACATCAGCAGGGCTAGGGGCAACTCTCAGTCAGTCTCAGTGTCCAGCGAGTATTGAATCACATCTCAGTCGTCCCCGTGTCCAGACCATAATTTGGGAATCAGTGAAGAAATATTTGTTCTTTCACGCTTTCTTTCCCTTTAAAACCGCTTTAAAGCAAATGCTGCTTTCTTTAGGAATGTGGTATTTTTGAAAAGCTTTTAAGATTGTTTTTATTTTTCTCTTTTTTCCTTTGCTATTCAGTACTATCAGAAGTGACTGGTGTGACATTAATGGAAGTTAAACAGAGTCTTGACCTACTCCAGAAGGTCTAAACTAGCACTTAGAGTCTCCATCTCGCAGCACATTAGTGTAGTTTGAAAATCCTTCCCATGTGATGGTTGGGATGATCCCATCTGGAGGGCTCTTTCCAAGAAAGCCCAGAAAAAGCACTCTCTTTGCAGGAAAATGGATATCTGTAGGTAAATGCAGCCCTTTCCCCCAGACCGGCTATTTTAAAGTTATGCAGTAACCACCCAGAGAATTTCTTCAGCTGCACGCGGACTGCTGGTTTTTAAAAACCCTGAACTTTGCTTTTACTTGGTGTCTACTTGTTTGAGAGTATCTTAACCTGCCATTCCAACAGTGCGGGATGGAAGTGCATGACTGGTGACATCTGGGGAAGGTGGGAGGAACGCACTCTGTGCTACGAAATCGCCCCTCTGTATACAGAAGCTCATGGTGGGCTCATGGTCATGTAGCACTGAAGCCCAAACTTTAAATGCTTCTCATGGGCAAAAGGATTTAATTAAGCCCACAGTGGGCTAAACAGATACCAGATTAGCACATTGTTTTGGAGTAGTACAGATCTTTTGGAAAGAGAAAGACGTGCCCATGTGTTTCACTTGAAGATGTGGCCTTTAAATTCTAATCAAAGTTGTCTTATAACGAACAGTGTCCTAAAAGCTGATAAAGCAGCATTCCTGACCACTGCACGCATTTTTTGAATATCTCAGTGCTAGGAATTCATTCCTTGCAGTCAGTGGAAAAACCTCCAGTGACTTACAAGGCATAGGAATCCTTAGGAAAATAATCTGAGCTGGAAAACCATCACTTCCCCTCCCTTATCACTGCTTGCTGACAGCGGGGGTGAGAGCAGTATGGCAGACAAGGCTGCGGGAGGACTTCTCCTACCCTCACCAGGTCAGGTTACATTGCAGAGTAAGGAAGGCACCCGCAGCCCCATCTCCCCTGCCAGTGCTGCCAAGAACAGACATGATGACAGCAGCCATTGCTGCCAGTGTCAGAGAACAAATCTGGACGAGAGCTCAAAGAAAGCCCATGTGTGGTAGTTCTTCCTCAAAACCATTAAAGTGTGGCTTCCCTGGGTCATGTAGCACCATTTACCGCACCTCACCTAGCTCCGTACACAGAGGCACTAGGAGACAGGGTCAGAGATGTGCCCTAAACGGAGATGTGCTCGCTGGGACTGGGCATTTGCACCCCCATCTGTTGACACTTTCATGAAGGGGCCTTCAGTTTGTGTTTTCCTGCATCTCCTTCGCCTTGCTGCTGCTTCAGTACAGCCAGCTCCTCCCACGGCAGCTGCTCCTATCCTGAGGATGAAGTGGGACAGGATGGGATGGGACAAGGGTTGAGCATGCCGAGGAAGACAGGCCAAGGTGTGAGTGGCATTGCCAGCAGCCACTGTCCTCTTGCAAGGCTGAGCCACTGCATCTGAGTGGTAGCTCCCCGGAGGAGCCCATCACAGGGAAACCTTCTCCTCTGGTGGCTGGGATGTGTGAAGCTGATCTCAAAATGCTGAGGGGGGTCCTCCTCCTGGCGGGGGTGAGATCAGGGAGGCTTGTGGCAGTAGGCCCTGAGCATGGAGGAGGTGCTAACACAACAGATTGGGTGAAGTTGTCATTAGGGAGGGGAGCTGCACCCACGCTCCTCCACATTGCTCTACCGTGGTGCTCCCTGGTCCTCGTCTGCCTCCAAGGGGCCAGCAGGGCTCTCTCCTCCATCCATAGGCTGCGTTTCCCTCAGGCCTAGCCGTTTAGCTCCAAGCATGCCTTGGTCTTTCCATGATGGAGGAAATCTCGCTTGAAACCAAGAGGCTTCTCTGGCTACAGCTTTATCTCTTCCTTCCTGTTTACTGTAGAGGTCCCTGAAAGGGCCATTTGTTCCCACTGCCACAGCACCCAGCGCCTCTCAGGGATGTCAGGACATCTCCCACCACCCTAGGAGCCCTGCACTGATGCCTCTCCTCTCCTCCTGATCTGTGCAGGGCTGCCCCTTCCCTCCACGGCCATCCCACTCCCTTCACTGCCACGTTTGGTCAAGCTCTGCATCCTGACATTTAAAACTCTGGTCTGAGCAGCCTCTGCCCACAGCTCAGCACAACTTTCCTCCTACTCATCCCCTTCCTGTGGGAGCACCATGGGCTTGTCTCTTCATCCATTGTTCCCATCTCTGGCTCCCATTCCCGCCTCCCGCTTCCCATCTCTCCAGGCTGCTCCCTCTGACCGTGAGGGTCTTGCTTTCATCCACCAAGCAATGTGCCCATCTTCCCCACGCTGCCCCACAGCTGCCTTCCTTTGCCTTGTGCTTCACCTATGCTCTCTGCTCAATATTGTTTGTTCCTCTTTTGGGCCTTAGGATAAAAATATCTCCCCACCCAGGCAGCCTGCCCTGCCGGTCAGATTTCCTTCTGAGTTGTGTGAGCAATGTTGTTTATGTGCTGGGCAAATACACTGACCCAAAGGGAAAGAGCAGATGGTTTCTGTGAAAATGCTTGTGCTCAGTTCTCATATTATAATTTTTCTTCTACGCCTTTTTTTTTTTTAAATATAATTCTCACCAGTTTAATGCTTGATTTTTATTTTGAAGCGCACAGGCACACCCCACACCTCCCTCCGTTACTGAGTGCAGGAGGTTGTTATGGTGCTGCAATTCATTCAAAGAAAACTACCCCGTGTTAGAGTAAGATGTGCTGAAAGCTTCAAGGGTCACAGTCATAAATCCCGCTCACCTCCCTCTCTCTTGTTTGCTCTCTGGCTAAGGTGTGTTGGGCATCGCTGTGCCCCCACTTCCTTCCTGCTTGGGGAACCATTTGGTTTGTCCTTCTGGCAGCAAAATAGAACAGTAAGTTTTGCATGGGATGGAGACCCTTGTCTGATCCTCACCAAACATCCCCCAACTCCCATTCCCTTCCTGCTGTGGCTGCTCCTTGCAGAAGTGGCAGGACATGGCGCGGGATGCGCAGGGGTGCTGGAGCCTCTGTGTCCCCAGGCTGAGGGCTCTCGCACAGGATGCGGGCGACGCAGAGCCAACTGCTTCACCCCTCGAGGGAAACGCATGTCTCCAGCCTCCTCCGCAGCATCCTGACCGCGTCTCTGCGCTCTCTGGGGGTGAGCTGCTCTCAGTCCCTCCTGCTGGAGCTGTTCCACTTTCCACAGGCTCTTTAAATAGCCAGGAGCCAAAGAGAGGGTGACCTGGGAGTTAAGAGACTTCCTTGTGTGATGGGACATCCCACTTCCACTGCTTGGTCTGAAAGAGGCAGACGGGTTTCCCACAGCTCAGCTCCATGCCCTGACCACAAAATGTTGCTGCTGGGTCCCAATGGCTTTCTGATCTCTCCTGAAATGTCAGCTGCTGAACAGGAACTGCACGCTCCACGGCTGATTGAAACCATGTTTCTTGCAAATAAGCTATCAGCCAGAAGAGAAATCCTGCCTTAATAAAGTTGTAGCTTAGAGACAAGCAATAGCAGATATAATCTCGTGGGTCTCTGATGCTGAGTAGCTCCCCACAGTCCCTGAGGTGAGCAAGAGGACTTTTGCATCTTCTCATTTAACAGTTAGGAGAATTTAGCTCAGTGTCCATCCGCGGGTTGCCTTCTTGAATCATTGTGACTTGGCCAGCACTGGCCACTGCATCATAAAACCACTGACTTGTGCAGGTCAGGCAAGACCTCAGATGACATCTGTTCCAGCCCCTGCTGGAACCATGGCCAACACAGATAAAGCGACTCAGGGACTCATCCAGCTGAGCTCTGAGTATCTCCAAGGCTGCAGATTACGCAGCATCTCTGGTCAGCGTGGTCCAGTGCCTGACCACCCTCACAGGGAAAGAAATTTTTCAAATACCTAGTCAGACTTTCCCTCTTGCAACCCATTTCTGTTGCCTCTCATCCTGACCCTGTGCATCTCCATCATGACCCACCCCCCCAATGCCCACAGAACCCCAATTCCTTGGCTTGTGCTTTTTAAGTTTTGGCCACTGAAAATGCCAGCTGTTAATGTTGTATTTACAAAAAGCCAACAGAATGCTTAACTCTTTCCCTAGGAGACACAACCCCTGGCACAGGAAGTTTCTGATCCAAGAGACAGATTAAACGCGTGAGGCTTGGTGTCCAGCCCATCTGTCTGACATGTCCAAGCCATTAGCGAAGCTTGCACGGTATTGAGAGCTGGCCTTTTCACGGTCCTACCCCCCAGATAGGGCTCTGCAGTCCTCCAGGAGTATTGAACTAGCCCTGCTGCATTTTATTGCTCAACAGCGTTTGGATCTTATTAACACGTACGTACTGGAATATTTTGGGCATTTCCATCTGCAGCCGGGTCACTGGATTCCTGAGGAGCTATTGAAAACATTGCAGTGCTGTTCAGTGCAGTGGTGAAAGGACTGAGCCCTGCAGAGTGGTGTCAGAAAGAAAGAGACTGGACTCTTGCCACAGAGAAAAATGGGAGCGGAAGGATCAAAGTCTGTGACTAATGATGCAAGCCACGTTTCCAAAGGGTACTTCTACCCCTGCAAATGCAGGCAATGCAATAAGCCTGGCCTGGGGTTCAGAGCAAGCACATCTTTGTAGAAAAAAGGGAAAATAAAGGATGATGGACTCAAAATTACAGTCTTACTGGGATCTGTTTGCTCAAAGCTGTGCAAAATCTTTGTATCTTGGACCCTGGCTAACAGCAAGATTGTCTTGGAATTACATCTCTTCTGACTCATGGTGTTTCTGCAGGACGCCTTGACTATAATGTTACTTCTTCCTGAGAGCAATTATCAGGGAAGCATTCTTTTTCACTGTTCAACACAATGTAGACATTAAAAATACCTCGTGTGCAGGGTGAGTAAGTCAGCTTTGTTTGCCCTGGACCCAATGAATTGCTGTGCATGCGTTCTGGGCTGGGCATCAGATCCTAGGGACCAGATCCTGAAAACTGGGTAGCTGCTCACCGATTTCAGCTGGTGAAAGCACCTAAGCCCCTGTCGCACTGACATCCTGCTAGTCCAAAGAAAAGCCAGAGACTGACCCTGTGCAGCACTTGCTCACTCACTTTTCCACTGCACAGGATTAGGCCCCTTCCAAGCAGACCCGTGCTGGAGAGAGCTAACTGGAGCAGTCCGAAACAGACCCACAGAATGAGCTACAGTTAAGCAGCATGGACAAGCAGGTTCCTTTTTCACTTACTAATGCAAACTACCTGTAAGTGACTCTGTGGCTCATTTACTGCATTGGGCCCCTCCACACAACCTGGGACTGAGGAGCTTGTTCCTTCTGCAAAACCGGGGCGTCAGGGAAGTCTTCTTCATGAATCAGTCTCCTTCATGACTTACTCCTTCATGGTGTAGAGGCAAAAAGGACATTCCTACCCTCAGACATCTGTGTCAGTCTCTTAAGTCGGCAGGGCCTTTGATGTTGGGGGTGATGGCGGGAGCAGAGGGGTCATACTTACCTTTACCTGTGTTTGTTGAAACTCTCGTTGTGAAAACAGAAGATCAGCCTCTTTGCAGCTTCATGTGTCACTGATGTTTACTGACCTGGCAAACATATCTTTGTGCTGACCTGGCTGTTTGATATAAAGGTTCTTTCCCCAGAAGCTGGGATAGGAGGAAGGTGAATGCTAGATCACAGCAGTTAGAGAGAAAAAAAGCGCCTATGATGCAAAGGCTTTCATTTGTGTTTTTCTCTTGTGCATAGATTAATTAAAGTCAAAACTTAATGCTGGTCACTGAGCAGAAAATCTAACCTAGTGGGTGGGCAGTCAACCCTGCCAGACTCAACACATCCTCTCTGTGGGGGTACCCAGAGTGCTACCGGAACTTGTCCAAATCCTTTGTACGCACTCGGCCAGATTTTGCAGACGCTTCGTATTTTTCGCAGGGTGAATAATGAGGATGCACTGATCTACTGACTGCGTGGGGTTACTTACGCAGAAGGGCACTGAAGCTTTGGAAACTGAAGACTGCACCACCACAATCTGTTTTCTGGTGGCGGTGTGCACCTCCTTCCAATACCTCTGAACACCAGGTGATGCTGTAGCCAAAAACCCATTGGTCTCAAAGCAGGCAGAATATACTGCCTCTCTCCCGGACAGTTAGCATGCAATTACGGAGCAGGTAGGGGATTTCTTTTGCTGGCGCTTATGGGTTCAAGAAATGGAGACGTCATAAGCAGCTCACACAAGCTTGTTAGGGAAAAAAGAACACTGCTATTATCGCCTATAAAAAAACAGCTCTGAGTTATCCCAGAAGAACAAGGACGATGAGGTAATTATGGTTTTGGCACAGTTAGCACTGGCTGAGGGCATTTTCAGTCAAACCAGGACAAACAGCATGCTGTTTCTTTCCGAGGCAGTTGAGACAACTGTACACATTACAGGAGTCCCTTCTCCCTTTCCGAAATACAGCTGTTAAACAGTGCACATAAACACCAACCAGCTGCTGGGGGCTGCCCGCGGGAGCCTGCGGGGTGACTTTTAGGTGGACAGGATGCAGTTGTCTTAAACTATGTTGGACCTGAAGCACACCAGTTATCCTGGCTCCAGAGCAAATGAGAGACTCAACAGCTGCAAGGGCTTTCAAGGATAACCAACCGCATCAGCCAGAAAGCCACTGGGAGACGAAGCTGAGCCATTTGGGAACTCTAGGAGCAACCCTTCCCTTCAGACTGCCCTCAGGACCAAGAAGGATGGAGGATGGGATGCACAGCCAGCCTGGCTTCTTCCTGCCTGGACATCCAGAGCCAGCTTTAAAAGGCAGGAAGGAGAGCATGGGGTCCCTCCTGGCTGAGGTGTGCTCCTTTAATGCCTATGCAAAGACTTCCACTGTCAAGAGATCCAACAGTGGAGGGCAAGGGAGCACACTTTTCCTGGGAGAAGGAGCTGGCAAGGTATATAAAGCTTCCTGTGCTTGGCCTTGACAGGAGTTAAATGGAGACCGCAGAGACCACAGGCAGCAAGGGAAGGGTCAAGGCTGCCAGCAAAGGGCTCCTCTGGAGCGGGTCCCCGCTGTTGGGCAGAGCATACTTGCTGGCAAATGGCAGAAGGCAATTTTGTTGTCGTGTGCCTGCAGGACTGCTGTGCGGAGCAAACGGAGCAAAACTGAGCAGCCGCAGTCTTTCCGCTCACCTCCCCAATGAGGGGCTGTGCCAACAGTGCACGGTGGTGCTTTACACCTCTCTGCACTTCTCCCTGTGCCATACAGACACACTGCTCCTGCCAGGAGGGGCAGGTGCCATTATGCTCTTTACAGGTGGGGAAACGAAGGCAGAAAGAGAAAGGCAATTAAGGGGAAAAGCTTGTAACAAGGAACAATTTGCAATTGAGGAGGAGGGAAAAACGCGAGCTTCCATACCACACTGAAACATACACAGAAAGAGAGGGAAATGTTGCAATTTTTGCTTTCTTCCACTTTTTTTTTTTTCATTCTAGTTTAACTATTGCTATTCCCCTCCAAGGGCTTCCGCCAGCCCCATGTACCACTGGCACTTGAGTGAGCAGGAAGCCCAAGAGGAATACCTGTGTCTGTGTCCAGCAGGGGTCACTGACGATTTTTTTTTTCTTTTAAAGCTTTTTTTACCCTTCTTTCTTCCTTTTTTGGGGGATCCTGCCATCCCAGGAAAGCATCCATGTTGTGGGTAGCACTGTTGGAGCAAACTAGAAGTAAGGGGAAATGTCTTCTGACTAAGGCAAAGATGCCTTGAGACGCACTGCCAGCAGTGGTCCAGCACTGGTGGGACAAATGCAGGAGTTGATCAGGAGCAGCATCCGTTACGTTAGTACTGCATCGGTGCAGTGCTTACAGCAAAGCTCATGGCCAGTGGCCCAGTTATAGCTGTGAAGGTCCTATCCAAACAAGACATCCCTGTAGAGATGGCTTGCTCTTCCCTACTTGCGTGAGTGCTTGATCTCCTTGCTCTCCTGCCAGCTCAGCTCCCAGATAGGTCAAGAATAAAGGAACGTCTCTGAAAAACAATCATAGGATCTCCCGTCTTTCTCAGGGACTGCAGGTTACAGAAATACAGGGAGGATCTCACTGCATTTGCTCTAAAGCTATGGCTGCCAGAGAGGCCTGGGGAGATCCTGACTCTGGGGAATATTTGGCTCCCCTCCGCCTGTGGGATAGGGGCGATGCATATGCGTAATTTCCTACCCAGACAGGTAAGAAGGACAGGCTGGGAGAGATACAGGCCAGGGGAATATAACTAACCCCTAGCACGCCAAGCACTACGAGCTGCTGCCAAACGGGCTGCAATCAGGGCCGGGTAATCCAGATGCTGGAGGGTGGTAGACCAGTGCTCAGGAAGCAGAGCAGCAAAAGCATCCTTGCGTGCCTGCTCCTGTCCCTCCTTGGTCTTTCCAACCTGGTGGGGTGATGGCTGGTACCCACAGCTTTGGGAGGGGGGCACAGGCTGGCTGTGTCCTCCCTCCCCAGGAGGGCTCTGCTGCTCCCTGTTCCAGCATATTCCTCGCTCCATATCCAACACGAGTCTCCAGCTTTCTCATGCTATTCCAGTGACAAAAAAGTTGCTACCATTACTCCAGGCTGGGACCCAGCCTTTTTTACCTTATGTTTATTAGGATGACTGGGTTTTGACTTGCTTTGTTTTTACTGTGTCCAATAATGGCTTTTATGTAAAATGATTCACTGATGAGAGTGTAAATGCCAGCAGCCTACGTGAGTGATATTTCTGCAAAGTTCCTCTGTCCTTTCCAGTGACATTTGCCGGGGCAGTGCAGACTGGTCCCTCTGTGTCAGGACATAATGATATGCCGGCACAGTTGGCAACGACATATCCTCTGAGTGTTCATTCCAAATGGAAATATGAACTGTCAAAATGTGGAAATCCTCCATAGATGGGGCACCTGCACCTGTCTTCTTTGTGGTCCACCCTCAGTGCCAGGCTGCAGCAGTCTGCTAGGGGTAGGCATGTTGCCTCCATGTTCAGCAGCAAGATGATTTAGAGGGGATTCCTCCTCCAGATGCAGGTGTGTGCCTGCACACACACATTCACACACGGTAGGCTTGAGACCAAAGCCCTGGTTGAGGAGAGCTGCTGGTGATTCAGGGTGGTGCTTCCAGCTGGAGTAGCCTGTCCTACTCAAGAAGTCTGAGTTCTTGTGGATCCTTGACTCATTTGTCAGGACAAGGTGCTCCTTCATCACTGCAAATAGCACTTCTTACTAGCCATCTCTCTGATGACAGGTGGCAAATTTTTGCAGGCTTCTTTCTGCTCAGGAGCCTGTGACAGCCCCTCAGTCTGCAGTGCCAGTCCAGTGTTGTTGTTTCCTGTCACTATGTTTCCAACACCCAGGCTTCAGTAATAACCTCCTTCAATTCACCTTCAGGCATTCTAGGTTCTCCTCAAAATGTAGTGATCAGTCAGAGATCCCAAGTCCCAGGCTCTTAAGGGGTCACGAGCCACATATCTGCACTCTGCTTTCTTCTGAAGCTGGGCAAACAGTTTGCCATTAACAGTGTGTTCAAGAGAAATTGTCTTTCTGTCTCTTTATGAAGCTGGACACAGAGTCTTGGGAGTTCGTTATCACTGGAAATTCCTCGGTGAATGGCTTCCGTGACCAGCACTGGATCACTCAGTGAATTGTACTGCCATTCATGCCTTTAATACTCATTGCTCATTCTGTGGGTTTGGTCTTGGCATTTTTTTCTAATCCCCGATTCCCAAACCAATATTTCCTTTTCACAAAGGTTGTTGCATGAGTACATTCTCTCTAAACGCTCATGTGGCTGCTGTGTGTTACTTAACAAGCCTCCTGTTTATGAAAAACAGCAAAAATAAGATTCTGAAAACAGAGGAGCCTGCTGTAGGCTCCTCCATAATACCTTTCTGTCTTGTGAAGATGCAGTAATAGATGTTCTTACCACAGCTCCATCCTACTTGTGGTGACGAGTGTTGCTCCGTCCAGTACTTTGTCCATGCTACACTGCAAGCTCGTGTTTATCCGTTTCAATGTGTGTTCTGTAAGGCAGCTTATTCCACTTCCCCAAAACCATCAGGAGAAGTACCTTCTAGCACTAACAGAGAAGGCACATATCCCTTTATGGCATATCACTCTGATTTCAAAGGTGAGAAACTTACTTTTTGACTGAGGAAAATATTTGCCAATATCCTAGTAGGTTAAAGCCTCGAATCCCAGGTTAGACTGCATTTGGTATTACAAGCCACCAGAATAATTTCATACTGTCCATGGGATGAACACAAAAATATAGTGACTTTCTTATCTCGTATCCCTTATTTTCATTAACACATGGGTCTATGGAAAGGTTTGGCTTTTATTGACACACAGTGAAGGAAGAAGATGCCTCTGGGGGCCTTCCAGACTATATACTCTATTACCACCAGCTTTCTCAATCCCAGATCATTACCCCTGACAGGATGTCCCATCTGCACAGGTAGCGCACACAGATGTCCACACACAAACCTGCCAGAAGGGGTTTTGCACTGGAACCCAGTGAAAATCAATACCCATTTTGTTCTCCTTCTTCACGCTCCTCCTCCTTCCATTATGAATGACAGAATTTAGAGGCTTCCAGCTCAAAAAGCCCTGCTGACATGAGTGACTTACCAAAGTAGGATCACGCTGACTGGAAGAATCCATGTCATGGAGCTCAGCACCTGTGCAGGCATCTAGGCGGCCTGAAGTTTCAGATGAGTTCAGTTCCTAACTTTCTCACCCTTGCTTGTAGTGAGAATTGCTGCATAACTAGGTCTCTTTCTAATTTGACCCTCTATGTTTTATGCATCTAGCAGTGTTATTCTTTAAAATAAATACCTATAGACTGTAATCTGGCTATACTCACATAATCATAATACCTTCTAAAAAAGCCTCTCTTTAAACCAAGACACCAGTCTGTCTTAACCACCAAGATTAGTAGTTATAGATCTAACTATAAGGGTTTTTTCCTGGTATGTACTACAAGACTGGAGAGCCGTACTGCCAAACAGCAAAGCATAAATTGAGCAGGGAAATAAAAACTCTGTCACTGATATTCTGAGAAGTGTTGGCTATCAAAAGAATGGAAGCAGTTTGAGCCAACCCAAAAATTGATCTGGAACATGCAACATGAAGGCTTTCTGAAGATAACACATCTTGATGAATACAAGGACAAAGCTGTGTGCTCTCTGGTTATATCAGCTGTGTAACGAGAGGAGTAGTTCTAGTTGAAGTATGAACACCTGGTTTCCTCCTTTTGGAGTCAAAATCAATCTTCTCCAGTAGCACAAACTGCTTACTCCACCCCAAATGTAAAGCTCTTTTGAAACAATCACTGGAGAACCATCTGGTTTTGAGTTGTCTTGTCAGTATCTGTCTTGTGAAAGATATTTTCAGGATGTTAAACAACTCCATCCAAAAAGGTCTTCCATGTTTCTTGTCATCCATGATTGTATATATTTAGATGCCATATGCCCTGTACTCTGCTTCCCTGGAAACTCAGGGTTGGCTTATGCCAAGAATTGCACGGAAGAAATTTGCCTTGTGTGTGTTATTGTTCATAGGCTCAGCCCCGGGACTGAAGTGTAACATGCGCATACAGATTTGAAAATAGATTGTCTTGGTGTCCCACTCACAAACTGCAAGCCAACCCACCTCCCCCACTCCTTCACTGGAGTAATTTCATCAGTTGGGACTTACGAAGCAAGACTTTTGCTAACCCTTTGTTCTCTGAAATGTTATTTATTGTCTTCGCTTTCATCGCAGCCTACGTGCAGAACCAGTATGTAAGAATGTATAATGCAGGAATCAATGCCATGCAAAAATTCTGCTGAGCTTCTCATGTTCAGCACCAACAATAATCTGTGTCTGGTCTGTGACTGGAGAAAGCCAGCTCCCAAGTGTGTAAAATGTGTTTGACCGTACTTTCAAACACCCACGTGCACATTCAGAACACCAGAGAACTCATTACATTCATGGTCTGGAAATTGGTGTTTTGTTCTCTGTCCCTGCTCTGTCTGACTTTGGGTGAATGCAGTTGAAAATGTCAGAGATGCAGCTCCTATGTAACGTAAGAGGAGGATTACAGTTTTCCTGACATCGGAGGGGGGGTTACAACAATGCAGCTGACGTAGGAGGAATGGATTACAGTGCATCTGACATAGTAGCAATTATAGGAAATGTATTTAGAGGGATGGATGGAAAACGAATTTAATATGCTGTTCCAGACGAGGACAATAAAGGTGTGTTGCAACAGTCCTTCCCCCCTCTGGAAAGCCATATTTCTCACTTGTCCATCAGCACAAACAATCTGTGCTGTATGGCAGGAAATATCAGACACAAATATCACATTAATCTCTAAGGAAGGATACCTGTTTTCGTAACTTGCTCATTCACTAAGGTCTCTTAGTAGTGGCTCAGACAATAGGTGGATATATCAGGTTTTCCCCATGGAATAACTGTACCACCAGCACTGTGCTGCAAATGCGACTTTTATTTTGTTTCTGTTTTCTTTCAGAGCAAGCAAAGTGGAGAAGGGGGAGGGGAGAAGCTCCTGATTTCCCAGTATGCGGTAGACAAATGCTGTTAATACCCTCTTCAAAGGAGCCAGTGCATGCTCCCTTGCCTGGGAGTGGTACAGGCAGGCACAAGCAGATGAAGCAATTACTTGGGACACCAGGACAGCAATATCCTTTCCAGTTGAAACTGCAGCGAGAGCATGGCAGATCTCAGTCACTAATGCATTAATATAGAGGAAAGGTGAGGTGGGAGGCCTTATTCATTTTGTCCCTTGGGAAGGATGTGTAGCTTTCTGCATGAATCACAAGTTAGGAGAGCAGGGACTGGAGCAAGAGGACATCAAAACTGCCATATTTGGGTCACTGTTTCCAGCACAGCAATCAACAAAGTACATACGTGTGCATGAATTCCATTGTCTCAGGCTACTTCCTCTTGGGCACATATCCACGTCGCCCACAGCTGCACTGGCCGGGGCACCTCCGCATCCCATGGCACTCCTGTAAAAAGCAATAGGACGCTGGTGAAGGTCAGGCCAAAAGGAATGAGGCTGAATTACCATCCTGCCCTCAGAGATTGTCCCTCCAGCCCAGCACAGGGGCAGACATCCAGTCCCCAGTGAGGGCATCCGCACTGGCTGGAGAATAACTGGCAGGTTTTGCCCCACTGGGAACACCTCATGGCTACCCCAGCAGCCATAAAGCCAAGGCCAACAGCCTTCAGTCTGTTGGCCTGCCCGCAGGAGGGTTCCCAGACTTGTGGAGTGTGGGCTGTTTTCCCATCACTTCCATCAGGCTAGCAAAATTGCCCTCACCTATTTGTAGGGATCCCAAAGAGAAAAGACCCTGGGCAAGGCAAGGGAAAAGAGGCACAAGATAGTTTGGCCTCAAGAGTTTTGGCTCTTATTCAAAGCTCAAATATGGAGCTCCCACTGACAGTCCTGGTGTGAGCTGGTGGCATCCTGGGACTGTGAATTCACTGGACACAGATGACAGGAGAAGCAAGCAAGCATCCTGACTTCTATATGACAGCTCGGGACCCACGCAGGGCAGCCTCTGCAGCTCATCCCTGCCCCAGCATGGCTTTTTCAGACAACCAGCCTTCCTGCAGCAGTGTCAGAGGGTTTCCCTCCCTCACCATTACAAAGGGTTTCCAGCACTACTTCCCTGCTGCTGCCTGCTGCTTGTTTTCATTTCACCCTGTCCATAGCCTCTTCAGTTTCAGACCCTTTGCCTCCGAAGCTTCCAGCTCTGTCTGAGACCCTGGGAGGACCGATAGCTTAAATTACAGCTGTTTGCCTAGAGCAGTGAGCAGGGAGGAAGCTGGGCCAGAGAAGGGGAAGGATAATTTCACAGGAACGAAGCCCCCTGTCAAATGGATCGTGGACATGTCTTCCTCTCACCTCTGCTCTCATATCTGAAGTCTGTTCAGCACTTACTTTTTGCTTTGGAGTTGTCAGCTTCTGACTGATCTTAAACTGCTAAACTTTCCTGTCAGGTGCGGCCTAAAAAAAACCCAAACAAGAAGACAACACATGAGCTACTAGGATGTTTGAGGGAGCGGTGAGAAGTAATACACACTCTGAACAGAAACCAGTGTCAAAGAGTCGCAAAGCCTTGGGAGTAGCAGAAAGCTAGCTGACTGTTTGACCTGCCTCTCTGTCCACACTCCACCTGGAAGTGGGGGCTAACATTAAATGACAAGCATTAATCTTACAGAAAGTCCAGTCTGATGTGAAAAATCACATAAAAGAGCTGTCTATTGTATAAACTGTACTAAACCCAGTATGTGCATAGCTTTATTTATACCACCTGTGAGATTAACATTAATCATTTAATTGCAGTGTGAAGGATGGCCTTGCAGTTAAAGCACTTTGCCTGGGCTCAGGACACAGAAATGTATTTCACAGCTCTGCCACAGACTTGCCACATCACCAGCATGGGCAAGACACTTCATCTTGTGGTGTCTTTTTGCCCTCCCAGTAGTAAAGTAGGTATAGTAAGTGGGGGAAATCACATCTTTTCCTTATCTGTTGTCCATTTTGTCTATGAAGATCATAGACCTTGGTGGGAAAGTGGCATTTCCAAGTATTGGTCTGTAGGCATCTGAATTCCATGTGGTTCTGCCCCGGGAAGGTGCCTACCTAGCTAATCCTGATGCTAATAGTAACAGTAGCTTAACATAGACGTACTCAGCCCCAGAGGCTCTCGGAGTCCTCTTTAGTCAAAGCCTTTGGTAAAACACGTGCTTTACCTCGTAGGATACCTTGCAGATGAATCTTTTAAGAGATGCTGAGCATTTCCATTAAAATCAGCAGAAACTGTGGGTGCTCACTCTCTCTGAAAATCATCCCACATACTACAAGATAATTTTCAGCTAAATTTAAATCAGCATGGTTGGATTACAGGTGCATATTTGTTTTTATTACTATCACCACCTTTGGTCATTAAGCTTAAACAATTGAAAAAACTCCTAATTCAAAAGCCATAATTCAACGTTGGTTGTTTAGCTTCTGCATTTTATTTATCCTGGGCAATGGAAATAACCTGGCCCACTTCTCTTTTTACATAATCTTTTCGTATGTTTGTTGCCAGTTGTCAGTCAGGTTCACATGCCCCAGCACAGTGGAGCACTATTACAGTGACAAACACGGAAGGGAAATGATTACAATAAAAGAAAGACGCTCTCAAGGGCATAGACCACCTTGTTTGTTCTGTGTTTGTACTTCCCTTAATACAAACAAAAACAGTCAGAGCCTTGGTATTAGCTGTAGATTTTGTAGCACATTATATTTAGGAAAGTAAAGAACCCTAACATACCTGGTGGTGACCCTTTAGAAAGCTATTTTATAAATCTAGATAAGCATGAATGCTGAAGAGAAGCTGTATGTACCTTTACTCTGCAAGACAAGCTCAATGCATTATGTCAGTGAAATGTCATCACCTCATTAATTATGAAATACCATAAACATTAATGACAAAAGATCATTGTTGTGATCATAATTATGTAACCCTGATGCAATATTATGACCAAAGACATTCCAGTGGTCTGAAGTATATTTCTGGATACCATTGTGGTGGCTCAGTAAGGATATGCTAGCTTTAAAGCGTTTTTGCCAAAATTGCAGCGGCAGCCTGGATTTGTTCAAATTCAAAGAAACTTTGAAGTCATATTAGAAATAGTCATGCACCATTTTTTTCAAGATAATGCCTTTGTCTTTAAAATAAGCCTACAAGTATTGTAGCTGATTATCTCATCTTCTGTACTTAAAAAGTCACTATACTTTTTAGAATATGACACCTTCAATTTTACTGTTTTCTAGGCCAGGGTCTGACTCGGTGTGACCAGGAACAACTCTATTGACTTCAGCAACGTTTTACTCAATTAAATTGTGTAAATGATGGGATGCAGAATGTAGCCCCAAAAATCTGATTTTCAAAGTAATCACACTGGTGCTTTCTAGGACAAAAAAAAAAAAAGAAACTGCAGCTATACTGCAAGTAATTCCCCAGCAAAGCTACCATAGCAAACCAGGCTGACTTCAGCTGTGGAGGGTGAAATGGGTAGAAAGGAATGCTTCCGTTTCTCAGTTTTGTTTCCTTTTTGCCAAGTGAAGAAAGTTGCTATTGTTGTTAGTTTGTTTTGAAACTGATAGAAAATGCTGAGTGAAATGACTAAAGATTGAATTGCTGGAAATATCTGCAAGATGAGTTCTGGAAGGCAGCAGTCTTCATGCGTATTGCCATCTGTAGACCATGCCACCCTCAGGGAGGGAGCCCAGGACTGCTGCAATGGAAAAACTTAGCAGTTGTGTCCTCCCAGTTTCTACCCCTTCCTTGAGAAATCAAAGGAACATCCTCATGGATATGCTTTGTAAAGTCCCTCTCCACTTTCCTCACTTTTGTACCCTCATTATGTACAAGCTGGCTCCATAATTATACCTCTACTGACCATGGATGTTTCTCTGAGATGATTCCTCATTCAGGATATCCAAAACACCAGAGGGCAGCAAAAGTGTTAAAGCAGAAATTGCAAAAGCATCAACCTTCCCAACAGAAACACCTCTATTATGATAAAACGTGATTGTGTAAGAGGTTAGTAATGCAGGATCAATTCATAGTGAAAGTGGTAGAAAAATGATGTAATTATGACACTACCAAAATTGTGCAATGGCTACAGCACTGCTGGAAACTGTTGTGACCCATACGTCTGAAAATGGAAGAGAAATACCAAAAGGTTGCTGAGAGTAATAGATGCAGGAGGTCTTCAACTCTCAATAAATCATACAATAGTATGATTTATGACTCTTAAAAATACTCCCTCCTCTACTGCAGAAGCTATATGTACCCCACCCTCTGGACCAGGGATTGCAGGTCTGTGTAAGTACCTTCCACAGGTAGCAACACTTGCCAGTTCTTCTTGCCTCTTCCATCTAAGGCAGGTAATTAAAATCAGGATGGTGGATTCTCCTCAGTGTAGCCCTCTGGTGAGGTCTTATACTCTCCAGGCAGTCCCATGACACAGGTGTCCACCCCTCCTTAGGATGGAAATCCTGTGAGATGTTAGGGAGAGCACCAAATCCAGTCCTTCCCATTTGAGACAAAAGAAATTCTGAGTCCTTTAAAAGAAGTAAAAATGTTATGCTTCTAGCTGGGGCTGGCTGTCTTGAGCGCTCTTTCTACAAAGAACAGTTCTGTTTGCCATCCTAAAACACTTAATCAATTTCAAATGAAAACAGCAACTATAATTAAAGGGAGGAAAACCCCACCACAGCAGAGGAACCATTATTAAGGTAATTTTTTTCTTTATAACTCCTGGGGCACTGTTCAAATGCAGTTGCTACTGTATGTGCTGTTTGTGCGTCACCTCCTCTTCATGAGCTCCACGGAGAATATACTGTTAGCTTAATAATAACAATAATAATAATATGTCAGCTTTTCATGTGAGTTATTCAAGGCACTGTGTAAGCACTAATTGAATGTTACAATAGCCCAGGCTGGCTGCATGCTATTACCCACCCTTGCAGCGAATGGCGTAGCAGTCCCATGACTCAGACGACACCGCTGCCTCCATGTAAGCTGCTCCTGTCCTTCGGCTCCTGGCCACCAGCTCTGCAAGCTGCTGCCCTCTCCCAGTGCCATTCAAGCTCTGCAGACGGCCAGCCTGCCTACCTGCTCCTGGTAAATAAGCACAGGGACAGCAGGAGTTCTGTGCAATGGTCAAAATAAACAAAGCTTGGGGGTTCAATTTCAGGTGTCATTTCTCCGTGTTTCTAGGAGAAAGAGCCTGCAGCATAACTGGTCTCCCAAAGGGCTAGCACCCACATTCCAGCAGGTAACACAAGCAATATAGTTGATTAGATAAGAGAAGTAGAGGCAGTCCTGCTTGCTTCACTAGAATGTCCTGATGGATCTCTCTCAGGTATGCTGATGAGACACAGCTCATATATCATGTAATTTGATTTATACAGAGCACCACATTTTTCTCATCCCATCTTTGGAGAAAATTTACAAAAACTGACAAAAAGCTTGCTTTCCTCCCATAGTGAGTCCCTCTTGAGCTCTTCAGAAGCCATTCACGGACTGTAAGGTGGCCACCAACCACAGGTGAAAACAAGTGTACTGATTGCTTTGAAATCGTCATCATGAAGCAGAGCTATATATACCTCCTCCACAGAAGGCATTCCCTCATTTCAAGCAGCCTGGCAAATCCTATTTGCATGGTGCTTCTGAGTGGAAAAGGAGGCTCACCACCCAGTGTACCATTGGCTGTGATGGTCAGGCTAGGGGTTCAGACTAAGATGGACAGTCTTCCAGTCAGGAGCCCAACCACTGACTGGAGTACCAAGTGTCTGAAAAAAGCCTCGGATGACTTGAACAGAGAAGATAAAAGTTGAACGGGTGTGGCAGGCATTATCCATGACTTATTTTTGAGGATAAACTGGAATTTGAGACCAAATGTACAAACATTTTGGTCGCTTGCTGTGTGAAGGCTGAAGAGCTACATGTTCAAACCCAACGCACCTGCCACTTTACATCTGACCTTGAGAAGAACCTCTTGGGCGCCTGGGAGGTGCAATACCAAACAGCCTCCTTCAGCCTCGGTGTGCAAAAAGTCTCCATCAACTTCCTAAATTACCTTGCCCTTCTCAAGCCTCACTTCCAGACTGACCAGAGATAACAGTATTCAAAATATGTAAGTTGCCAAAGTGTTACAGGATTGCATTTACATAAACATATATGGACCCTTTATTTTACTTCCCTTTCTGTCCATGCCCAGCTGGTGGACGCAGAGGGTTGCTGTCCCCAGGCTGGCTTGGCCCTAGCCCTGGGTGCCAGAAGGGGGTGGTCGGCAGCAACGCCTCGGCAGCTCCCCTCTATCACGCCCTGGAAAACAACGGTAAAGGGGCCGGTCCTGCGCGGGGGAAGGCGGGTCAGTATCCCGCTGCGGGCATTGGTGCAAAGGGTGGGCGGCCACAGCCCTCCTTGTGCTTTGGGACTAGGAAAAAATGTCCCCCGCAGGGCCGCAAGCCACACTTTCCCTGCTGCCAGCGGGACAGCCCCTGTGGGTGGCCCCACACCCCGGCGGGCTCCGGCACAGGGCGGGGACTGTCTCGGTAGTTAGGAAGGGGCCTGGCACCCCAGCCAGCAAGGCCGGGAGCCCACCGGGGCTGGCCGGGGCGGCGACGCCCACCCTCATGCAGGGTTAGCGCGGCGTCCGCGGTGTCCGCATCTCCGCCGAGGCCTGGGCAAAGGGTACGGCGGCTGCGGGCAAACGCTGCCCGCGGCGGGCGCCTTGCTGCCGGCGGCTTCGGGCGCTGAGGGGAGACCCGCGGGGCGGGGCGCCCGGCCGCGAGGCGGTTAACGGCTGCCGGCGCCCCGCGCG
>VXBH01005714.1:780829-814143 GCA_013400035.1 Rynchops niger
TTAAAGCTTCTTTGCTGGGATTTTGTGAGTTTGTGTATATTTCGGGGGGTGTGTGTCTTTTGTGCTTTTTTTTTTTTTTTTAAGCGATCTTAACAGTGAGAGTACCTATTTTGTAATACCTGGGGTTGTTTTGTTTTGTTATTTGTTAAATCTGCAGGTTGCAATAAAAATAATAGACAAAACAAGGTTAGACCCGAGCAATCTGGAGAAGATTTATAGAGAAGTTCAAATAATGAAGCTTTTGAATCATCCCCACATTATCAAGCTATATCAGGTAAGAAGTCAGCTTTGAAGTGCAGCACGCAGATGAGATATGCTTGTGCTTTTCTCTTGCACATGATTTAAAATCAAATATTTGCAGAGAGAATGCGCATTGAAATACTTCTTGAAAAAACACTTAAAACTTTTTTTTTTTTTTTTTTAAGTCATTCATCATTCTTTGAACAAGATTCTGTATGTTAGACAGCTTTTTGACAAAATGCGATGTAAAATTTACAATTGAAACCAAGCTGAAGTTTGTTTCAGATCGAGGAACTGATTATCTGAACTTCTATGATTAACTTGTCTTTCCTAACTCCTCTGCTTTTCCACTTCGGGGGACTAGAACTTCTTACATGCTTTTTATAAGAGGAAGACCTGAACTCATGTAAGATAGCAGAGAAGACAGCACAGAAGTTGAGTTTGCCATAAGTGGAAGGGATTTAAAATCAAGAACAACTAAACCAAATCAATCAAAATAGAAAATCTAAGAATTAGAATTCCGAACTAAGTAGAAAATAAAAAGCCAGTAAATGTTGGTATCTTAGAATATGTCAAAAATTACTTGTTCGGTTATTCTGTTCCAGTTTGTGTAGTTTTGAAAGTGAACTTTAAATATCTTTCTGCTTGCAGAGTTTCACAATGTGAATTTTGATTTACATTTGTTCAGTTTCTGCACTGGGTATTTTTAACAGTAAGAACAAATTAATGTGTTGTGCAGAAAACAGGATCACATCTGTCTAGTGAACATGGACTGCTTAGCAAATTCTAAATATTCAATCTAATTAGGATTTGGTGTAAGTTCTAAATATTCAATCTAATTAGGATTTGGTGTAAGTTCCTCTTAATCATCTTAAATAATGCCATGTGGATTTAAGAAGAAGATGAGGTATCCCAGTCTGTCTAGACCTGTGTAGAAGGGCAGGGGAGAGAGAGGAATAGATGGGTGAATTAGCAGGTCTGAAAGTCCATGTGCAGTAGTAAACACTATTATCAGCTGTAATGTTACCGTTGGGTTTGTTAGCTTGAAAAAGAAAAAAAAAAAAAGTTTTAATTAACACGTAAGGCTGAAGAGCGAGTAAGGCAGGTGCTTAGGCAAGGCATTATTTGTAAAGACCTTGACACACATGAAGTGCTTGATATTTATAGTATTAACCATCATAACAAAAATTATTCTGTGTTAACATCTGACGTCATTGTTGCCCATAGGGCAGTGTAGGATATACAGAAACATTCTAACAGTTCGGTTGATTTCATTTCAGTGGAATGATGCGGGTGAAAATACTATTTCGAAGCTTTTAAAAAAGCAGGTTAAATTCCATCTAGTTGAACCACTTCACTTGATGGAGCAAATGACGTTGGTAGTGGACCATAATTTCTTTTCAGTGAAGTTTTCTTTTCTTTGTTGTTGTAACTGATGCTTTACCTGTTTGGTGGAGACTGAGAAGCAGGGATGGAATTAGATGACATACCAACGTAGGGTGTGTGTTCTTGTATTATTTCATCATTGTTTTAGTTTCAGCACCGCGTCTTAATTTCATCCAGCTGGCAACTTTCCCAGAACACTTTCCTTCAGTTTTTTAAACTGTGAACCTCTTTTCCTTTGCTCCATGTCTGTTTATTTTCATTTCGTGTCTGTGTGTACTTGTAGTGAGGGGAGTACAAGAGTCTTCCAAAAAGGTTACAGGTTAGGAGCCTGGAAATTACAGCCTCTGAAGTAATATTGATGCTTTTTTGATTGTTAACCTGTTGTGAGCCTTCAGCTTCCAAAACAAAATACCTCCTCCTTGAGAGTCCAATTCCAGAGAAATGTTATATTTTAAAATCTGAAATGCAGCCTTTGAAAGATACGCCATGGTAACTGAAGATGAATTTGGAAATGGTCATCGTTTCTCATTCATTGTTTGGTTTTGAGGTTTGGTTTTGTTTTTCCTCCAAAGAGAAATAAATTAACAGGTATCAAAGGAAGTTGATACTAGATTGATAGGTGAGCACTGGGCGATGTATTGACAGTTGTTGATGTGCATCAAGCACTGCCGCTACACAAACAGCAACCTATTGTCACTTGAATGGGAGGCTTACTGTGTCCCCAGCCAACACCAAATGGGAGTGGGGTATTTGATACTACTTTTTGATTTGTGCAAGTTGCGACTGTCTCTCCTGATCTAAATACCTGCTAGCCTTGAAACAAAAACTTTATATAAACTTAAGTGTCTTTGCATGTTCAGAATATATCAGATAAATTGTAAAGCTATATATGCATATTTTAACAAAAAATGAATTCAGGGTAGTTTATGAAATTATTGAAATGATCATCAGTTATCTTATGGAGATCAGGTGGCATGATAATGGTGAGAAGAACAATGGCACGGGAAGCCATTGTATATCGTAGGCACATAAGCATTGATTTGTTATCTTTTTCATTACCAGTTTGCTTGGAAAGAACACTGTGGTGCAAAATTAGATGCCTTTACTGCCAGCTGCTGCAGCAAATAAATAATGGAACTGATACATTTGAGAATACACTTAGAAAAATGAATGAAACTACAGAGTTCTGCATTTTTTTTTTAAGCATGTCCTCTTCTGTCTTCACAGGTTATGGAGACAAAGGATATGCTTTACATTGTTACTGAGTTCGCAAAGAATGGAGAAATGTTTGGTAAGTCCTCACCGCTGGAGCTAACAGTTCTTTAGATTTTGAAACCACAGCTTTATTGTTGTCATTCCTGAGTAATATATATTCTGATTAAAAATTCAGGGTTGGCATTGTCATCTGTCAAACAGCAAGTGCAGCACCTGTGGGATTATGAAAACTTTCCTCCAGGTGTTTTTAAATCCTGTGCCTCCTATTTTGTCTTGCAGATCATCTGACCTCCAATGGGCACTTAACTGAAAGTGAAGCACGGAAGAAGTTCTGGCAGATTCTTTCAGCAGTGGAATATTGTCACAGTCACCACATAGTGCACAGGGATCTCAAAACAGAGAACCTTCTGCTAGATGCTAACATGAATATCAAATTAGCAGGTAATAAGAAATATGTGGCTACTCTACAAACAACATTAGGCGTGTACACAAATTCACAAATTCAATCTCCCTAGGATGATCCTATAAACTTATTTATGGTAACTGAAAATAAAACAAAAATTAGTGATGTTTTACTGAATGTATCCTCTGGACAAAAGAGATTAGCTTAAATGAATAGGCAGAGAACAAAACAATACATCTGCTCCCTTCTCTCCATTTTCTGCTACCGGAGTATTAGTATGTGGTTGAGTGATGTCTTACCCCAGACTTACATTCATTTCAGACTTTGGCTTTGGAAACTTCTACAAGTCGGGAGAGCCCCTTTCCACTTGGTGTGGAAGCCCACCCTATGCAGCTCCAGAAGTTTTTGAAGGCAAAGAATATGAAGGACCTCACCTTGATATATGGGTGAGCTTGATATTCCTTAGAAATCGCATTTCACACTTTTTGATGGGCTGTGGGCTTTCAAAATCATTGCTTCTGCTGTTTTCTATTGACAGAGCCTTGGGGTGGTGCTGTATGTCCTTGTCTGTGGTTCTCTGCCTTTCGATGGACCCAATTTACCAACTCTGAGGCAAAGAGTGCTGGAGGGGCGGTTCCGCATCCCTTACTTCATGTCCGAAGGTGCTTTTTTCAGTTCCTTAGTGTTAGAAAAGGGGCTAAAAATAAAGAAATAGCTGTCCTGTTCCATCTTGGGGCAATGACGGATGGGACCGGTTTTGCAGCTGGCAATCACTGTGTCTTGCATCCAGTAATTTCTGTAGGGCTGCGCTTACAGTTGAGGGGCTGGTTGCACACGTTTTCTTTTCTGGGATCTGCTTTATGGTGTGTCTAAAAGGCTGTTGTTTGCTTTCTTAGAGTATCTCTATGGCTTACAAAAATACTTGACAACCTAGCTGGAGAAATAATCACTCAAAAGAGAGAAAACAGGAGTTTAATGAGACTAGCCTGCAATGCTGAGATGGGTGTAGTTCTAAGATATTTTAACTGCAGAAGGAGTATATTTCAGTGTGGCTATGCTGTCAAGGAGAGCAGAAATAGCGGGGCTTAGCACTGTTTCTTGAGCACTCCAGCAGTCTGGTGAGAAAAAGGAACTGAAGAGTATTATCACCTCTCTCTGATTTGGATTTGAAGACAAGTGAAGAGTATCTTTTAAAGTCTGACCTTTATCAGTTATAGCCATGAACAGCTTTGATTCCCTAGTTATAAACAAATAAGTAGTATATATGGACCAGGAAGTTGTATGTGATGGAGTTCTGTACTAAATTCTGACCTATTTTAAATGGATGTAACATCACTAAACCTGCATCCGCTCAAAACTAGCTCTCCTACAAGGTGCAAGGCCACGGTATTCAGCGCAGCTTCATTTCCTGTAGTGACGTGTTGCTTTTGTGAAATGTGTGTGGGCATTTCTTGTGCTGTTTTGAATATCTGTTAGTCAGATCGGGCATCAGCTCCTCAGAAACGTTTCATTCCTGTTTTCATAGACATACACTGTTGCTGGGAAGGTTTCTTAGCAGTGACCTGGGGCTGGGCTTTTATTTTTACTCCTTTCTCATGGGTTTTTGTCTTTGTCATTTAGACTGTGAAACACTAATCCGACGGATGTTGGTTGTGGACCCAACCAAGCGAATAACCATTTCCCAAATAAAGCAGCACAAGTGGATGCAAGCTGACCCGTCTCTTCAACAGCAGCAGTCTTTGTCCTTCTCCATGCAAAACTACAACTCCAACCTGGGTGACTACAATGAGCAGGTTCTTGGCATCATGCAAACACTTGGCATCGACAGGCAGAGAACTGTTGAGGTGAGAAGTGCTTACCCCTTAGATACATCTTCAGTGACTACCAGAATGCCAATAGTGTGGTCATATATATGTCACTCCATGACTAACCTTGATCCATTGTCACAACGTAGTAAAATCTTCATTGCCTTTCTGGATTTCTACTTACTTGTTGAGTACACTATTATGAGGCCTTAGTGATGAGCATTGGCTGCTTATATTCCGAGCTGCCTGTAACTTAAGGGTCCTTTCAATGTCTTCTAGTCTCTGCAAAACAGCAGCTACAACCATTTTGCTGCAATTTATTACCTGCTCTTGGAGCGCCTCAAGGAGTATCGAAGCAGCCAGCTATCGAGTCGTCCAGCAACTGGCCGTCAGCAAAGGCCAAGGAGCTCTGAGATCAGCAATACTGAGGTAAGGAAAGGCATTACTTACTGGGAAGCTGTGTCAGTTAGCTCTCTTTTTTTCTGCCACTTTCTATGGGAAAATACAAGGTGGTAACTCTCAGGCTTCTGAAACCCAATTCTGATATTGGTGCGCTCTGACAGAACATAGCCTACTGTTCTTCAGCAGGAGGCTGATGGAATACTAATAGCCTGTTTCCTAAGAAGTGACTGTGGGTCACGGTCCAAAGAATAGTCTGCCTCTAGTGCAGGTCAGTAATGAGCCCGAAGATTAGGCTTTGCATGGAAATTTGCCCTCTTAGGCATGGATTGGTTACACTTCGTTACATACCCCATAGGATCCTCACAGGTACTCCATGAGTCAGTTGGTATGTTTTTCTGACAGTTTTTTTCTTTTCCTCACCCCCACCCCCTTTGAAGTGTGCTCTGGGTGTCTTTTCAAATTGTATTTCCAGTTAAATTGCCTAACTTAGGAGAAGGAGTTTTGTGTTTGTGTTGGCATTGTGTTGTGTAACTTCATTAATTTTCATAGAAAGTACGTGGAGAAAGCTTGCATGGAAGGTGGCTCTGAAATTTCTTGAGTATCCAGTATCTGAAAAGTCACGTGGAACTGCAGTGTATGTGATGGCTTCTGTGCATCGCTCTCTCTCTCCAGATGCCTCAGGACAGTCTCACTAGTGAAACACTGCGATCATCTCTGCTTTACCAGCAACCTCAGAGCCTGATTCAGCCATCCTTGCAGGCAGAAATGGACTGCGAAGTGAACAGTCCATTACAGGTTGGTGTTCTCAGCTAAACTGTGTGTTACTTTTCTTTTTTTTTTTTCCCCTCATTGTTTTGCCAATCCAGAACAACAGGAGTTGTGACTCCCTCCAATCTTTTGTTTGGTATTTGGGCATGGTGTCATAGTAGCCCCTCTAAACAGTACACCTACTGAAGACATGCCATGGGGCTGTGAAGAGTATTAAAAGGAGTGTAGAAATAAGGTAGACACCCTTCAGTCTGTGATCTGGCATGTTTTGCAGCCTGTGTTCTTTCCTGTGGATCCCAACTTCAACGGGCTCTTCCGGAACCGCTCCATCTCCCCCAACAGCCTGTTGGAGACCACCATTAGTGAAGAAGTAAGGCAGGAGAAAGAGCTGGAAGATGAAATTAAGGCTTTTGACCACCCTATCTGCATCCCTAGCAACACCAGCAGGAGGCACACACTGGCCGAAGTGACCACTCATTTCTATCAGCATGCCCCTCCATGTAAGTAAGTGTGAGAGAGATGAAGGGTGTCTGTAGTTAGAGGAAACCATAGCAGTGGTGCCATAGCAGACATGCCATAGCAGACAAATGCCTCAGGAGTATGTGCTGATTTTACCTTGACTGGGGTAGGAAGGCCCAGAAAAGAGGTCAGTGCTCTGCCCTCCACAGTTCTGTCTTCCCATAAATAAGCATGGCCCTTAAGGAAGAGACTGCCCTGTTGTACTTCATCTAGATCAGTTTAGAGGGGAGCATTCTCACAAGTAGGACATAATCCTTCTCTGCTTGCTTCTGCTGTTGTACTGAGGGAGGTGGGGGTGCCTGAATTTAAAAAAAAGGTCATCAGTACTGACTGTATTTGGTACACTTCCAGACCCCATGAACTTAACAAGCAAAACTGTTCACAAGACAGTAATCCCATATCATAGCTGTTGTGCTAAAGAAACACTGTAGGCCTGATCTAGCATAGCCTGGTGGTGCTGGAGTTGCTGGCAGAGCCCTGCTGGCTCGACAGGAGCCCAAACTTAGGTTATTTGTTGATGACCCCTTGCTGGAGTCAAGCCCTGCGACAACACAACTTGCTGGACACCTCTCCAGCTCGCAGGTGGCTATTAGTGCCAGTGTAGGTGTTCAGAAGGCTCTGATGTTATGTTTATTCCTTCCTGTACTCATCTTGGGAATGTTCTTTCTCTCCTTCCTTCCCCTGCATAGGTATAGTCATTTCCTCTTCTGCAAGCCCCACAGAGGGAACTAGTTCAGACAGCTGCCTTACTTCATCTTCAAATGACAGCTCAGTGGCCCTGAGCAGCTGTTTGGCAGGTCAAGTAATGACGGGGAGCCCAGCCACAGCTAGGATGACGTCAGCCTTCCTAGCTTCCCAGTCTGACGCTCCAGTGTTACAAGCCCAGGGCTGCATGGGAGGTGCTTCTCTCCTGCCTGTCAGCTTCCAAGAAGGAAGGCGAGCATCTGATACCTCACTAACTCAAGGTAATGTCATCTTTTCCTTTCCTTATTGCTGGGGGATTGCACCCTTCCAATTGCCACTAGAAAAGGGTAGCATGCAGGGATACTGTCTTTCCCATGTTGGTGTTACACTGAGGCTAGCCACCTGGTTATTCTGCCTCTTGTATTCATGGTCCCTGAGGGAGAGTTGAGTGCCCTGAGGAAGATGTCTAGATGAGAGGTTCTCAGGTACTGATTCAGCATGCCCGTGAAGATATTTCTGCTGCCATGAGTGGGATGGCAGGCTCTGCCTTCCTCCTAAAATACGGAGTGCACAGCATCACGATTTCTATCAGGTTTCTCCTTTGCTGTGCATTTGTCCATCTACAGAAGGGTGCAGCTGTCCCAAACCCTGTTCCGTTACATAAATTTTGCTTTAACCATCAGACAGAGGGGTGAATGTGAACTGAAGAGTCACGGTCTCTTCTAGCACAGTTTTCACACAAATGAAGGCAGCTTCCCAGAAAGGCTGATCTGTAAAGTAGGCTCCTAAGCAAATGCTGAGGAGGATTAAAGCGCATTTCTTTTCCTCATGTCTCACAGGCTTGAAGGCTTTTAGGCAGCAGCTGCGGAAGAACGCTCGAGCCAAGGGGTTTCTCGGCTTGAATAAAATCAAAGGCTTTGCTCGGCAGGTGTGTCAGTCCTCCTCATCTCGGGCAGCAAGGAGTGCCATGAATCCTTTCCAACACACACAGCCGAACACCTGCATGTACAACAGCAGTGGGAGCAGCAGAGAGGGAAGAAGCCTCCTGGAGGAGGTGCTACAGCAGCAGAGGTGAGAAGCTGGCCAGGAGGAGTTTTGCTGTTTTCACTGGGTTTACTTTGGTTAGGGGCAAATGAGGAGCAGTAAACACAGCAAAAGAGGTTGAGGAGTTTGGTCACTGTGGATTCCTATCCTCCATCTTTGCTGTGTGGCAGCAGATAAACTGCTTGGCTTCCTTTGTGGCTTCCTGCACTGGCATACGTAACACAGGACGTGCAGTTCCACTTAAAAATCTCGACATCCAAATATTTGGAGGTTGCTGAATTGAGAAGCAGTTTGGTACTGTGGGGGAAAACATTACTTCTCCCTATTGCAAGCTGTGTTTTTCTTTGTTAGTTTTGGGAATGACTTCTTTCCTCCTCTGCCTCCGCCTGTAATTTTCCCATGGCAAGGAAGTGAGACCTTGTAATTTGGAAAAGTTACAGCCCACAAAGGAGGCACAGTTCCAGTGGCCTCAAATGTCATGTGTGGTGGCACCTCTTCATTCCCGTAGAAGCAAGATGGAAAATTGAGTTTCCGGTTTATCCGCACACGTTGTCTCTAGAACTTCTATTATTAGCAGGCAAATGGTGACTAGATAACTTTCTGGTGATAGTCGCCCTCTCCAACACGAGGAAAAGCCAAATGAAAACACGTTGACCTGGCATGGTCAGCTTGCTGTAATTGTTCTGGCTGGGTAAGGAGAGGTTTGATAGAAGGAAACAAAGGGGAAAGTTATGGTCAGGGTTAGGGGCAAGAAAGGAAGAACAAAAACATTAAATTATCCCGGCAGTGCAAATTAACCTCTTCCACCCTTGGATTTTGTTCAGAATGCTCCAGTTCCAGCATCACCAGCTACTCCAGACAGCTTGTCTACAGAGTTCTCAGACATCTGCAGCAAATGGCATCCCCTCCTCTGATAGCGTAGGTACCTGCAAAGCATCCAACTGTCTTCTGTTGTCAGAGCTACAAAGAGAGAACTCATTTGAGCTGGCCTTAGCTGGCAACAGCCAACTGCTCCAACCTCATTTCTTTGGTGTTAGCGTGTCGCCAGTGTCCTCAGCAGCTCACCTTTTAGACACGCACCTGTACATCAGCAGCAACATTTCTCCAGTTGGCACCACCTTCTCTCAGCAACAGAGCTTCTCTGCACAGTCTCCAAGCTATGATGGTGTCACTCTGCAGCATGGGGATTGTGAGATGGAGGACCTGACTTCCAGCCAGCTAGGGAAGTTTGTCCTGGTCAAGTGAGAGCCCCAGCTGCAGCAGCTCATGCCGCTCTTGTTGCAGAAAACTTTCACCACTGTTCCATGGTGGGTGTGGGTCCACGGCTGGCTGGTGTCATGTGGACGAGTGACTCTCAGAAGCAATAAATTTTGAAGTATGTGAAGAGGCTGTCTGGCTCAGAAAGCTAGCAACTTTATAGAACTGAAACAAGCAATATGTATGTCTTTTTGCTTCTACTATTCTTGCACTGAACAAATATGAATAGAAACTGAATTTTTTAAAGGAAAAAATAATGATGGGGAAGATGGGTGGGGCGTTTGTGGGGACAGGGAGGGATGTGGTTGGGGAAGAACTCTTCGGTACTGTACTCAAGTCAGACCAATACAGCTCTGCTGTTATGCAAGATTAGCAGCTGTCAGTAATGGTGACACAGCAGGGAGAGGCTTTTCAAAGAAGGGACCAGGGCCTCCCTTTTTCACAATATTCATTTATGGGTTTGTGAAGATGATTACCTCTTTTAAAGAAAATAAACAGAAAACCAGTGGCATGCAGCATTATGCATTCATAGAAGACAAAAATGGAAGCGTTGCCATTTGTTGTTTTTTGGTTTTTTTTCCCCCCCCTCCTGTTAGCACTCATTTTATTTAAAGGAACCAAAATCCCCATTCCAGACCTCCCAGATTACATATAGTTTAAATGAAAACTGTGAACTTCATGCTTGATACATCAGCTGGTGAAACTTAAAAAGCCCCTCTAATTAGTACAGAAGCAAGTAATCTACTGAAAATGTATCCGTTGATATCAGGATCCAAATTGCATAATGTCTGGTCTCTTGCAGGGATGTTTGTTTGGGGCTGGTGTGTGTGTACATACATACACATGCACACATGCATATATTTTGTCAGAATCTTTTTATAAACACTAAGTTTTTTCATATTCTTGCAGAGGCACTGAGGAGGGAAGCATTAGTACTGGTGGGGTGATGGGAAGGGTTTTCTTTTTTAAAAGGCCTTCCTGGAGGTTGCCTACAAAATTGCCTGAGGGGTATTTCTTAGTGCTGCACATTATTTCCGCTGCTAATTGTTTTTATGCATTTCATTATCAGGGTCCAAACAGAACTGACTCTTGGGGAAACGTGCAATATTGAGGTTATAATTATATACTGACAAAGACAAAAGGAATAGGCTAGAACAGAATTCTACTCTAACGGAGTACAGCTATTTCTGAACAAAACTGTATTAAAAGTGAGTAAAACAGCACAATCTTTGGGTGTTTGGTTTTGGTTGGTTTGGTTTTGGCATATTAGCAAAATGAGATTTTGGATTAGATAGGTGTTTTTTTCCTATGGTTTTTAATGCTGTATATGTATATAAATAGGAAGCAGAAAACTATATAACACTAGTTATTTTTTATATTTTGTAATATGCTTATATTGTGTTTCTGGTATAAACGCCGCTCCCCTTCCAAGACAGAGCATGCCTTCTGTTGGTATCAACAGAAGTTATGCTTAGGTGTAAAGGGGAGAGCAGACTGTGCTCCTACAGAAATGAGTCGGGTAGGGCGGGCAAACTTTGGAAGCAGGTGAGCAAACAGTGAGCCAGCTTGGCTGGAAGCTGTCATCGGAATGTCAGAAAATAGCTGCATTCTGTCTAAATGCTTAAAGGACCCATCTCCCTAGTGTGACACAGGGTGCCTTCAAGTTAACCTTGGCTTCATGCAACCTGCAGTATTACGCATTTGCAAATAATATGGATACCTGTTTTTTTGTTTGGTTTTTTTTTGTTGTTGTTTGTTTTTTTTTTTTTTTTTCTTTAAAGAAAAAAGCCAAAGATCGACCAGGTTAATTGGTGGGAGTAGGAAGGGTTGAAAATGTCATGTGGCTCTGTCTGTGGCTCTCCATGAACGACCTTTTATCTGTGTGTTTATCTGTGTGTCTCTATTGATGCATCTCCAGCTTGCCGCTGCTGCTACATGGTTCGTAAGCTTCAAAGTGAGACAAAATTGCTTGAGTTGAATTTCTGTTAATGAGTGGTGCCTTGCAGCAGAGAAAACACCAAAGTCTCATGCTCATTTTTAGTGGTTTCAAAAAAAAAAAAAACCAAAAAACAACCTAACCCAAAAAAAACCAGATTGCGTGGAGACGGCTGGAGAGGAGGGCAAGAAAAAGCCAGCTCATCACAAAGCAGCAACTTTGCCTTCAGTTTTGTAAGGGGTAGGACACATACTTAAAACGCAGAATTTCCTCTTCAATGTTTGTTTTGTTTAATGCCATGGATCAAAAGGCCACAGATTCTTTTGTTTCCTGTCCTGAGCAATGACAAGCACTTTACTTTCATAGTATTTTTTTTTTTCTTTTCCAATTGCTGTAGAACCTCTTTGGAATTATTGCTGGAGCAGACAGAGGTCATTTTAAAAGTTTGGGGTTTTTTTGTAGATATCTTGACAGTGCTGTTCTGCAGACTGCAATGCAATAGGGTATTTAAAGACACTATGTGATTGGTTTAATTGAGATGTATAGTTTATTTTTTATCATGACTGAACAATCATTTTATTTCTTATGTTAAAATGAGAGGTGTACACCAAAATGATTAGGCGATGTGTTTTATTTAATATTTAAATAAAAAACGTTTTAAAATTGTTGTCCTGCAGCTGATTCTGTGGAGTATTTTCTCCTGGTATATACATATGACTTGCATAGTTAAGACTCATTTTTAAAGCCTGAGTCCATAGGACATTACTGACACTTTCTATTACATACTAAATGAAGAGGAATGGTGGGCTCGCAAATCTGATAATGGGATATTGAGCCTTTCGCTGGTAGGCAATCTGTCTGAATCTAACCCAAGTCTGTAATAATCGGGTTATAAAATCTGACAGGAAGAGAGGTCTACAGAGTGAAAATGGTCAAGCGTAGTTTAGTTGTTACCAGATGAGCACTCCAGCCGTGTCACCTTGAGTGGAAGGAGGCCCCGGCCAGATTAAGGCAGTGACGGAAAAAGAGCAAAGGGGAAGAAAGAGAGAGGGAGGGAGAGAGACAGAGTCCAGGGGTGCTGACTTTTCTCCTTAAAATATAATTTGACAATTAAAGAACTACTGGAAAGGTACAGGCTTTGTTGGCCTGGGAACGTGCATATGGCGCTGGCTGCCCCACACTGTGGAGATTCCTCGGCCAGCTTTAAACAAGCCGAGGGTCCTGCTGCCACCAGGTGCTGCCCTGGCTGCAGGTGGGGCAGAAGGAGAGACTGGCCTGGACCGTGTTGCTTAGGCTGTGGAGACAGATCCTCAGTCTCATCCCTGGTTTGTCTTCACATGCTCTGTTTCCTTTGCACCTTTGAGAGACGTGGGCAGCCCTGGGCTGCCGTCGGTGCAGCGGGTGCACAGGCTGCGAGCGATAGAAGGCTTTGTACTCCGCGCGTGCAGGTAGAATGAGGGTGAGGAGGGGTTTCACTTGCAAAAGGACCCCTCCATATTCACAACCTCTAACCTGGCAAACACTCAGCAAAGAAAAAAAAAAGATTTTTTCTTCTCAACGATCAATGGTGTTATTTTTTTTTTTTTAATTTTAATCCTCATTATGAAGTTTTTACTTTCAAATCCACCTATCACATTTGGAAGGAAGGGGAGAGCGGTGGGAAGGTAAATCCAAAAAGCTGAACAAAAGCTTGGGGGCAACAGGGATAATATTTACTTCTTTTGCTTTCTAAAGGAGTTGTTTGCTGGGCTGGAATTTGTAGAGCTCTGTACGCATTTGCCATGACTCTCGAACTGGTAGAAAAGTGTCGTGCACGTGCTTTTCTAGGGTTGTGTTTTCTATGTGACCGCCCAAAGTTAGTTTTTAACAGTTGCAGCTATTAAAAAATAATGGAGGTGTTCTTAATTATTTTTAATCTAGTTTTTAGTATGACCTGGTTTAAGAATAATCCCAACTGCTGTTTTCAACTGGGTTCTCAGGGCATTATTTTAAACCCCAGTAATTCTGGGAAATCTCAGAAAGTTGCTTCTTAATGGCTGTAAATCAGTGCAGCTCCACCAACTTTCATTGACATCATTGACCCTTGGGTATAGAGGGATCTTGACAGTATCAGGATTTCTGTGAAATGGTAGGAAAAACAAGAACAAAGAAACCCTGGGACTCTGGACTCAGTTTCCATGTGTACGCTGTTTCACTCTTGGTGCTTTAGTCACTGTCTTCCTGCCTTTCCTCTGAAATCTGTCTCTGCTCCTGTTTACCACATTTGTTTTTGCCTTTAATATCTCTTGAGATGCTGTTTTTCTTGGCTTCATTTCTCACATTCCAACTTGGTACCTAGTTCCTTTTCCTTTCTTTTCCAGGCTGGGATTGGTGTTTTTCCCCCCCTTTCAGATGGAACAGATGCTGGCAATTTTAGCATCGCCCCAAAAGTGAATGATCAAACCTCGGTTGGTTTTTTTTTTAAAAAAAAAAAAAAGGAAATGCTTAGAGCTGGCAGGAGATACTAGACTGGTAGCAATGAAAAACACAGGCTGTTTTTGCACAGAGCAAGCCCAGCGCAGACACCAAGCTGAGCACACTGGTGCCAGCGTGGTCCAGCCATGGTAGCGAGGGATTCTCACCTCTCCCTCTCCTCCTGACCTTCTCCTTCGCTGTCTCCAGAGCAGCAGTCACACCTCGGTGAGGAAAGGACTTCCTCGTGGTGAAAGGCATCCTCGTGTAATCTTGGCCCGCGTCAGCTGGAAAGGAGGGGCGGCAGAAGGGAGAGCAGTTGAGCGTACAAAACGATGGTGCGTGAGATGGAAAGTGATCGGTGCTTCCGTTCTACTCATCCTGCAAAGTGAGAATAAGGCACGCTTCATGCAATGAAGGAGAATTAATTTAAGAACTAATAAAAGGAAATATGTGCATCAGGAGGGCATTGCTCCGAATACGGTTGCTGGCTTGTTTCATGACGGCTAACTACTTTTAGTGGTGACAGTTAAATCAATGATGAAGGTAATCCACTGTCACGGTTTATGGATTTAGCAGAGCATCTGTGGGAGATCAGGAAAGAGCTGGTCTTTCGTACAGGCTGCCAGGGGCATGACGGATAGATTTTTAGGGCAGAAATGCCTTTCTCCCAAGGCACTAGTGCCTGCCAAAGGCAAGACATTAGTGTGAGGTGAACAAACTGAATTCACCATCACCTGCAATAAATTTCAATTTCTTAATACACATCTTATATCGTATGTAACGTCTTACGCAGTGACAGTGGCTCAGACTAGAGGTCCAGCTAATTGGGAAGCTCATTTCAGAAGCAGACTCTTAGGGAAAGGGTATTATAGGGCAAGCACAGCACAATCCCTCTGTGGTGCTACCAGCTCAGTAGAGAGCAGACTGTGGTTAAGGGAATTTTTGACTGGCATCTGGGTCATTGTGTTTAACAGCTGCAGATGGATCAAGCCTCCAAGAATTTGGCTAACCCCTTTCAGAATTCTTTTATAATTCTGGCCTTCACGGCATCCTATGGCAATGAGTGCTGTAATTCAATTTTGCATCGTGTGAAAGGAATACTTCCTTTTCTTTGTATTAGCCCACAGCCCAGCAGCATGGGTAGTGCTGCTGCTCTCTGGTGATAGCAGACACGATGAGTAGCGCTTTCCTCTCTTGTTGGGACCTCTCTCACATCCCTGGTCTTGTTGGGACCTCTCTCACATCCCTTCTCTTTTGAGGTGACCGAGCAGAAGAACGCTACTGTAGCTAGCCTGCCCGCTTATCAAAACCGTTGAACGTTTCCATGCCATCTCTTCTGTATCTTCACTGATTCTTCTACGTCCTCCTCGGTGTACACAGAGCTGCACCCTGTGTTTGAGGCAGGAGTACCCTAGAAGTGGTCACTTTTTCATTCTATCTTCGTTCTGTAGTCATTCCTAAAGCTCTTTTTTGCCTTGTTGGCAACTGTTGAGCAGTGAGCTGGCGTTTTCAGCAAATTTGGTGACTCTGAGGTTTCCTTCCTGACTAATGTTAATTTAGAGCTCCTGATGGTCTCTGTATGGTTAGGATTGGTGTTCTTCACGCTCCTTGCTTTGTATTTGCTGCTGGAGAGTTTCATGTGTTGTTTCATCCACGTGTCATTCAGTTTTCTGAAATCACCCTCCACTTGGTTGCAGTTGGATCTTTTACGAGTATGTCGAGTGCCTCAGGTCTTGACATGAAGGGATTTCTCATGCCTAAGCTCTCACTCTCCAAACTTTGCTCTTTCCCGTTCTATCACTTACCTAGCTATTCTGCTCTTCGTTACACTTTCTGTCAAGTCTGCTTTGCCCAGCCTTCCAGCTCACAGGTCTCTGGATGGCCTCTAAAAGCCCTTTTTAAAAATGAATGTAACATTTGCCACCTTCCATTCCTGTGGTGCCTCGCCATTTCAACAGCTGCTGTGGTATTGTACTGAATAGGTCAGCAGTTTCAAGCCTGAGTTCCCTCAGAGCTCTTGAGTGAAACCGTCTGGTCCCAGCAATCTGCTAATACTGCTTTTATTATTTTCGCCTCAAAACTCTTCTACTGACCCTTGAGTTTTGGAGTTTCTGAGGCTCGTTCCATGTGCAGGCACCCACTGGAGTGGGGCTGGAGTGGGGCATGAAATCGAGCAGAACTACCACGTGTGGACGGATGGGTCTGCGTAGCCAGTGGCAGAGCCAGGCAGACCACATGCTGTCCCTTTCGCACCTCACAGGCAGGTGACAAAGCAGTGACAGGAAGGTGGGCCCCGGGGAGCGCCCTCGTTCTGTCCTCCAGAGGTGGCCAAGCCTTTTTCCCTCCACGGTATTTACAGAAACGCAGAGTTGAATTTGTGGATCGCTTCCTCAGCTGATGTAAACTGGCGTTGCTAAATCAAAGCTAATGCAGCGACACTGCGTTATGATATAAACCTTATTACCAGCACATTAAGGTTCTGACCTCCAGAGCCAGACAATCTCATCCTTTGTTTCTTCAGCCACTAAGGCAGTGAATTTAGATTCATTATTTTTGACAGAGCTTTTCCTGTATCATGCTGGGGTGCTTTTTTAGTTCTCTGTGTTACGTCCCTTTCCACTACCCTGGGCACCATTTTTTTTACCAGTCCTTGGTTTATTCTGTGACAACAAAAATACCTTAGTCAAGAGCTGGAAGGGATTTCAGAAATTCTAGCTAAGGGCTTTTTTGCCTATCCTTGCTGATCATTTCTTTCCCATTTCCTAGTAAAGTAACATCATTATCATTTGGTGAGCTTGTCTGCACACTCAATTTAGGTATTTAGTGCCTCTCACACCCATTATCCCCAGCCACCTGCTGGATTTCCAAGCATATCTCCTCCTGCAAATAACGTCTTGTAAAAATCGAGCTTTAAACCCCTCGGTTCATGCCACATAAAAAAAAAAAAAAAAGAGAGAGAGAGAGAGAGAAAGTAGGAAATAATTTGATTTTAGCTGCTTTGTCCTGCTTGCTTAACAATATTACTCTTACATTTGCTGGGATATATTCACACTTTCTGTTCTTTGGACTGAGTGGTGGTAGTTGTGCAGTGGTCAGCTAAGTGTCCTACTGTTTTTTCCTGCTCAACCCTTGTATGGTAGCAGATGCTTTTACTGAAAATGTAAAATTAGATTTCCAGGAACACTTATGCACATGTGTTTGAAATCCATTTTCCATGAACATTTTTGCTTTCTGTTCATGGAAAGTGAGCACAACATGAACAAGGACACAGAGCCACCAAATTAACTGCAAAGATGGACAGATCGGGCAGTTCTTTATCTGACCCACGCTGCTTTCCCTTTTTTTTGGTATGTCTGAGAAAAAGTAGGATACCCGTCTTAATTTTGGGGTAAAGGGGTTAATAAGACTCTGCAGGAGGTCTGGACACTTTGAATTCAACTGAATACGGGAGTGGAAGGGTGGATCTCTGTCCTGGAGGGAGGAAAAGCTTCTCTGTGGATTTGTTGAGGTAAGATGGTTTTAAAAGGCTACAGCGATGTCTTCATAATGGCTTTGACACAGAAATTTGCCTTTAATTCTCAATTACTCAGATCTCTATTGTAAATCACCAAGCGACAGACCCAATGAGTCGCAGGCATTCAAACGATGTGGCCCAGTGCGTTGTGTTCCCACGAGAGAGGAATAGATCTGACAGGACAAGGTGACTTCAGGCCACTCGGCCCACGTTGGACACCGACTACTGCTTGGAAGGAGGTCCTGTTTAGCAGGAGTCCAACGCATGGTGGGAGGTGGGCTCTCCAGAGGGAAGGAAGGAGAAGCCTGATGAACACATCAGCATCTGATGAAGATGAACATCAGAGCTGACGGGGGAAATGGGAATCACGATCTGCCCCTCGTGCCCCTTGTTGGTGGAAGCAGCTCTCTGGACAGCTTTGGTGCATTTAATGCCAGTGTCTCTTCTACCACCAGCTGCTTGTCATGAGTGGCACAAGTGGTGGGAGATGCTGGGATGGTCCCAGGCAGCAGGAGGTGGAACTGTGGCTCCTGTCATGGAGGTGTTGGTGCAACCAGGCTACGAGGTTGTACATGCTGCTGGGCTTTTGGGAGCAAGGGGAAATTGCCTGGGACTACAGGGCTTTTCCCATAGCCTTACTATTTGTCCCCAAAAGGAAGTGAATGATTTTGCTCCTCAGAGGCCCTCCTTGGCACATTTTGGGGTTAATCACAAGCTGTGAAATCCATTTTCTCCCAGCTCCAGCCCATTGTCAGGTGGCTGTGGGGTGCAACAATGCCCAGTCATTCTTCAGCACAGATTCTGTTTTGCGAGCCCCGTAAGCCCTCTCCTGGTCTCAGGGTGGATCCATTTCTCCGCACGCAGGACCCCACAAGCATCCGACAGTCACTAATTGGATTCAATCACCGGCTTAACACTGCAAATGCAATCAAGTCACTGGCTGCATTCATCCCACAAGTGAGCAGGATTAACCAGTTCCTCGGGGCAGGATGTGCCCCAAAAGCATCGATTCTCTGCACGGCAGAGTAAGCAGGAGCCAGGCACCCCAGCACCACCTCTCCAGCGGGCCTTGCTGGCTGCTGAACCCGAGGTGCCACGGACGTCTGCTCTGCGTGCCACAAGCCACATGGGCAGCCCGGGGATTTTTTTTTTCCCCCCCCTGCTGTGTGTTGGTATTTGGCTTTTTCCTGGTGTCCAGCACATGTGGCCAGGACACAGGCTGCTTTGGAGCTCACCGCAGAGAGGCTGATGGGCCAACACATGGTGTCTAACCCCACTGCCAAGCCTTGCCTGTGAACTCAGCTGGCTTTTGCCCCAGGTTTGTGATCTCTGAGATCATACTTTCAGGTGTGTATTGTTTGTTGGAGAAATAAAATCTCACTAAAAGAATAAAGGCTTCCAGCATTACCATTTTTCCCCCTGTCACGCGAGCTGTTACCAAAGTTGATGAGGAAATCACAGCAGCTCCTAATTGCACTCTGTAGAAGACCTTGCGTGTCGAGACCATGCCAGTCACTCCCCTGCCTGCTCAAACCCAGTTGCATCATCGAAACAGGACTTGGCTGGAGTGTTAAAGAGAAGCCTTCCCTCCCTTTGCAGGGATGAGCTGTGTTCTTCCTGCCATCCTCGTGTGCCAGTGCCAGGGGCTATGCTGGAGCAGGAGCCAGGGAGTGCTCCCCATCCTTGTCTTCCTGCATCTCACCCCTGGGGCCAAGCTGGACTAGAAGGGACCACCTTTTGAAAGGACTAGAGCTCGTAAAATTGTAGACAGGTGGGATTTTTGGAGCAGATTAACCCAGGGAGGTGAGGGGTGCCATTCCAAAGGGCTCCAGACCTTTCTAAAAAGACCATCTCTGTTTTTCAAATACTTGCAGAAAATGTAGCTATTTCCTCAGACTCAACGAGAAGTTGCTGGGTTTTGAGATGCCTGGGCAAAGCGATGTTTGTGTTCTGGTGGCAGGAGCTGGCTGGAGCAGGGGGAAAGGAGAGCTGCCACTGCCGTGTGCTGATCAGCGCTGGCGTCTGGCAGGGCAAGGCAAGGGATCAGATGTGATTGTGGCTGCAGATGTGCCCAGTCAAACTGGAGCAGTACAGACTAGCTCACCTCCTTTCCCCTGGCTGATAGGCATCAGGAGAGGGAAGGCACATGCGTGCCCGCGCCTGTATGCGTGAATACACACGTACACAGTGCGCTTTGAACTGCCTCTCTTGCATTCAGAGCCTGAATCAGTGAGATTTCTCAGTACCACATGAAATTATATTCCCGGAATTAATAATGACACTCTCAGGAGCTCTTTCTTTGCCTAAATGGCTCGTCAATTATTACCTATTGTCAGTCCCACCCGATTATCAGGGAGTAATAAGGCTTTTCAGGAGTCACTAACAGTGGAGGGAAACTTTTCCTGGTGGACTTCGGAACTGAGCTCTTCCCTCTCTGCAGGGGTGAGTGACGGGAGGGGGAACCACAGCCGAGCTGGCTCCTTTGCTGGAGTGTGATGGGCAGCAGTTGGCGCCCAGTGGTTCCTGACACTCTTGGATGGATGGAGGGTAGGAGGGGTGCTGAGTTTTGGGGATGCAGGGCAGAGAAAAGCCTGAAACAAGGCACTTCATGCCTTTTTCTCAGAGAGATGAAGGAGAGCAGGGATGGGAGCTCAGAGAATCTATTTGGTGGGTTTGAAGTCTCATTTTTGTTTAGAGGATTGATTTTCGGCTGAGCCATCAGAAGTGGTATGCAGGCATGTACGTGCATGGGTATGAAAGAGAGATCTATTTTTAAGGAGATAAGGAAGGAAATGTCTAAAGCTAACTCTCCCATATATTGGGGAACAGTCCCCTGCCTCCTCATGTTAATATTATGTGAGGAGAAGAGGATGGCTTCTTCGAGAATTAAAGTCCTTTAAGAGACGACATTAGTATTAAGGGTATTAAAATTTAGCAGGTGCATTGTGTGCATTATTATAAAACAAGATGATCACTGTTTTTGAAATAATTTAACCTTTGTTGTTTGTTTATTTACTTCCCTACTGTGAATTTTTTCTTTGTGGTACAAGGAGAAAGACCTACATTTTGTTGTTCCTGGATTAAGATCAATAGACTTGCGGGCACTTTCTTCCCACAAAAATTCCCAGACGGAGTCCCCGCAAAAGTCAATCACTGTAAGACAAAACCAGACAAGCTGGAAGGCCCTTGAAGCCAATGAGCTGGGTCTAAACTGAGCATTTTAACTATGAAGAACAACTAGGAGGCATAGACATCCCAGCTCTCTTCTGTCACTCTCTAAATACAACATGGATTTGGTGGTGAGGTACACACAGAAGTCAGACCCAGAATCTGTGGGCAATGGAGAGCAGCTAATGTACTAAAAGGTTACAAAAATATGACTTGTCTCTCATGTAACACGTAGGTCACTGTGGCCACTCCAGGCTCCAACGTACATAATACGGGTGTATCCATTTGTGATGTTGCCGCAGCCCTCTTCTGGCTAAGGTCTTGTCACAGAATCATGGATTTATGGATGGAAACAACATTTTGGGTCATCTGAGACGTCTCCCTGCTAATGCAGATTTATTCCCTCCTGTATATTTTCCAGCGCTTGGTCCAATCTATTGTTCAAATGACTCAAGCGTCCGCTGCTTCCCTTGGGGGACCATTTTGGAGCCTAACAGACCTTGCTGTCAGGATTACGTTTCCTGTCATATTCCTCCTAAAGGTTCTTCTGCTTAATTTATCTACTTAGTCTTTCTGCAGAACAGTGACGAGGAAGAGGACTGTAGAAATACGACATTCGTTTCTTACTTATTCCACTAATTCCTGTTACCCCATTTTTGATGACCCTGCCCAGTCCCGTTCTCCCTGGTGTTTATCACCTCACCCTCCTCTCTTGGGAGTGCGGTTCAGCTTCAACTGGTAGGTGCCTACAGACTTTAGAGGGAGCCAGAATGGAGGCATTAGCTGCACAGATACATTTTTTCCACCTCACTTTCATTCTGAACAAATCCCTTAAGGTTTGGCATGTGTTAAAGATGAGTGGAAAGTGGAAAATAACAAACATTGTTAAGGAATTTCGATGCTCTATTGAAATTTTCTTTAACATTTACCACCTCCTCCTTTCATTAGTTATAATTAAGTGATGGGAAAGAGAGAAAAGAATGCAAAGTTCAGGTTGGAAGATGAGCCACCAGGAAGTCAGGAAATTAAAATGGAGTGTAATAATGATGGGGTTTCCCAAACAACATGAAATTGGCGTTATTCCACAGCCCAAGCACTTCATGTTATTACGAGAACTACCATCTGATTCCCATTTGTGCAGAACTAGATCCCTTTGCCACCAAGGCATTAGATTTAAAGGGAACAGAAATGTCACTTGTCCCCCTAAGGACATTTTACATTGCCAAGTGGTGGAAAAGGCCTCCACATAGAGGAGAGTCACGTCCCTGATGTGTAGAGGTTTAACTTTATTAAGTGACAGGTGAATAGGAATTTACACTGTGATCCCTTTGCTGGTACATCTGTCTGGTGGGGTCTGTGTCCTCTCTTTAGCTCAGAGGCTCACCGCCACTGCTGCTCCTCCAGGTAAATCCCACAGCCCTTGGGCACACCAGCCCCACATTTTTGGTGAGCGTGCTTGAAACAAGAGCTCTAAATTGACTCAGCTTGCAAAAAAACACCCCCAAATTATCTATTCTATTTTTTTTTTTACATTTTTAAACAAAGTCATCTTGCAAAGTTGGCTTAGAGCAGAGATAATCAAACACAGAGATGGCCACAGCTGGTGTGGGCAGATCTGTAGATATAGCAGCATAGATGAGGGCAGAAGGGCACCTTTTAAGCCAAATCTGCTTCCCAAGGAATTGTAATATGGAAACACAGCCAGAGTTAAGGTTGCCAGGTCAGTTTTAACTTCAGGGATTTGCGTGGCTTGTAGGTATTTCCTATAATGTGGGCATATTAGTCGCTTCATCATACCGAGCATACAGATACAGTTCAGTATCCGTGCTTGAGTTATTTTCCAGGCTGCAGGGCTGGAGACCGAAGGATGCTATTGCAAAGGCTTCAGGGCACTTGGTGAGGAATGGGGGTGAGGTTGTACCGTGCTGGGTCTGTCACGACTGACTGAACAGCCACAGCGCTACGTTCTTGATTACACCAGTGCTGCTAAATACAGTAATTAAGGAAGAAGCTTGGGTGAAAAGCTTTAGTTATTGGCTTAATACATCATGGGCCTTTTTTGTGTGTTTTCTTTTGTTTCTTTTCTCTGCGTGCACTGCAAGCTTTCTGTGTGTGCTTCTCCACCCGTGCTCTGTGGGTCTCTGCCATCTTGTAACTGAAGGGCCTGAGCAAGGGGAATGGTAAAAGCAAGCTACTGTGGGGAAGGGGGGCTTGGGGAGCAGGGGGAGTTTTCACCACAGGTTTGGACCATTTCACACCTGCAATACAGCACGTCGATGTCCAGCTGGCCCTGCTTTGTGGGACCATGCAACCTAATTATTTCTCTTCCAGCCTCATTTTTATGTGATACTGTAGTCCTGAGTTTGCATGCTTTCCTCCTTACAAATCCTAGCAAAGTTTTGTCTCTTTTTTATCTTATTCTCTCACCTTGTCTTTCTTCCCTTTTCCTTTAATCTTAGGGAAAAAAAAAAAGATTTAGCAAAAAGGAAAAAAAAAACCAGTCTGAAAAATGTTCCTTTGGGGTTTTCTGCTAAATATATCCTAGCATAGATGTCCCCCAGAAGGTTTCAACAAGAGAAAAGTTCATTTTATATATACACGCGCACATGCCCACAAAGAACCTAATCCTTTCTAACACACCACACCAAAGTCATCAGCTAAACAATTTCAGCAGCACAGCCTGGTAAACACAACTTGTAACCACCGGTCTCCAGCACAGACTTGAGTGAAAAGAAAAAGATTATGCATGACCTGTCTTGGATCAGGCTATGAAGAATGGAGTGGATCTGATTGATGCAACCTCCACGTGAGCGGTGGTGAATATGTATGAGTTCAGTGCATTACCCTGTTCGTGGTGTTGAGCTTCCCTTTGTCATTACTGCATGCTTGAAGGTGGTTGGAGATTAGAGCTTTTGTTAGGCTCCTTGGAGATGTTTACTGAAGTACACACACAAATAGCTTTTCTCACCACTTTCCAAGGTCACCTGCACCAGACTTCACCTCACCTTGCCCAGTCTGTTGCTGTCAGCTTTGTGTGGCAGCAGAAGGAAGGCGGGATGGGGATTCCTGGGCAGCCCAGTGCCAGCTGGCAGCATGTCTCCCAGCTCCCCAGCGTCCCAGGGAAGGCGGTGGGGTGTGGGTGCCCTGCGCCAGGCAGAGGGGACCCTTCCCCGGCAAAGCAGGCTGCCGGGGGAGAGGGACCCAGCCTTGCTGCCCTCCCTGTGCACACCACAGCACCGAAGCCTGGCTGGCTGTGGCCGAGGGGGCCACCACTGGAGAGAAGTCCTAGCAAGAAACCGCCTCCATGCAAGAAAAGACAAACCAAATCAAGCTGCTTCCATAACCCCAAATGGGAACAACAGATCTAGCGTGAGGCTCCTGTCTGGGAGATGGGGTCTGGTGGGAGGTGTCCCTGCCCCATGGCAGTGGGGCTGGAACTAGGTGATCTTTAAGCTCCCTTCCAACCCAAACCATTCTATGAATCCATGATTCTATGGTTTGCGTCCTTCAGAAAGCGGTCATTAACGGGCATGAAATATGCGGGCTCCTGCAGAAAGTGGTCTCTTTGTGAGCCCAGGTGGCCAAGAGCCAACAGGTTCCTCCCAGAGCAGGCAGGGGGCTGCTCCCCGAGGGCTGCTCACTCTCAGGCAGACAGCAGGAGAGGAGACGAGCTCTGCCGTTCCTATCTCGGAGCTCCTTCCTCTGGCAGACTGCCCACTGCGGTCAGAGGGTGATTAGTCAGGCTTAGCAGTAATAGTGCTCCGTTGAAGGAATGAACTTATTTTCCATTTCATTTGTCGCTGCACCTGCAATGACAAAAATCAGCACACGGAGCACCTCAAATAACACACAATTCTACAGAACACACTGTCACTTCTGGGAAACCAACGATAAAAATTACCGAGACCTTTCAGGACAACAAGGGCAGCACAAAGACCCTGCCATGCTGATCTCCTGGAGGTGGTCGGTGCCTGGCATTGCAAGGGGGGGGCACAAGCGACTGTGGAGACCCATGGCTGGCAGGCTGCTGCCCCCCAGGGCCACATCTGAGCAGAGGGACTGCAGACACAAAACCGGAGGTATCCTCCCTGTTTGACTCCTGACCCTGGTAGCATCACCCCTACCAGCAGTACTGGCTCTTGGGGTCTGAAATGGGGAGAACAGCAGCTATAAATATAGCCATCTGGTGACTTACTTTCACCATGCTCCCCCCTTTCCCATCCTTCTCCTCCGGGGAAGGGTCTCTCTCCCTAGCATTGTTTCTCCAGGACATGTGAAGATAGTGAGGCACTGGAACAGGTTGCCCAGGGAAGCTGTGGCTGCCCCATCCCTGGAGGTGTTCAAGGCCAGGCTGGATGGGGCTTTGAGCAGCCTGGTCTAGTGGGAGGTGTCCCTGCCCAGGGCAGGGGGGTTGGAACTAGATGATCTCGAAGGTGTCTTCCAACCTGAACCGTTCTGTGATTCTATGACCTGATAACTCACATCATTAGCTGTTTCAGCTGCCCCTGATCCTGCCACAGCACTTTGAGGGAGCTGTTCTGCTTGTACCCTTCGGGCAGACTTTGCCTCATGGGCTCACGCTACGTCTTTCCTCCTGCAGTATCCTCCATATTGTTTCTTATGCCTTCTGATATTTGGGTTGCTTGATCTGACTGAGGCACTGAAGAGAAATGAGAAATTCCCAGTGATCTCTAAAGGTGTCTCTCCCCAGTTAATACAGTTACTTATGGGTCCAACCGAAAGCTCAGGAGGATTTTCTGCTTATTTTCCCAGGCCACACCCTGGGACCACTGAGCATGTATTATCTGTCTCCTTTTCTCAGGATGTTTTTATTACCGAGGAATTTGCACAAATATTTTGTGGTGCATTAGTGCCAGACTAGTGGTCCTTTCTGAGGAAAGTCAATTTGAACTCATATGAACTGATTTAACTGGACAGGTCAGCCAAGCAAGGTGAGCAGGCTCTTGGTGAGCGTGTTTCTCATATTGCTTTGGCTCAGCTACAAGGCCTGAATACAATGACTCACAGAAAAGGAGGAAACAAACCCAACTTTGCAGCTGGCTACCCTTTCAGCTTGGGGACTGTCTGGAGATCAGCTGAAGGCTAAGAACACTCTTTATTTTATCTGCACTCGTTCACTCCACTATCATAAAAACAGGATCAGAGCAAATAATAGGTCTTTTTTTTTCTTCCATCACTGCTTATTTCCTTCCTGAAACGATAATCCTCGGAGCCATCAGAACAGGTTGCTATGGAAGTGACTGAAAGCTCAAAGAGAGAATTATGGTTTCAGGTGAGAAAACAGCAATGGGCATGGACGAGCTCCTAAAATCCAGTTCAGCTCTGAGGAGCAACACCGCAGAGAGGCATTAGAGGACTCTCCCTGGTTTATTTGCCTTATTTACTTGTTGGCTTCAGCTCCGCAACAGCAATGTGGCAGCTTAGAGCTAAAGAAGTCACACGTAAATAAACAGGGAGGGCTCTGTGGGGTTCCTCCCAGCAATGCAAAAGCATCCTGAAAATCTGGGCTCCTTTCTCCCCTGCTCAAATCTCACCTAACTGGGACCAGTAAGAAACTCCTTCAGCCCAGGAGCCAAAGCTGGATCCAGGCTGTTCTGCAGAATTCCTGTAGTGATGCAACGATGGACATCCAGTGATGTGTCCTTTTGTCACTGAAAGAAGGATCTAAAAAATCATGAGACAAATCAAAAGGAGGTGGCTTTATTGAATGAGGACATTTTATTCCGCCAAGGGATGTACCTGCACAGAGATCCTCAAAAGGTATTTGTGTGTGTGTGTGTAGGGATGTCCTCACCGAGCCCAGCAACAGAGCTGCAGCCCTGGAGCACCGGGCCATGGCAGCCAAGGTGGTAGGGACTGAGACAGCATGCAGGAAAGGCAAGCACGGACTGCTGGCCAAACACAGAGCCCCATTTCTTTCCTTTTAGCACACCCCTGGCAAAGCACTGCTGTGAGGTAAGGCAGTTTGTTGGAAGGAGGGCAGGCTGGGCAAGCATTTTGCATAGTCCTGCTCAGCAAGCACCTCCCTCTGCCATGGCTTTTTGGTCATGGTACCTGAGGAGCAGAGTGGCACGTAGCAGGAGGCAGGGCCAAAGTGGCTGGAGCCCTGTCTGCGCTCTCACCACGTGCGGTTAAGCCCAGGTCTGGGGTGCAAAGCCGCAGAGATTATGGTAAAGGTGCCTTACGAGAACTCAGGTGACCCTTCCTCCTCCCCACAGCTTTGGCCAGGGTCTGTAACACTATATTCGCGTCTAGGTGGAGAATATAGCACACTTTGGTTAGCTAGGGTTTGAAAATATATTAAAAAAAATAAAAAGTCTCTCTGCTGGCACAGCTCAGGGAAACTGTGCTAGAAATAACTGTGCTTATGCATAGCTGTCAAAAACAGGCTGTTGCCGGTGCCGCTTGAATGGGAGTGCAGCCAGGGCCTCGTTGCCCGGCGGGAGGAATGGGCCATGTCGGAGGTTTGCCTTTGTCTCCGGACAGAGCACACGTTGATCAAAAGCCGGGGAGGTGTTTTTGCTCCATGCAGAGGAATTTCCCCACTTGGCGTAACAGGAGCATCGTGTCCCCGCCAGCTCCAGCCTCAGCCGTGTGTGGGAACAAGGTGGGAGAAGGCCACCAAACCCCCACCAAACCCCAAACCACAGCAGAATTGGTAGCCCCAGATGAGCCCTGAGAGCGACATTTGGCAGCAAACTCCTAAGTGGATTTTTCCACTTAGACAAACTGCTCCTAATTAGACTAGACAATTTTAGGAACTCTCGGAGGCTGGCCTGCAGTTTTCTTTGGCCAGGAGGAGTAGGGCTATCTAGTGAAATACCCTGTCAGAAAAAAACAGCTACAGGGTCTTATGTGATAAATTGAAAGGAAAAAAAACCAAAGCAGCCTTGTAGATATTTGGGTCACAACATGGTTTACGCAGGTAAAATAGTTAATTACCACTACAGTTGTGAAATACTTAAAAAAATATGTAAGAATATATGACATCAATATAATTAGAGGAAAGTGAAGGCTGCTAGACGATAGCCATTCACACATCCAGTGTCAGGCTACAAGGGAGACATTTTCATCTTCTAGGCCTTATAAAGAAACTGCCGCCTCCCCAGCGAGAGCAAAGATGGCTGTGATTGAATCCCAGGGTACTGGCTGTTCCTTATTTCCCAGCGCTGACACACAGTCGTGACAAGGAATTATATATTGCATTCATCGTGCCTGCTCTCCAGGCATGATCCCCAAGTAATTAATCCCTTTAGCTTGCAGGAGCTGCCATCTGGCCATTTTCCAATCGACCTGGCGGGTTTTACTACGGAGTTGCCAGTTGCCTGCACTCATGCGGGCATGCATGGCAGCTGCTTGACTCAGGTACCTGGGATTTCTTTGTGTTTTAAAAATGGTAAGCTTCAGCTATGCCATGTGCCGCCCAAACACAGAGAACATACCGGCCTTTGCCTCAAAGAGCTTACTGTCTGGAGGGAGGAGGAGTGGGAGCCGTAACATAATACGTAGAGCAAGACTCAAGCAGACTTTTGTGTTTGTTTGTTTTGTGTTGAAAAAATTGTTCTGAATAAAAGGCCCAGAATAAAATCCAGCTGTTTTTTTCTCAGTCCTCTTGGTCCTGCAGCACGTATATGGCAATGAAATTGAAAAAGGGGAGAAAATTGTTTTGACACTACAGGTCTGGAGCTGTGAAACCAAATCCAGTTTAAAGGAAGCAAAGTTGTCCTTGCTCCAACGAGTCTGACCTGTCTTCGTTGTGGTGGACAACCCTGTGGAAGAGAACTGATGCTCTGGAGCAGTTGTCCCATGACAGAGATGTCTGAAACTTCTTGGAAGGTGGTCTCTGGGATCGTCCTCAGACCCCATATTGGAGAGGAACCTCTCAGGGCTTTGCAGTGACCTGTGATGAAGCCAGCATGCCCATAAAGAATGAATGTTTGTAAGTTTCTGAAAATAATCCAGTTTAGGGAAAGTACTGGGGAGAAACCTTCGTTGTTTCCCCAAGATCCCATTCCCTTCCTCTTTGCTATGCCCCTGGTCCTAGGTCAGCCAGAGGGTGGACCTGACCTTGGATCTCCAGCTACTCCCTGCTGTCCTCAGTGTGGGGCCACATCTGCTCGGCTTGTTTGGAGAACACCCACCAGATCAGATCTAGCAGGTGGAAGAACACTTGGTGAATCTTTCCAGGTCTGAGCTATGAAGCTGCTTGGATCCACGGGAATTTGGGTAGTTGCACTTATGAATAGCTGCCTAGTGATGGCACCTACTGTGCTTTAGCAATAGGATATTTAAGGAATGTAAAAGACAAGGAGCTATGGAGAAGTGTTTCTGAAAATCTCAGAACTGGATTCAAAACCATAAAAAGGCAGCTAAATGCTTTATGAACATACTCCCAAGTGAATGTCCTCCAGCTGGGGAAGTGGCTTGAAACATGCTATCCATGGCATAGCTCTTTTCTTGAAAAGGCACTTTTGATATGAAAATTATGGTACTATAGAGACCATTTGGGTGACAAGTGAAAACAGAGGTGTGTTTAGCTGCTTTTCTGGCTCAGCCTAAAACGAAAAGCCTTTTTTCCTTAGGCCACCTGGCCAGTGTTAAGAACCAAGATGCTGCTTGTTAAATTAGGCTCCTGGTGACATCCGAAGAAGCCCTTATCATCAACACAGACTCTGAGAAGAGCTAGGGCAGCGCTGCAGTGGGAATTTCAATAGGCAGTTCAGCTGCGATGCAAGTTGAAGGAGAAACTGTCTTTGGGGGACTTTGGCTTTGTATGGCAATCAAAAACAAATAGCCAAGGGTGATTTTTTTCATTTCATGTTTATGATTATAGTCACCTGATAGCATTAATTCCCACGGGGAGGAGATCAGCAAGCATCTTTACAGATTTGAGTGACTGGGACAGAGGAGCATTATCAGAATTCAGATTAGCAACTGCTCTGCCAAGGTAAGCCTTTATCTGAAGTTTCCTCAGAATTTGAATAGTTGGGGTAGGTGGTAAAGTCTGTAAGTACAGTGAGCTGGATTATTTTTTTCTTGAAACTTTTGTATTTCCATTGAAAACCCTGCAACTTTTGACATTTCAAACTTCTCGGTGGCCAGCAGTCTCTTCCGTGCGTCTGCATCAATCTGCACCAAAGCTGCCCAACCTAAACTGTCTTGGAAACCAACTTCTGCTGCTCGCGGGCTTCAGTTGAAAAGAAACAATGAAAAAATGACTCCCCCTACACACACGCGCTAGCATGTGGAATTCCCGGTTGCTAAATCCCAAACTACGTAGCAGCACTTTATTGGTATCAGATGAATTGTTATATAGCTGAATAACAACATTTCTCAGCTCATGAGCTCTGTTGGAGTTGGGTGGATGCTAGATATCCTTGGTATGAGTTGGCTGCAACAGTCTTCTGTGAAAAAGATCTTTTATTTTTAAGGTTATAAAGGAATAGGAACTAAAAACTAACTGCAAGCATGCTAACACCAGAAGAACAACGTCAGATTAGTACTGCCACGAATACTTTTCTCCTTATAACTTTCAGGTTTGGGCTTAGTGAGTCTGAGTCCAGATGTGCTGTCGAGGGAGCAGGGGACGTCTTGGAAAGCAGCCTTAGGAGCCAGGGCTGTGGTTAGCAGCTCGCAGGAGGGACGGTGGAGCTGCCACCATCCCTGGAGGTATTTAAAAGATGGGTAGACATAGTGCTTAGAGATATGATTTAGTGACGGGTTTTGTCAGAGTTATGTTGATGGTTGGACTGGCTGATCTGAAAGGTCCCTTCCAACCTAGGTGATTCCATAACTCTGTGATTCTATGACAGCCAGGCTGTGTACCAGCCCCCATCTCCAGCTACCCACCTTCCTCATCCTGCAGACCCTTGCCTGAATCATCTGCTCCTCTCCCATGGAAAACCTTAGTTAGTTACTAAAATGAGCCTCAAGGGCTAATTCTTCCTTGTTTCCATGATTCCTCACCCAAATGCGGATGCATTACCTCATTTTCCCCCTGTGCCCCCTCCTTTTTTCCCCAAGCAGAGCTTTGCTGGCAGTTTGGTTCCCCCTGCCACAATTCTCACAGCGCATTTGTTCACCTAAAAGTAAGTACTCTGTTAGCAGAAGAAATCCTTTGGCAAGGTAACAAAAGAATAAAGGATTAGAGATTTAAAGAAATGAAGGTAAATGATATTTACATAAAGGGCCTCACAAAAATCTGCTTGTTTGCCAGCCCAGTGAACTTGCAGCCCAAGGCTTTTTAATTTGTTTCTTTGGTTTTTTTCTTTTAGATTTGTTGGAAGCAAATTAATTTTCTTAAAGCTTTAACAAGCACTTTCAAACTTCTGAATGGCTTATCAGACTACTTTGGTGTGACAGATTTCCTCAAAACTACTGATTTTTCTGGTAGAAAGAAGCACTGCGACGTGCAAACCCAGCGCAGCAAGAGGAGCAGGTGAGAATACAGCTTTCACAACAGAAGGCTTCTGAACAGCCAGGCGAGTTGACTAAGGCTGTGATCACTTTTCAGAGAAAGAAAAAAAAATAAAGGAAAGGAAAAAAAAAGTTTGAAGATGCACCACAGTATCTGATGAGATCTCCCTCTCTGCCCGAAGGTAAATGGGTCACTGCTGGATGAGGGGTTTGGCTGCATCTTCCTGCCCGTCTGTCAATTGGGTAACTGCTGTGTGCCGGCGCTCCTGCCTTCCCAGGCCTGCTCTTTCTGTAAAAAAAAATATATCTCTTAGGGTGAGGAGGGAATTTTTTTCACACCCTCTCCTTCTCCTTTTTTGGGCAAAGCCCCAATCTGTCACGGTAATCTCAAGCATCATCTCCCTTCTTGCCCGAGGAGCCCCATGGAAAGCCAAGCTCGCGTGTGGCACAGCGAAGGGGAGCCGGAACCTCTTAGCGGCGGGTGAGACGCTTTACATTGTACGTTAAGTAATGAAGAAGTATAAACGAATCAGCATCATTGTTGGAGGCTTTCATGTGTTTTAGGCAGGATTCTCCCCATAAGGACAAGCACGGGCGAAATACCTGTGCAGCGACAGGAACAGACCGCCGGCGCTAAATCTGTCTGAGGGTGTGCTGAGCAATGAGACGATGGGAGCAGCAGGAAAAAGCAATAAGGAAACGCCGAGGCTAGCATGCACATATGGGATTAACTGGCCGGTAGCTGAACGTATGCCTCTGTGACTACAATCGTAGCGTGGGGTAGTTGCAACAGTTAGCTGAACAAGCACCGAGTGATTAATGGAGAATGGTCTGTGTAACAGCTCAGGAATATTTATATAACTGACAATTCCTTAAAAATAACTCTCATTATCCTCAAATACTAGGCTACCTTCCTTTGAGCCTAATTGAATGGACATTTAAGATGTTTAATTTAGTGTTTTCCCCATATAACCACGGGATATTTTCGCCCTCTCATTCTCTAGTGGGGGGGAAACTGAATCAGCATCTTCCAGCGGTTTCTCTAGTTTATATAGTGTCTGGAGGCCATGAGGAGTTTTCCTGGTAAAAATGAAAGAGCTGTTGCTACAACAAACAACTTGTTCACTTTGCCGGCTTATTCAGGGCCTGGGATACACTTTAAATATGAAAGCATGTGGTGCTGATGATGCAAGGGGTCACTAATAATGCTCATACCCATTAATTACAAATGTATAAATAACATGCAAGTAATACGTTCTTGATCTGGTAGCTGAACTGCAATAAAGAAAAAACAAGAACAAAACCTTGGTGTGAAATGTGTTGTGGGGTGGCTTGATTTTCCTCCAATGTGACCCCTCCACACACACTACTTTTTGTTCTGAGTCAGCAAAAGCCAAGTTCAGACCAAAGACTGCATCTCATGTTCCAGGCAAGGGTTTTTTCCTATGCCTTTCCTCTTTTACATATATACAGTTTGAAACAAAAGCCCTATTTTAAAATTAACACATTGCCTACATTTTAAAATACCAGTGCCTTTCCTGAACTTTTTTCCCTTAATCATTCTTTTAAATCTATTTTGTCAGATTCGAGTATGTAAGGAAAGATTCAAATATGTAAATAATACTTATCTCTTCTCATCTCCACTTTTATTATTTACCATGTTCAAAACAACATTTTGCTCAGCTCTGGTTGCTAGTTGCTCAAACCCTCATCAGCAGCTGGGACCACAAATATCTGAGGTGCTCCATTCCCAGCGCTGCACGGAATGCGTGCGGAGTGCTGTGCCCCTTGCTAGGAGACAAAATAGGAGGCCTGGCCTCACCTTACCTACAGCAAACAATTTCAGCCTGAGCCCTGACTTCATTACTGTGACGTGACACTATGTGTGGAACTCATCTGATGCAAAGGAAAGAAAAAAAATGTAATTCTTTTTATATGAACATCTTTAAAAAAAAAAATAAATTAATGCTTTGGGGGTTTTCAATCAAACACAGAAAATCATCCCCTGAATGTTGACCTTTCAGGAAAGCACAGATAATAACAAGCCCTTTTCACACAATTGTGATAATTTGGGCCAAAAAA